>JAABOM020000084.1:26701701-26741448 GCA_011800125.2 Solanum clarkiae | reverse complement strand
CTTATCCCGTAAATTTCTAATTTTCGCCTTTGCTTAACAGCTTCTTTCTCCTGAAAATCGGGTTGACTCAATGTAGAAGATGCTTGGGCCTCCATGGCCCTTTTGCGATGCAAACGATGGGAGAGGAGCCCATTCGGACTCCAAAGTGATTTTCATGCAATGAAACAAGTGAATAAGGATTAGTGCGTGTTATAGGGAAATGCGAACAAATAAAATCAAAGATTAGTAAAATTTAAATTTGTCAAGGCTAACATAAAACGGAACTTGACCCTCATGAGACAAAATAGTAAGCGTAGCATATCTTAACCTATTCATATCCTTAACTAAACATTTTCAATGAACAACATCACACAGCAAACACGAACTATGACTGGACAAATAGATTCATTCTATTTATGATACCAACCCCAAACAAAACCAAGCTAGACGACATAATTGTTGAAACCAAGAGAAAAACAGTCATTTAAACTTAAGGGAGGATGGAGAAGACATTAGAAGCCAAGACCATAGAGTGACAGGAATAATTTTCAACAAGTTTAACCGTTTCCAGCAACTCAGTGAGTAACCGAAGATAATCAAATTTATACAAGGACTTAGTTTGGGATTAAGATCAACCTAACATAGCATCAAAACGACAAGAGCCAAAAAGTACCAGGGAATAGTCATGACTTGACAAGATACCATGAACACATTCTAGTCGTAAAACCAAGAGCTGGTGTTATCTAAATTTAAATGTAACGGAGACACTATTAACACCACATGACATCATTAACTTAGCGGCTGTTGCACCCCATCAAGAAAAGAAAACATAAAGTTGGACCAGAACTCGAAATTAACAAGCACTATAGATTCCATTTTAACAGTAAGAACCACAATATTGATTCAAAATCCCATTTTTATCAGCTATAGCATTGCCAACAGAATCACAGAGCAGGTTTTCCATTCTAAAGCAAACAAATAGCTCTGTTTTAATCAAATAACATTCAAAGTGTAACGTTCAAAGTATAACATGCTAAGAAATCGAACCCGAAAAGAAAGCAGGAGAAATTGCAAGTTGTGATCTCTGTAATAACGGGCTCGAAATAACTAAGCACATTTAATACAAACAGGGAAGGAAACAGAGGCAACAGCATCAACTCTTCAAATAGCAGACATTACTAAGTACGTATTTCTTAATCTAACTCTCTGTTTGAAACTATTTTGGCAAAGACAATCAAGATTCACATATTGAAATCCTGGCAAAGCTTCGACAGATTAGGAAGTTTAAGGTCATATGGATAACAATGCAAATAAAATTGGAGTTTCAACATTCATGGTTCGAGATGATGTTTTATGGCTAAAGACTGAGTTTTGTAAAGTGCCAGGCCAAAACAAGAGGCAGAACTGATCCTAACAAATGGTTAAACAAACTATCTCCACACGGAAAGCAGATTCATCTTGATACCTCAAAATGAACCTTCAAAATAAGAGGCAACATGCTGGACAACAGCTAAAGGAATACCAACATAGCAATATCAGGTCTTAAATCAGTATTATCCCAAAATATAGCATAACAAATTGCAGTAGCGACATACACATGTGATTGTGGAGTTGGGCTTTAATCAGTACATTTCCAGTAAATGCAAACAGTTGCAAAGAAAGGCTTTAGTAAGCATAATGGGAGAATCCATGATATCTTCATGATTCGGATAATATACTAGATATGCAAGTGAGAGGATAGCAACAAACAACAATCAATTTTGAGACTAAACGACCGCATCTTAAAGATACACAGCCGCGTCAAAACAGGGGTAACAAAATCCAAGTTCAAGCATTATTGAATAAATCCGATTCAGCAATGAACCAGACAAGATTGAAAATCTTTCAACAACAAAATCACAGAAGCATTTTCACTTCAACAGGGCCTTCTAATCAAGCTAAATTCGCCATAGCCTCGCAAATTCGTATTCGAAAAACAATGCACGAAACTCGAAATGAAGAGTGAGGTCAGCGTATTACCTCTTGGGGAGCAGCGAAACTGAGACGATGACGAGCTTTGGCGAAACTCGGATAACAATCTATTTCTGGAAATTATTTTCGAGACCTTTACTGAACTAAAAAAAATGGAAAATTATTTCTCCCTTTCGAATTCTCTCTGACCCCGTTCCCTCCCGTTACTGTCCGTCACTATCCCCGAATTCCTCCCCCTTTTACAAACGAAGATGGGGGGATTTATAGGGACGATT
Organism: Solanum clarkiae; assembly: GCA_011800125.2. Lineage (NCBI taxonomy): Eukaryota > Viridiplantae > Streptophyta > Magnoliopsida > Solanales > Solanaceae > Solanum > Solanum clarkiae. The sequence continues at coordinate 26,739,223 of JAABOM020000084.1, read as the reverse complement.
TCGGGTTTGAAAATGGAGAAAATCGGATGGAATTTCAAATTCAAAACTTGGATTTCGAATCTTGAAAATTAATGAGCCACAATTTATGACTTTTGAGGAACACGCGTGAAAGAGTGGGATATGTTAACGTTGGGGTTGTCGGGACGGTGCGGCGCCGGATTTTGATTTGGTCGGGGTTGTCGGGTTGTGGGTCAGTTTGTTTTGGGGTTTTGGTTGTCGATTCGACCAAGGGGATGCGGGGTAACGACGAGGAGGAGGCGTTGTGCGATGGGCGAGGGCGAGAGAGTGATGGTGAGGGCGTGGCGGTGAGCAGGCGGCGATGGGATTAGGGTTTCGAATGGGAGTTTTGGGAAAGAAATGGAAGAGAGGTCGGGGAAAGGTTTTAAAAAGGGGCGCGTGTGTATCACGCGCCCGCTTAAAAAATATTATAAATCCTTTTTTTTTTAAATTATAAAAATTGTAAAAAAAATGTTAAAAAATTGTTGAGATAAAAAAAATACAAAGCTTCGAAAAATTAATGACACCGTGGCGGGTAAAAATTGGGTGTCAACATAAGCAATACATCATCTTTAGCAACCATTTTTTACTTGTCAAATAGAGTATTATTTTTATACTTATTAATGGTCGTTAACTATTTGGAGTTTACCAAACTTTCTCAATTAATTCTCCACTAGTTATTCAATTGAAGTTTTCCATGCCGTTATTGCTAAAATTGGCATTTTGAAGATCACATGTGAAAGTAATTTTAATAATAACGATGAAGTATTTAGATAACTGTTTATAAATTTTAAACTAAAGAGATATAAATAAGAGAATAATTTTTTTAAAAAAGAACTACGAGTAAATAAAATAAATATATCTATTTATACTTCTAAGAAGAGCTCTTGGTTATATTAAATCACAAGTAATAAGTTAATAAAAATCAATATTAATAATTTTATAACTTTAAATAATGAATAATCTAATAAAGAAAATTTTAAAACATAATAGTTATTTGATAATTATATGATTCGTATAGATTTATACGATTATTGAAGATAGAAGGAGCGGATACTCGTGCGATACACGGATAGTAATTTTTTGTTGTAATATCATTCGTGCATCGCACGAGTACGTATACTAGTGTATATATAATAACAACATCTTTAGCATGAAGTAGTGTTATCCTTGCGAAGTAGAAAAATTAATGACATATTTAGCGTGAAGTGACGTTATCCTTCTGAAGTAGAAAAATTAACAACATATTAGCGTGAAGTGGCGTTATCCTTGTGAAGCAGAAAAATTTAAAATATATTTAACATGAAGTAGTGTTATCCTTGTGAAGTAGAAAAATTAACAACATATTTAGCATGAAGTAGCGTTATCCTTGAGACGTAGAAAAATTATTTTTCAAAACTTAGGATTATAAGAAAAGAAATAATAAAATTATCAGAAACAGAATTTCTCAAAAATTGATTGAGAGACGGGATTCTAAGATACGAAATAAATGTAACATATAGTAATATGTATTGAAAATAATATTTATCTACAAATTTAATGACTTAGCGGGTATTTGAATCAGCTATTTTAAAAGCGAAAAGTGAAAAACTCTCTACTTAGACATTTTTTTTTTTAGTTATAAAAAACACTTTTCTATTACTCAAACACTTTTCAAAATTTAAAATGCTTAAACTTAAAAAATTTAAGCACTCAAAATTGAAACTTAAAAAATTTCAAAATTTAAAATTTAAAAAAAAAAACTGATCCAAGCACTCACTTAAACTTATCAACAGTAGCACACTTATCTTTCCAATACAATATTAGTTACGCGGTAGTCCCAACAAGTTGAAATTGGCATAGTTCCTTTCTAACTTGTAAATTGTATGTGAATTCAATTCTTTCGAATTTCGATACAAAGCATAAATTTTTTATTATAATGCATACAAAATTAACAAATAATAAATATGAAGAACAATAATACTAAAAATATAATATTCAAAATTTTTAAAAATTAAATTTATATAATTTAAATTTTGAATCCGCTCTTCTATTCAAACCACATGTTAGTCTATGTCATTGTTGATATGCTATACGTCATTGATAGGAATAAAACAACACAAAGAAAATGTTATATAGCGTACCGTTGCAAATTCCATCACCATCTTATTTTTATATTTATCCAAAATTGAGAAATTGCCGTTGTCTTAGGACATTAAAATTCAGTCCTTTTCAAATTGGAATTATTCTTCGTTTGTTTGCCACCCCATATTTGATGATATTTTATATTTTATATCATGGCAAAAAATTAACTCTTAATAATTTATTTGTCAACTTAATCTATTTTGTTAATTGCTTATTAAAAGGACAAAAATTCAAATAAATATAATTAAATGTCAGCATAGGTGGTCAAATATTAAATTATTTTGTGAATGTATTTATTAGGAGAGTCATCATCTTATATGAAAATCATTAAGGTATATATATGAGCAAAGTTAGAGGGGCGAAATTTATTTAAATTTTATAATAAAAAAATTATATCATAGATTACGTGTTGAACCTCATGAAAATTATATATTTGCTATGAAGTAGAAAATCACAATAAAATTATGATCTTTCTTACGGAGTTAAAAATTACACTAAAAACATGATCTATCCCTTTTTTTAAGAAACTGCACGCCATTACTGTGAAGTAGAAAATTACAGTAAAACGGTGAATTTCTCTATTCTTCAGAAAATTGTCACGCCTTTGCCCTGATTTTCTACTCTATAAAAAAGATCAAATTGTGATCTTTGTCTTTTCTTCAAGAAACTGACAACATTGTTTTTCACGCACACGCTTTTATACTGAACTATAATTATAATTAATAAAAGGTTAAACCTTACTCTCTTTTTCTTTTTTTAAGTGAAAATGTTGATTCATTATTGCATTCACAAATTAAAACCAGCTCTACCTAGTAGAGCTGATAGCTATGAGTTCAAATTAGTTTGAGCCATACCTCGATTGTAGGATGAAAAAGTTTCTAGATTAACCTTTCTAGCAAAAGTAGTTCCTACGAGTAGTCGAACACACATTAGTGGAACTTTCAAAAATCTGATTTACCAAAATTTCCTTGTTGTACACCTGCATTGGCCAAAGCATCTGCTACTATACTTTGTTCCCTGAACACATGTTCAATCTTTGGAGCTCCCAGTAACTGCATCAAGTACCTGCATTCACAGATTAAATTTTCATAGAGTGAGTTTCCTTTTTTGATCATTGAGATTATCTCAAGTAAATCAGTATCGATTTCTAGGGTGTTAGGTTTTTCTCAGTTGTCCACTTGAGTCCTTTATGAAGCGCTTGCAGCTCCGCCATTGCTCTCTTAATATTATAACATATATCAATATTGAGTTAGTCAAATAGTTACTTTTAATAGATGATAAGTGTTTGTAGATCAACTTAGCATTAAACTGCCTTTTAATGCAAATAAAATAATAATTAATATGTAAAACTCTCAAATAGGTAATAATTTAAATACAATATTTTTTGTCATTAACTCTTAACTAAAATGTGGAAAATTTTGGTTAATATTATGGTCCTGTGTGCTTATTTTGTGCATAGATATTTCTAGTTGAGCTGGGAATATTATTAAATTAGTACCATTTCTTTTCAGCACTCAAAACTTTTTTTTATTAAATTATATACAAAATAAAAAAAGGAAAAACCTTTTTTTTTAAAAGAAAAAAATTAGTGACACAGATCTATTACAGTAAACAATAAAAAAGGGAGAAGGTAAGAGAAGTAAAAAAAAGTTATTTTTTGGTAGAATTCCAACTACTCTGAAATAGGATCAAGAGTTGCAAAACATTTAAGTTTTTGCAACTCAGATCCTGAAGAAATAAAAACAAAAGCAATAAAAGTGAAAGAAAAAAAAGATACTTCTCATTGATTTTGTATGTATATTAGAACATCACAAACACGCCATCACTCTATTTTTCTTCCTTTCATTTTTCCGTTTTGAAAGTTACAAAACCGTTACCCTTTCAACAACCGCTCACCAAAACCCACTGTTCACTCCGATGAACTGCGTTTTCTGGAATTTTCCTCACTGTATTGAAATCGTGTGCATCTCAAATTTGTTGAACTAGTTATTGTAGATTTTTTTTTGAATTTCTTTGGTTGAGTTTTTGATGGCGGAACCTAGTCGGAACGGCGGTGAGTCGACGCCGGAGACCGGGATTCCGATCGGTTTGAACCGGATTAAAACTAGAAGGCTTGAGTCGAAGGAAAGGCCGAGCTCGAGGCTTGTAGTAGATTCTGACAAGTTGAATGAGTCTCCTCGTTCTGGAGCTTCTACACCTCGTTTGAAGCAGGACCAAAGAGCTGCAGCAAAAGGACGGAAAGGTTATTTTGCTAAATATGCTTTTGCTTGAGCTGTTAAATAGAGTTAATGTTTGTGTTCTGTGCAGCTCGATATTTGTTGGAGCTGTTGCTGAGTTTTCCAATGTGAAATTTTAAATTCCATCTGTGGAAGTAGAAGAAATATTATAATAATGGATAAAAGCGGCTTCACTGTTTAAAATTTGAATAGTAGAACGAATTTTTGAAAATAATATCGAATAGTATATTATTTATTGAGTGGAGTTAAGTATTTTTGGAACGCCACAGTGTAGTTTGCATTGGAATGGAGAGAGTAGAAACTTTCTATTGTTTGATCTAGTTACATGCTAGGCTGAACCTGATATTGCCATTGGACATCCGGATGCCATTGAAAGTACGGAATAATGTCTGTTTTTCTATTACGTACGTCCTTCAGCTGGGAAAAAAAACCGTCAGCTGAAAGCTGCATGGTAAAATTCTAGGATGAATTTAGTAGATATAGTATATGGACTAATTTGCATAATGAATGTATGCACAGTCCAATGGTGACATCTATCAGTAATTGAATGAACAAGTATTCAAATACGCTATCCTACCATATGAACGGAGAAGATCGTCTGCGAGGGAAGCTGAACGTATATCTCCCTGATGTTGCAGTCTGAGCAAGTATAATTTAAGCTATTAAACAATTCGAATGTTACTTTCACCTTTACCCATGTTGTACTAATGCCTAATGGTTCCGGGCTACTTATTATTACCTAAACAATGGGACTTCCTTGTAAGGTTTAAAATTATGTTGATTGTGACTTACCTAAGTATGTGTGTTCTCAATTGGATGGAATCTGTAGGCAGTCAAAGGAGATCAGTTTCTCTGATTCTTGGCAGCTCCTTTTTTCCCCTGTCTAATTGGATCTCTGGTCTAATGAATTCTGGTCCCTTTACTTGACAGGACACCGTAAAGGCAGGAAGTTAGCTAGTTGGTTTGCGTCTTATCTCTTTAAGGATTTAGATCGAGCTGGTAGTGGCTTTTCTTTAAACCAGGTAAGAAATGGTTCAGCAGCGCACATAAAATTATTTTCATTAAGTTACTTTGGATTTGCTATGCTATGTTTCTGCTTTTTATTTGATGGTAACTGGAGATACCATGTGTCTCACTGGATGATAATTTGCATTTTAGGGGGCTGACAAGGAGGGTCCTGGAAGGAATATGCATAAGATCGGAAAGCATGTGACAGTGAGGCAATCTTCCCAAGGAGCAATGCCTAATAGCAAAGCAGGCAAAACATTCAAAAGTTTTTCACATGAGCTAGGTCCAAAAGGTGGCATTCACCCATCACCTCCACGAGCTCACAGCTATAATGATCTAAAGGTATTTCTTTTGACATTTCTGGTTCTGGTATTTTCAGTTATTATGTGAGGGTGGTTAGTGATAAGCATAGGAAGGAATTAGGTTCTGGTACTTCCAGTTATTATTTAAGTGTGTTAAGAGAAGCATATGAAGGAATTACATTCATCTCAGGGTATAATGATCAAGTAGGTCAGTTGGGTAGCTGATGTGGTTTTTGATGATCACTATTAACTTTGATTCCATGGAATGACATGCAGGAGTTGCTTGGATCTCTTCATTTGAGATTTGATGCTGCAAAAGAAGCAGTAAACACAGAGCTAGGTGGTTTCTTGCAGGAGGTTATAGAAATTGTACAGAAGAATGATTCCTTGCCTCTGGATGGACAAAAGATGGCTGAAGAACTTGTTGTTCTTGCTAAAGAGTGTATCAAGATGACCTGCTTAGAGTTCCGCTCCAAGTGTGAACCAATTGTCCAGGACCTGACAGTAAAAAGACAAGAATGCCAAACAGGTCTTTTGAAGTGGTTGTTGACGCGCATGCTTTTTATATTGACACGGTGTACAAGGGTGTTGCATTTTGCGAAAGACAGTGAGCCAGTTGATGAGACATCTCTGGCCAAGCTTAAAGAATGTCTAAACAGAATCCCTTCTATTAAAACGGATTGGGTTCTCAAGCGAAAGATATCTGATATGGAAACAAGTTGTAAATGGACCACAAAGGCAGGTAGCAAATGCACTTTGGAGGAAGAAAAGACATCAAAAAATTCCTCTCACTCACATCAGCAGAAATCTGAACTTATCTTGGATGGAGGTGTCGTTGTGCTCGAAAAAGATTCCATGTTTATTGAACCAACATCATCTTTTAATAACCCTCCTGATATTCAGTCTAACATGAAACCATTGAACAATATCAGCGACCGAATTACAGGAGAATTGGGAAACGAGTGTAGACAACAGTATTTGGATGATTCTAATTTGGTGATTTGTAGAATTTGTGAGGAACTTGTTCCCACAATTCACTTGGAGCCTCATTCCTATATATGTGCTTATGCAGACAAATGTGATTCGAAATCTCTAGATATCGATGAGCGCCTTTTGAAATTTGCAGAATTACTGGAACAGCTTGTCGAGGCAACTTCTGAGATCCAAGAAAATTCAAAATTGAAAAGTGAAAATTCCGGAAACACATCTGAAGGTCATTCACCTAATATGGGTGATTGGAGAAACAAAGGGATAGATGGAATGTTTGAGGATCTTCATGAGATGGATACTGCTAGTATAGAAGATTATCCATTAGCAGCATTCAATAATTTAAAGAGTCATTTGGGTACAAAGCTCAATAACTGTGGTCCACCATCTTCAAATGGGAGCATGACATCAGTGTCCTCGACAAATACCCCTAGGGCAGTAAATTTTGAATTCTGGCTGGATCATAACAATCTTTCTGAGCTAGAGGATGTTCAGCAGGTTTGTCACTGTACTCTGTATGAGAAATACCTGTTGTGTTTTTCCAGCAATCCACCAAATTAGCAGTGAAGAAGCACTGAAATTGAAATCCAAGTATTTCCCTCCATATACTAAGGATCACTTAAAGAGAAAATACCACTTGAAGTTCTTTAGCAATATGGATAGCTATAATTTTTGGGATGAGTCTTCCTTTGAGTGTATTAGATCTTTATATTTTCTTTGGTAAAAGTCTTTCTTTGATCATTTCCTTTTTACATCTGCATGGAAATGATGGCCTAATGAAGGAGTTTTTAAGAGTTTGCTTATTTTTTACAACATCTTTTGCCCCTAGTTGCTATTAGATTAAACAAAAAACTTTTTTGTCAACACTTGACTAGAAACCAATTAATCAATTTGGGCTAAATCAAAATGGTTTATTTCTTTGTTTATAGAATACAACAGATTCAATAATGGCTATGATCTATGAGTCATCATCTATTATATTTTTTGCCAAATTTCTTTTAACCAGCTATTCCTCTTTTTGGTTATTGATATTCTTATACTCTCTTGTCACATTTCATGAGACAGTATTGCACAAAGATTTAGATATTAATCTGAGTTACATATTATATTAGCAATAGTGGGAGAAACTGTGAAGTAATGTTTGAAATGTTAGTTTGATGAATTTGGAATTCTTCATCAAACTAGTTGCTACTTGACATTTAGTTGTGTATTGCAGTAAGTAATTTGATATTTCTTAAAAGTGGAAAGATGTACAACAACAACATACCCAATGAAATCCCACAAGTAAGGTTTGGAGAGGTAGAATGTGCGCAGACCTTACCATCATGGGATGGAGAGATTAAAAGTTGGAAAGATGTATAGAAATAAAAATGATGCCAAACATCTTGAGATGTTTCAAATTAGTAAAGGCATCATAAAGCATCCACGAGTTTGGCTTGATGATCGATGGAGTTTAAAGAGGACCATAGAGACGAGGGTTCAAGTTCCAAGAGAGGCAAAAGAATTAGGTGATTTCTTCCATAGTCGTTGCCTTGGTATAGTTCTCCAATATCTATACTAGTAGGACATCAGGTTCATAATGAAATAGTCTGCACGAGAGTTTGACCAGACCCCACCATCATAAAGAAAATGGAAAGAGCACCATATAAAGTGGGTCAATAGAATTACTAAATATAATTAATAAGAGAAATCTATTCAGATCAATTTCTGGGAGGAGTTTGTATAGTTCCAACTTTTTCAACTGAAACACATGACCCACCTATGTTTCCTTAAGATAGTCCTCCTAATAATAATAATGATTCTCCAGGACTCCTTTTGTTTCTAACTTGTTTGTCAGTTTAAAGATAAACAAAATCAGTATGAACTTGGCATTAATGGCTGTTGAGTGATAATGATGTGAAGCTAATGCTGGTGTGTTTTGGAAGTTGATAACTGGTGTATTAGCTTAACTCTTTTCCGTCACCCTAGATTATTATTGTTGCAGATTCTTAAGTAGATCAACAGTATATTTAACAAAGATCTTAACACTTAACTCATTCCGGCATGCTACAGAGGCTGATTTTGTCCTTCCGTTTCTTCTTCCTACTTAGATGGCTGATTTAGCAGATATAGCACGTTGTGTGGCAGGCGCAGATCTTTCAGAAGAAGGATCTCATGAGCTTTTAATTGCGTGCATGCAAGACCTACTAGATATTTTACATAATAGCAAGCTTAAAGCTCTTGTAGTAGATACATTTGGAGGACGAGTAGAGAACCTTTTGCGGTACCACTTTTTGGCCTCATCTATATTTTAGAACTTATAGATGAACCAGCTGACACCTGTTTCACGACATGCAGAGAAAAATATATACTTGCTTGTGATCTTGTGGATAGAAAAGATGGGTTTGGACATTCAGTAGGTTCCAAAATGTTAGTGGATAATTCATCTCATTCCAGTATAATGTCAACTCCTACAAGTTTGTCACACAAAGAAAGAACAAGCATTGATGATTTTGAGATTATCAAACCAATCAGCAGAGGTGCCTTTGGCAGAGTTTTTCTTGCGCGCAAGCGGTCAACTGGAGATCTATTTGCAATCAAGGTACCTTTTGAGTCATCTTGAACTTAAAATAGTCAATGTATAGTTGTATTTGCTTTTGGATAAATGATATTAGTTTACTCTTTTCCTTATGTTTGTACCAGTAATTTTAGAGCTACCATTTAACTTATCCCAACTATAGTGCTGAGGGAACTTCTTGTGGATTCAATAAGAAGAGTTATGAACCTTTTTATGGTCATTTGAAGAAAAGCTGAATATTGGCATTAACTATTCCTTTTGACTTGGGTGGGGGTGGTAGCTTTAACGGGATGCTGGTTTTCTCAAAGTATGCTGGTTTTAAGTAACTGAAAGACATGAAGTAACTTCTATTCTAATCAATTCACTGCTTTGTCACTAAACAATTTTCCAGTGTATCATGCGAATAGGAGAATAAACAAGTTGGTGAAGTTTGTGGTTAGGTTAAACTATCTTATTTTTGTGGCATGTGTTTATCAATAAATATCTCATCCACATATTTTTCTGCCATAGGATTGTTACTGAAAACTTTTTTGTTATGACCAAATTGGTAGTGATTTCTGACATGGTGTCATTCATCTTATATCAGGTGCTCAAGAAATTGGATTTGTTGCGGAAGAATGATATTGAGCGCATATTGGCAGAACGTAATATATTGATCACCGTCAGAAATCCTTTTGTGGTGATTACAAATTATTTATCTTTTTTCTATTTTTCCTTCTCAGTAGGATTTTTCATCTATTGCTTGATATATCAACCTTCATATCCTATGGGACTTGCTCCATTATCCTCATTTCTGCCTAGAGTTATGTTGCAGTTGATGTTCCTTGACTAATTTAGTTTGAGTATGTGATCCTGAGGATGCTTTCACTGTTGTAGGTCCGATTTTTTTATTCATTCACTAGCAGAGACTACCTTTATTTGGTCATGGAGTATCTTAATGGTGGTGATCTATTCTCTCTGCTTAAAAAGGTTGGTTGCCTTGAGGAAGATGTAGCCCGAACTTACCTCGCGGAATTGGTATTTTCCTGAACCATCCTTGTCTTGAAATTTTGCAACCTTTCGAGCTCTTTGAAGGATGTGTTTTTCCTTCTTAAGGTCCTTGCTCTGGAGTACCTTCATTCTTTAGGAATAGTCCATCGCGATCTCAAGCCGGACAACATATTAATTGCACAAGATGGGCATATAAAGGTTGGTTCTGTATATCAGAGATCTTTGTAATGAGGAAGAAGCTAAAATATTGTGTTTTGCTGAAAGACAACTGATTCTCAATGTGCCGGTGTTGATAAAAACACCTATCCCTCCTAGATGTCCCCATATTAATTGTACAAGTTTATATTTTTACTCTTTATTGATATCATGTTCTAATCTTGGCTATGCTTGAACCAGCTCACAGATTTTGGTTTGTCAAAAATTGGACTTATGAACAGCACAGATGATCTATCTGGACCCGATACAAAGGATGTAGTGGTTCCTGATGTTGGTAGTCAGCATGAGCCAGATCTATCAGATAAATCTCAATGGTCAGCTGTTGGTACACCTGACTATTTGGCTCCTGAAATTCTTCTTGGAATGGAGCATGGTGAGAAAAATTTGCTATGGTAGACTTGGTGATATGCATGCTGATACTCCCTCTCTATGTCACTTTTATCTGAACATACGAACATAAGATAATATAAACAGGGATGTTAGGAGTGAGAATGAAAGGAACATAAGTTGAATTTACTATCTGATTACTTGTACAGGTAGTGCTGCTGATTGGTGGTCAGTAGGAATTATTTTATTTGAACTCATCACTGGGATTCCGCCTTTCAATGCCGAACATCCTGAGGTATTATATTACAGTTCATTGTTACATGTATAATTGGTGGTAAAGCACTCTTTATAGATACTCTCTATTCTGAGCACCATGCACATTGCAATTATTTGGTATTATTTTCTTGTTATATTGAGATCGTAGGAAATTTGTAACGCTTTCAGTATTAATTTTTCCAGTCATAACGTTAAATAGGTGTGAGCTGATCTTACTATGTTGGTCTTTTGCTTAAGTTCACTCCGCTGTTTAAAACAATTTAGTGTGTGCATGTGTTTCCTTGAGGGACAGATATTGACTCCAGTTGACAGATGCTAAGTTGGACTCATTAAGATTATATAAACTGCAATGCAGCTGGCATTAGTTGTCATTCCTCACATATTTGTACTGAAACCGAATTTGCAGGAATTTTCTTAGTAATAGTTGACAATATTTTCCTTTTCTCATCATATTTGTTAGTTGCACTGATCCAGCAAATACATAGGACAAGATTACTTTCTGGTTTCTCATTGGGTATGGACTTGTCTCCTCAACACATTACAATTTCTGGTTTGACAGGTTATCTTTGATAATATTCTAAATAAGCAAATTCCCTGGCCATCTGTCCCTGAAGAGATGTCCTTTGAAGCGCGAGACCTGATTGACAGGTTAGCTTACCTTTTAAATTCTATGCATGAATCATCCTCTGGGGACCAATTTTGCTGGAAATCTAGCATCCTCTTAAAGGATTATCGGATGGTCAGACAAGATATGGGGAAACTTGATCTCACCGAGGACATGACCTTAGATAGAAAAGAGTCGAGGTCGCGAATTAGAGTAGCAAGCTAATTGGTAGGGTTAAGTGGATGCATCGCATTGGGGTATAGTAGGGTTAGGTGGAGGACGTGTTTTTTATCATGTGTTCTCATTATCTGTTGTATATGTGTTAGTTTTATCATATTTACATACTGTCATGTGCTATTCATTATTAGTCGCTCTTTCTGTTCCCTTCCCCTTCCTTTTTGTCATATCTAGTTCTTTCTGCTTATGGGTTTTGAGATGAAGGTTCCCAGGAAACAGCCTCTCTACTTCTATGAGGTAGTGGTAAGGTCTGCGTACATTCTACCCTTCCCAAACCCCACTTGTGGGATTTCACTGGGTATGTTGTTGTTGTTGTTGTATTGAAGAACACACGTAGATTTTGCATAGACTAGGTTGGTGGTAGGTAATCTTTTGGAGCCTGCAATTTGATTATTTGAAAACAAATGTCTCTAGTTCTTATTGTTCCAGCTCCTAGGTGCTCTCCCACCGCCAGATTTCCTGTGCCTAGGGACTCTTATGGATACCCATATTATATTTGTTCCTTGATTATTTGTGCTTCAATCACTTCATCTCCCTTCAGTCACCCCTGCTTGATTACTTCAGAAAGATTCAACTAGGAAAAGTCTACACTGAATTTCCTCCTTGAACATCATTGATGCAATTTCCATTTATTTTTGAGTTGATACATTCGTCCCTGAAAACACGAGTTTGAATTACTTGGCTACAAATTCAATCATATGACATTCTCAATTTTGTCTGCTGGATGATCTAATTCAGTGGTAGAGTTCTACTGTAGGCTTCTTGTTCATGATCCAAATCAGCGCCTTGGAGCAAAAGGAGCATCAGAGGTCATCTTGTGTATATTCTAAAGAATAATACCTTCTTTATTTAATAGTTATATGGAAAGAAACTACCATGATTTGGTACTAACTTCCATCATTTACTCCACATTCCTACAGGTAAAAGCACACCGATTTTTCAGGGGAGTTGATTGGGATAATCTTGCCTTACAAAAGGTAGGCCTTACTTTATTAAAAAAATAGTTGAGTGGGCTTGAGCCTGTTCATGTCTTTGATAATGTCTCTCTTTAACATTTTCGGTTCATGATTTCTGTGGAATGGAATTGAGCCAGCACACTATGTTGTTAACTATAGTTTCTCTATTTATCTCCTCCCTCTCTAACCATTCTCTTTCCATTTCTTTGTATACTGGAATGTGAAAATTAGTTGACTGCTTCTTAACTTATATGATGACCAATGCCGTCATTTGATCATGCATAATTGTACATCTGTTAGTATATGTCTAGATTCTTTCATATACTAAATCAGGAATTTCAATAGTCAGTGTTTTGTTCCTTTGTATCTTATTTTCTTGATGAAGATGTTCTTTTGTATCTTATTATATCTTGTTGGTGTTAGCAAAAATTTGGTAAGAGTTTCCTCTTCTTTTCTCTCATTTCACTAATATCATGAACATTTAAAAATTAAGATACCTATGGCTCTGTGCTTCACTGCCAAATAAGGTCGTCCACTTTCCAACCCAAAGTCACGTTCTTCCGTCCACCTATGTTTTTGTGCTTCATTGCCGAATAAGGTCGTCCACTTTCCAACCCAAATTATTCTTCCTTCCATCTTGCAATCTTGTTGAGATTTATATTCCATCATTCTCCAACTTATAGCATACTATCTATATCGACAAACGTGATTAGTGAAAAATTCCCTTTTTAAAAAAATGTAAAGTAAACTATCAGCTCATCCTTTTGGCTTCTTGGCATTTTGATTTCATTTTTGCTATTTATTCTCTTAGATCAGAATTGAGCAGAAGTGCTACAGTGTATATAGCTCGTTTTACATAGCTTAATTATATTGAACTATTAATTATTTGGGTAGTTAGTAGTTGTGCTATAGTTATAGTTTACAGGTTCTTTTTTCATGTAGCCTAAAGTTCTTAATATGAATGCTCTTGTATGTTGATCTACAGTTCAAATAAAGTTTTTCTCTGTTCTTCTCTGTCGTATCAATGGTTTTGATTGGACCTACGATCCCTCATGCTATGAAAGAGAGAATATTTTAGTTTGAGGCAGAAATTCTTTTCTATTATTTCTAATTGGTTGTCTGCAGGCGGCCTTTGTACCTCAGACTGATGGTGTTGATGACACAAGTTATTTTGTATCCCGGTATGGTCCAAGTGGAGGGCAAGATGATGATGATTGTAATGATTCTGCTTCTGACACCTCTGAGTTCTCCTCGAACTTTGGACTTGAGGTAACCTATGTTCCCCACGTAATCATTCACTTGCCCAAGTATACTCAACATGTTGTGTCATTTCATAATCAACTCTGGAAGCTATTCTTCCCCTTTACATAAAAAGGATGGAGAATATGGTTCAACTATAAGTTAGTCAAGCAAGATGAATAAAACTTGATCATGAAGCTGGTTACATGCCATATTGGAGAGGACCTACCAGCATATGGCCATTTGGCATATGATGCATGGCGTAGTCAAGTACTCAGTAAATAACATATCGCCATTCAGCATATACTGCATACCCTACTCAAGTATTTAGCATATCGATACCAGAACCATGCACATGAGCTTGTATGATAATAGACTTAAAGAAGGATGCCATTTCTACATTACTCGACATAAATATCTCTATTTCCTTTTGCAGAATATTGATGAATGTGGTGATCTTGCGCAGTTTGATCCGTCTCCTCTTGATTTATCCTTGATGAATTTTTCTTTCAAGGTATGCCATGATGTTTACTCAACCACAATCATATTGTTTGATTTAATCGGACTATTGACAAATTCTTATGGAGCTCAAAGAAAAAAACTGAAATTTTGCTAACGGAATTAGTTTACTAGGCTGGCTTCCATGCCAAAATGGGTAGTTTAGCTTGAAGCTTTTTCAGACGCATTCAAAGAACCTTTGCATAATTTCTCTTTAAGCAGTAAATAAATAAAACAAATAAAGTAGAAGATAACATTCCAACTATATCTGACTTTTGATTTATGATTGGAACAAGAAAAGAAAATATGTGAGATTTTTTAACCTTTGTGTTCAAATTGCAGAATCTGTCTCAGTTGGCATCCATCAACCATGATATGCTCTTACAAAGTGGTTTCGATTCGTCAAGGTGCTCATCTCCATGTAAGGGTCCAAGTGAATAAGCTCTTCTTTTAGTTTCATCAAAATACAAATAAATGGAACTAAAATAGAAGGTATTGCAAAGGGGATATTCCCCCCCATTCACTTGGACATCCATCAGATCTCTCATACAGAGAAATGGATGATGCTTACTATACCGGTGTGAACAATTGAACCCAATGTTCCCACCAAGAAGGTTTATAGCTTAGTGTACAGGTGACATCCTGGCATATCCTTTCCTCCCTGGCGACTTGCTAGCACACTCCTTGCTGCTTTCGGTGCTTGATATCATCTGGTGAACCAATGATAGAGATCTGCAGCTAGTAGTTGTTGTTTAGTCATCCTTGAGAGAGAGGAGTTGTCGGAATTCACATTGCCCTAGATGGCTTGGAATTCAGTATAGAATAATTCCCTTGAGAGTTGTGGGAATTTACATTGCCCTTTACGAGTTGGAATACCTTTAGTACAATATAATTCTTGAGGGTTAGATTATCATTACTCTCTCTGTTCTCATGAAATTGGAAAATGTTTGTAAATATCCTTTCTCAGTTTCGACAAACTGAAGACAATAGTCATAAACGCTGGTTATTTTTTCCAGAATTGGTTAAAATCTATTAAATTAGAACACTGCCGTGGATGATTTCGAAAGTTGCTTAGACTACAGAAATCACCCAGAGTAGAAGGGCAAGTTGGATATATAAAAGCTCCCACTATGTGAAAGAGGTCCCCAGCCAAAAGGGTAAGTCACATGACAACAACTTTCCTAGTTATTCCAAAACTCCCCTCCACAGAAATTACCCAATTGGTTACAAAAAATAGTAGTGATACTTCATATCTGCTCATAATAATCAGGATGTGAACGTAAAATCAGGAAATCGCACAAAATAAACCACTTATGATTTGAAAAGAATACAATGCCTAAAAGTATTCTGTAATATAACATTTATATCCATAAAATAAACCATTGAACTTGGAGGAGGAACTATGTCATGTACAATATAAAACTAACTCAGATGCAAAATAGTATTAAACGGAGTTTTAAAACTGGTGAAACTAAAGAGTGACGCAAGTACAGCAAATGGCATGGGGAAGGAGTGCCTCAGCTTTGTACTTGATTCTTCAAAATTCGCCACAAAATGAACAAACTAGACAGGAATAGGGAGACCTTTCTTTGCCATTCTATCAAGAACATCATTTAAAGCTTGACAAAGGCCCATGATCTGCAAAGATTAGCAATGTTAGCACTAGTATCATGTCAATAAAACCGACTGTATGGTACATATTTCATGAAAAATGTTTTTCGATGTTTAATTGGTGAGTGGAAAATGTTCAAAACATATTTTAAAAGTTGATCATGTTATTAACAAATTAAAGAGTGTTCCGATGAATTTTTTTAGAACTAGAGACTGATAATGTGAGTCTGGTTCTAAAAAAATTGAACCTCATGGTTCTCAACCAACTTCATTGACCACTATCCACCACACTCTTGGGTGCTAGTTTTCCCTTTCTCCTTTTTAGTGTTTTCCAAAAAAACGTAGATTTCCATGAGAAAAGAAACATAAGGTAGATTTCCAAGCATGTTAGAAACTAAATCACCTGTTGATCCCATTGTTGCAGTTCTTCAGTGTCATCCTCGAAGTGTATGACGCCTTCAACCTGGCAATAAAATAAACTTGAAGCAAAGCATGTCGTAAAGAGAAGATGAAGGATGTAGTTGCCCTAACTAAATGCAGATCGGGACAAAAGGAGGACAATACCGTACACGTGCTCCCTATCTTATACCACATGCAAAGACACAAATTTGACCAGTTTTCATTAGACAGTAGATGCTAAAATTACAGCGGAACACATTTTTTGTCTCCAAACCATATTTATTGTAGTTTGACAATATATATTTGCATACATTGCTAGTTAAATACATCTCATGTGCATAGGCATTGAGAATTATCATACAATGGCTTATAAACAAATTTGACATATGCAACAGTATCTTCCATGTCAAACTACAAACCAAGCATCACCTAATACCATTCCCTTCTCTTTTCAAAGACAGATAGAAATGCATAGATGGCATTATTAATTGAAATTTTTACCTGATCAATAGATCCCCGCATTCTATCTTCAAAAATCATTCTTGAAGCAATTTTCTCAGCCTGCATGAAGAAAATTGTTTGAACAGAATTAGTTACAGATGGAAATGAAGTTGCACAGTTCTTAATTGACCTCGGTACACAAACAGCCATGGCAAGCAATAAGAGAGTGATGGAAACATTTTGACATGTACAACATAGGCTCAGAATCAACTTCAAAAAAGAATTCAAAATAATATCACCTTCTCTATCGCCCCGATATTGTTTACTGTTTAAACTTGACTTGTGGATTTACCCAGAAACAATGGCATAAGTAGAGTGATAGAGATGCATTTTGCAGCATAGCATGAGAAAACAATTAATCTGTTTCTTCATTTGATATTTGCTTTAGCGATTAAATGTCGCCCAATAAATAGTCCAAAGGGGACCAAGAATTACTGCAAAAGTGCAAATAGATTAACCGAGCCACCTACAGCCCTAAACCTCCAATTCTCATATAATTCCAACAATAATCAAAACCACTGAAAGCAGCCTAGAGTTATAAATATAGCCCAACAGTACAACTGCTGCTATGCATTAAACGGCTAGTAAGTTGACAGAAAAATCTAAAAAATTAGCTCAAAAACAGAAATAAGAAATTAAGAAAAACAGCTTAGCGACATCATTAGGTACCTTTTGAGGGGGAATGCCCAACAAAGTGCCCAACTCATCAAAACTGTCACAGATCAACCAGGGGATTAGATTAGATAATAGCAAAACATGAGCTATGAAAAATCTAAACAAACAAGGAGAAGATGAGCTTCCTTTCTACCTTATATTTGTATAAAGTTTGCTAGCACTCAAGAGATTATGCTCAATCATAGCACGATCCAAAACTGTGAAGTTATCAGGCAAAAGTGCTTGCTGTAGGGAACACAAAAAATAAATTACACAGGGAATATCAGATCATGTATGTGACATTTTGGAGAAAAAAAATAATGCAGAAAGAAAGGGGGGACCTGATGTGGCTTCAACTCTTCTGCAAAAGCATCAATTTCAGGTTTTCTCAAGATTCTTTCTAGATAGACCTGAATATTTCAAATTAAACATGACTTACTTTTTTTTTTTGGAAAAAAAATTTTGAAAAAAAAAGGATCTAGGTAAAAAGAAATCTGACGTGGCACTATATGCACATAAAAAATCCACACGCAAATGAAGCAGCAAGTGAGGTACCTTCTGCAAGATTGGGTAGATTTTTAATTTGGAGCAACGCTCATCCTGGTATCCAAATTAAGGAAAAAAGAAAAATTGTTAGCAAAAACTGAACAAATAGCAGAGAGGACGGGATCAGTGTATCTTTTAGGCAGTTATTTAGACCCATAGAAAAATCCAAATATGATGACACGCTGGCAGATCTAGACTGGAAATTGTTCAAGAAAACTAATTAACCTCAAGTTTTCAAAGGTTATGGTGACAATAAAATTTTAGCAAATACTAGATAACAGAATGTCATGTCCTCCAAATTTAAATATATAATCACCTATTTGTGGTTAGTGGTTACCATTTCCTTGGTGCAATCCACCTGCCCTTTCCCGTGAGTGGTCTCACATTCTTGGCAAATGAGAGCACATATCAAATCATTGAATCAGAAGTGCATACAATTACCAACAGAGTTACTGAAAGTGAAGAGTGCAAGAAAGATGCAAAACTCTGGGGACTTGAGGAAGAAGGCAAAGTGTACTCTTCTTTGACTTTTGCCCACGATTTCCGAAAGGAAAATAGCTTACAACAACATACCACTGCAATTCCACAAGTGGGGTTTGGGGAGCGCACGGTCGAACAGTGCAATTCCACAAGTGGGGGATTGGGGAGGGTAGAGTGTACGCAAACCTTACCGGGTTTCCCCTACCTCGTAAGGATAAAAAGGATTATAGCTTATAACATCATAATTTCAAATAATACCACCATGATACATTATTCTCAATAACTCAAATAAATATCATTAATTCAACAACCCCACAGAAGATAACTTCCACAACAACCTGCCCATTACTAGCACTCTTTGACAATAACAATCAAAACATTTAAAGTGCTAAGTCACTGTATCCTTACTTTGTACAGTGTGGCAAGTACGCGAGATCGTTGCGGACCTGCTGCAGCCAAAATTGTGCACGTCACAGCGGCTGCCAAAGCTTGCTCTAATGCAGCTTCATCAATTTCTCTGTAGCGTAAAGAATCATTAAGCTACATGCTGCGCTCAATTAAAAAATAGAGGCATATTACCAATGACAAAGATCACAGACATCAGGATGTGTGTAACATTATTCAAGCAAAAGCTAAAACTTTGATCTCAGCGTAAGTATATTTTTCGTTTTCCTACGCCGTGGACCTTATCAATTTGGCTTGGATTGCAAATTATATTGACAACGAATTATTGAACTCAAGAAGTGCCCATATACACAAAGAAAAGAGTTAAAGTGTCTGTTGCCTTTCTCCTCGGAGCTTGTAAATACATATGCGCACAATCATTAATAAGACAATTATAAATAATAAAAAATCGTTGAGAGAAGCATTATTTTAACATTATAGTATTTTCTGGAAAACTTACTCATCACCAATTTGCCGCTTCTCAATCTGAGAAATGTCATAGTAACGCAAGGCAGCTTCCAAGAATTTCCTCTTCAGATCCAAAATCCTAGCATAGCAAACCTGAAATAATCGTTCAGGGAATAGTTGGCTTAACCGGGACGGTGACATACTCAAAAATTAAAAATGCCCCAGATCATATGATAAAAACCTTGTACTGCAAATTCAATACTTCATTCTTAATGCTGTTAACTTTAAAGGAAGCTTTATTTATAAAAGCTTCCGCATTAACTGCATCATCATCCTGCCAAACAAGGATTTGAACACCGTTAGAAACTTAGAATGCCAAAGAGAACCAATAGTGTTAGTAACTGAACTTTTTCAAATCAATGGATTTAAACAGCAGAAAATAGCAGGGCGCATAGGAGCAGTACAGGAACCAAATCTATGACAAATTTTCCTTTTGATAGTAAGCAGAACAATGCAATTGAAAGGACACCAAGATACATGGGATATACATAGCACATTTGTTAATCAGTGACATTAGCACCATAAACGACTCATCAAGAAGAAAGACCCGTACAACTTGCAGAACAAGTGCCACAAGGAAAGGAGCTCCACGTACTACACAATCATTTGTTGCCCTTTTCTAATTTTTTTCCAAAAAAAAACAGGCAAGTCAGTACACACATTTGTTTCCTACTTATCCAAAACAAAAGACTCATCTTAACCCTCAGGGATTGGCCTGGTGGCAATTGACTTGAGCCTTGGGGTTTGCTCCCTTTCAAGGTCTCAAGTTCAAACTCCACTGGGTGCAAACAATTTTTGAGGGCCATCGCACTGGGTAAAACCTGAATTAACCGTGGTGCACTTGCGGAAAACTCCTTGCCGAGGGCCTGTGCACCCTCAGGATTAGTCGGGGCTCAAAGAGACTTGGACACCCGGTGCAAATCAAAAAAAAAAAAGACTCATCTTTGCTCTTCTAGAATCCATGTCATTTCTCCATAGCCATCAAATCAAAAGAAACAATTTGGGACAATATTGAAGAGGATAAAAGTTTTTTCTCTATTTTGAAACCTCCAAATCCCAGACAGCTTCCCCAAGAAATCTCACATAGAAGACTAGGCTAAATATGAAATATTTTTGACAATTTCACAACTACCAAATTGTATAACTAATCCAAATAAAAACTATCAAAGCTAGAAGAGATTGTATCCCACACTCACATATATGTATTAATTTTTCCCCTCATTCTCCCTCGAAATAACATTCCTGAAAGCATTTAACGATTCAGAATTAGACTAGATTTCTAACTGGGGAACACCAATTCTGTCGGTGTGGTAAACATTCTTCTTATAGCTCTTGCTCGACTCCTTTTGTGGTATCTTCTATTTACCAATATGATTCTTCAAAGACGCCACCATTTATTATCTCCTTTTTTCCCCGAAACCACCATCAGTATTGATTGAGAACCTCCCACCAAAGGTTTCCACAAATTTAACATTGACGGATCCTCATTAGGAAACCCAGGCCCAGGGAGACTCAGCATGCTGGTGTGATTAGGAACATGAATGGTGATTGAAGGGAAAATCTAACACCACAAATACACTATCTGAATTGCTAGCTCTTATGCGGGAACTTTAAGTTATCAAGAGCAGAGCAGGATCGTGGACCTTCCTCACAAAGGAAGGAGCTACGAAAAACTTTGTTTTTATAATCGTGGTGTCGGGTTCTTTATCTTTATCAAAATCATCATGGTGCTGGGTGACCGGGTCAACTTGCACACACCTCTATTGATTTCACAGGATACCTGTTGCCTCCCACCAACATTGGTTCTTGAACAAATGGGAAAAAATCACCTAGCTTTTGTGCTTCCACTAGGATTTGAACCTGAGACATCGTAGTCTCAACCCACTTCATTGACCACTAGGCCTAAGTTGCTCAGATTCGGGTGCGGGTGTCCGATACGGGTGGAGATCTAGAGGTCAGATCCTCTGTGAACTAATTTTAGGATTCAGCGATACAGATCTATATATGGATACGGGCCAGAGATTCGGCTAAAAATAATTCAAATATCTAAAATAGAGCTATCAAAACCTAAATTATGAGATAATGTGAAACACCAAAAGAGAAAATATTGATCAAGAGGAGAATCATGAAAGGAGACAAAAGGAAAAGGTGTGGCAATAGAAATTTATATATAAAGGTATTCTATTTTCTTCAATTTTACCTTATTTTTTCTTTTGATTACAAAAATCATTGAATATGTTCAGAATTTTCTATCTCGAATTTGGTCAAAGTATCCAAAATCGATTGACCAGATAAGGTACAAATCCCATACTCACACTCATGTTGTATCAACACGGGTGCGGCACCAAAAGTGAAGAGTTTGAACAACTTAGCACCAGGCTACAACTAGGGAAAAACTATTTTGATAGAACAAACTTTTGATAGTTCCTCAAGTGTTTGAAGCAGTTTGGGCAGACATTCTGGGAACTACTTTTGACTGGTAAAGGAAATTGATGATAAAAGTTGTACATATCTATATAATATACAAAGAAGAAAAGAGAGATTTTTTCCTTTATCTTATATGCTATATTATGTAGTAATTATCTTTTCCCATTGGGAGAGATGACTGAGTGGAAAGAAAGATTTTTTCCTTTATCTTACGTGCTATATTATGTAGTAATTATCTTTTTCCATTGAGAGAGATGACTGAGTGGACTAAATCTATTCATGGAGATTACAGAATTATTCCAAAAATGGAAAGTTCGACACAATTGGGATTTTTTTAAATCGGAAGCAGTTACTAATTCATGATCTAGTTAATATGGAATGAAAACTTCATTCTCAATTCTACAAGAAATAATTTTGAAATCCTTTAAACTCAATACTTTAGCACTACAATGAAGCCCTTTTACCTCAAACCTATGTTGCTCGGACTCCTTGAAAATGTCAAACGGGTGTGTCGGACTTCTTCAAAAGTAGTGCATATCCAGAGAATCCAAACGGATGCAACAACATTTTTGAGAGTCAAAGCAACATATCCTCAAACTAGCAAGTAATTAATTGCTTTCTTATATATACTATCTATCCAGTTTACGAAAACAAAAGAATTGATGTGTCACTCTAGCACATATATTAATGGATTGATTTCAACTTTTCCTCTTTAGTGGAAATCAAAAGTCATACAAATTGAAAGGTGAACCACCAAATCAAACAAGGATTGTTAACTAGGAGATGTTTACTCCACATCAGAAGAATAGAAAAGAAAAACAAAAATCCAACCTCCAGATAGAGACGAGCAATTTGGACACATTTTGAAATTTTAAATGTATCATCAACAAATCTGCAGATGAACAGACAGTGAAAAGACAGAGATTTCAGTTTTCAAAAAAAAAGTTAAGGGACATAGCAGGCAAGCAAAGATAAGTAGAAGTACAATGCAGACCTCATTGCAGAGTCTAAATCAATGCCACTAAGCATCTGGGCTGCTTTTGACCATTGTTGTTCAGACTCGTATAATTCTGCAAGTTTTTCCCGAATTATCAACACCTGAAAAGATGGGATTTTGTTTTAGAAATGGGCATTAAAGACATAAAAAATATAAAGAACCCCTATGTGGAGGATCTCCTGATGATAACAGACAATATGTTGAGTTCTGTTGTTGACCTTTCTCTGTACCATTTTCTCAAAATTATACTACTCGAGACACATCAAATTCTAAGATGACTGTGATTTCCGGAGAA
Organism: Solanum clarkiae; assembly: GCA_011800125.2. Taxonomy (NCBI): domain Eukaryota; kingdom Viridiplantae; phylum Streptophyta; class Magnoliopsida; order Solanales; family Solanaceae; genus Solanum; species Solanum clarkiae. The sequence goes on along the minus strand of JAABOM020000084.1, from coordinate 26,715,846 downwards.
AACTTCTTAAGCACAAGATAAACAAATAATTCAGTGACTTTGGTGCTAGCCACTCTCACAAAATTCAATTCTTAAAATGACTTCCATCAAAAAGGAATCGAAGGTGTCGATATGTAATAGTTCCAACCAACAAATCAACTCAAAAAAAGCACCGTTTATAATAAATAACTCCACAATCCCAATGTTGGGTGTGGCCCATGTATTGAGTTCCTGGTACTACACTCAAATTCTTTTTTAGCCTGTTATTTGAATTGGTTTTGATAAAAATTAAGATGCTAAATTTAATGGTCAAATAGAAACAGGTTACTTTCTTTTTTTCTTTTTTCTTTTTTCTTTTTTCTTTTTTTTTTTTGAGTAAGAGAAACAGGTTACTTTCTGAAAGACAATCACTTAGTGATTTATCATCCCTTTTTTCCTGATAAGTACTTCCCATCCCATTATGTATAAAAGAACATGATTTCAGTCAACAAAAACTGGCCTTCTCTTTAGGTGGTAGAGATGTGTCATGCTGATTCATTAGTTCTCTTTCTACATACCATGTCTTCTTTGTAAATTTTCTTGATAGAGCATTTTTGTTGTTTCTTGTGAAGTTCTAAGAAATGAAATTACAAACATCCAAATGCTATACCCTTACAAATACTTAATCACCGTTTGATGCAACAGATAAAGCAAAATAAAAAAACAATTTAAACTGACCCTAGTATAAAAGAGTCATTCTGAAGCACCAAAATTTAGAGCAATATAAGGCATTAATATAAGTACAAGTATCATTCATTATAGGCTGAAAGAGCTGTCAAAAATCTGTCAAGAAACAAAATAGAAGCATCAAAGCATGCCTGTTCTTCAAAAGACACCACACGAGGCTGTATCTGGTTGAGAGTATAATGTGCCACTTCCTTTTGAACATCAGCTTCCAATTTATCAAATTCCTGTGCAAATGTCTGCAACAACTGTCTTGATACCACCAAAGGCACATCATCCGATAACACTGCATAATGTACACAATCTCAATCAAACAACAGTGGCTCAACTGCAAATCAGTTAGAATTTGACTATGTAATTCTTCTACCCCTATTATTTCAGCAGAGCAATATACAACACAAATATAAAATAAATAGTAGTAAAAGTATGATGAGATAGTAACTACACTGCATAATCATACACAATCTCAATCAAACAATGGCCCAATCCCCAACCAGTTAGAATCTGACTATGTAAATCTTCTATATTTCAACTGAGAAATATACAACATGAATATAAAGTAGAAATCAAAATTATGATGAGATAGTAACTATCTCAAACCAGTTAGAATCTAACTATACAAATCTTCCCTATCTATTTCAGCTGAGAAATATACAACATGAACATAAAATTAACAGAAAAAATGTGATGAGATACACAATCTCAATCAAACAGCCGCTCAATCCGAAACTAGTAAGAATCTGATTTTATATAGATCTTCTATATCTATTTCAACTGTGAAACATACAACATGAATATAAAATAAATAGAAAAATTAGGCTGAGATAGTAAATAATGCATAATCGTACGCAATCTCAATCAAGCAGCAACTCAATCTCAAACTGGTTATATGACCATACAAATCTTCTCTATCTATTTCAGTTGAGAAGCATACAACATGAATGTAAAATAAATGGAAAAACTGGGACTAGATAGTAACTCCACTGCATAATCGTACACAATCTCAATCAAACAACGGCCCAATCTCAAACCGGTCAGAATCTGCCTAAATAAATCTTCTCTATCTATTTCAGCTGAAAAGCATACAACATGAATGTAAAATAAATGGAAAAATTGGGATGAGATAGTAACTCCACTGCATAATCATACACAATCTCAATCAAACAACGGCCCAATCTCAAACCGGTCAGAATCTGCCTATATAAATCTTCTCTATCTATTACAGCTGAGAAGCATACAACATGAATGTAAAATAAATGGCAAAATCGGGATGAGATAGTAACTCCACTGCATAATCGTACACAATCTCAATCAAACAATGGCCCAAACTCAAACCAGTCAGAATCTGCCTATGTAAATCTTCTCTATCTACTTCAGCTGAAAAACATACAACATGAATGTAAAATAAATGGCAAAATCGGGATGAGATAGCAGCTCCACTGCATACGTACACAATCTCAATCAGACAACGGCCCAATCTCAAACCAGTTAGAATTTGAATAGTAACTCCACTGCATAATCGTACACAATCTCAATCAAACAACGGCCCAATCTCAAATCAGTTAGAATCTTAGTACATAAATATTCTCTGTCCATTTCAACTGAGTTTTATACAACATGAATATGAGATTAACAGCAAAAATTATGATGAAACGGCGAGAGAAAATTACTGTGATCGATAAATTGCTTAGCTTGTTGAATGTCGCTTGATGCGAGAACGGTGGAGAGAATGTGCTTGTACTGTTCGATTTTCTGACGTTGGTCGCTGATCGCAGAGGCACTAGCAAACGCACTATCCATAGCGATTTAGGGTTTAGCTCTGAGCAAATCAAATCTTCTCGACTACGTAACTGGGAGTTTCCCGGCGAGTCCTTTTTGAAGCGTTGATGGAGCTCAGGAACCAATAATTTGGTTTATAGAATAGGGATTTGAAAGCCGATATATAATCTGTTGTACATGGGCTCGAACACAACTTCGAACATGGAATAAGAACATTATTTTTTAAAAAAGAAAAAAGAAAAAAGGAGAGTTGTAATAAAATTATAATCCCTTCATTTCCAATTTATCAGTCATCTGGTACAAAATCGAATCCTAATAGACGAGCTAATTACAATATTGAATTATTTATATTTGATTATAAAATTATCAATTGATGGACAGATTATAATTTTATTAAAGCTCATGACTTATTGATGTGGAGTCATTTTACTCAATTTTCTAATTGAGTAAATCATTAATTTGTTAAAAATTATCATAGTATATAGTGTTAACCGAAGCCTCATTTATTATTGAAATAATAAGTTATTGGATGGACGAATATTCATTAAATAAATGCATATGTGGTGGAGTTGGAATTTTTTAAGAGAACTTAAAATTTTAAAAAATGAAACACTAATTAGTTGGCGGAGGCCCAATGTCTATTATATATACATAAAAAATATTTTTTATCATACATAAACAATAATTTTTCTCAAAAAAAGATCCATCAATACAAGGTGACTTCGCAGTGCGTATGTGCATGCCCTCTCAAAAGTAGTTTTTATGCATTTTTATTGTGATTATAGTTATAAAAGTATCATCTTATATGATGTTAGAAGATTTATATTGTTCGATGAAAAAAACTAATATGTTGGTGAGTAGAAGTGAAAAGAAGAGAGCATGAAATGATTAAATTTATATATCGTTTGATAACTACTTATATATTGTCCGATAATTACTTATATGATAGGCTAGCGAACTAGTATATTTAAAAGTCGTTTTTCGACAAGTTAAATCATTAAATATAATTATCTTTCTGATTCGTTCAATAAATAGCATTAGTATCACCATTTTAGTTGATAGAAAGTTTAAAGGGAAAAAAAAAAAAAGAAGACTTTTAAAATTTCATGATCCAAAATTTTTTCTAATCATTTGTGTGGTTATAAATTATTTTTCTAAAGTAAAACTAGAATTTTAATGTGAATTCTTTTGACTTATAAAAATATAATTTCTTTTATTACAACTGAAAAAATATCAAAGAATAACTTCTAGACGTACCTTAAGCACCTTGAGAAGTTATTTATTTTTATTGTAAAAAAAAAAGCCCCTAATATCAAAAGATTTTTCATGCTCAAACTCGAATATGAGACATCTGGTCAAGGAATGGCTAGCGCCATGTTCTTAGGTGGTTTATTATCTCATGACATTTCGACTTATATAATTCTTACTGCTTCTTATTTGTATTCTTGCAACGAAGGAGATAGGTATAACTCCTATCTATCTACTTCATTTGTTCTATTTTAGTTGTCAAATATACTAAAAATAGTTGTCCCAAATAGTTGTTAATTTAGATAATTAAGAGAGAATTAATTATCTTTTCCAGCTTTATTCTTAGCATAATTATTTTAGAATTAAAAGACGCGTAATACAAATAAAAATTTAATTATATAAGGAATATATTAATCAAAAACACTTCTCATTAATTTTCTTTCTCAAAGATTATACCAAACGTTACCATAACAACTAAATAGGACCTAAGGAGTAATATTTACTAAATATTATAATTATACAAGAAAGACATAAATCTTAGCCCCGATGACATTATACATATTGATTATAACCAACAATTTGCACATTTATATATAAAAAAATAAATCAAATTGATCAAAAATAATATTTTAGTCTTAATATTTATAACGTCATAAAATATTTTTATATTAGATTCTTCAACTACCAAAAGAACATATAAGAATCTAATTGTCATTGATAACAAATTCATTCCCTTTCATTTGAATTTGAAATTGGGAATTTCCACGAGCTTTAACTTCATTAAAACTCTGACATTTGTATGAATAAAAATAACACCATTAAGGATAAAATCGTTTTGAATTATTTACCTACTGTAGCCAGAGTAGTGAAAGTGCAATAAATTTTACATTAGCATATACTTAATTCTTTTTTCAAATCTGTTTGATAATGAGCCACAATATTCATAATGATTTCTTTACTCTTTTGATTATATTTAGAATAATTAAAGAGTCAAATTCTACAATAACATTATATAGGCTAAAGTTGTACTACAAGAAGATACATTTAAGCATGTTAATAATCAACAAAAGCACATAAAATTTCAACTATATTATTTAATAATATTATTATCATCATTTGAATATTCTGAATTGTCACTAATTCACATTTAATTTAACTCAAGTTTAAATAATATAATTACTTGAGAATTAATAACACACCTCAAGTTTTTTATTATTTTTTAAAAAATTTCACGCTATGTAGTAAGAAGATAAATATATAAAAAATACATTTAATAAACATAAGCAAGTTTGATCACTTGCTGTATAATTAATAAAAAAAAAATATATTTTTTTTTTTCAAATTTCTCGAATTACCTCCTATTTCAAACTTCCCAAACATATAAAGAGACTATATATGTTATTCCTTTTTATCCACCATCTTTTCATAGTCACATGCCTTGTTTGACTCTCATCAATTGTGATACCACAAGATTAGCAAAGAACAAAACAAAATAAAATAAATTTTAAAAAATAAAATAAAAACAATCAATCTTGATTAACAATCCAAACCCTCAATAATTGAAATGTGGTCTCCTTCCTATAGTTCACGCAACAATCGCAAATGGAAGAAAGGTTAGACTTCATCTCGTTAAAACGAAAGAAATTTTTTGAAATTTATTGTTTAAAATAAAATTTTAATAGTTATTAGAAATATAATATTTTTATTTTTAAAATTAAATTATTTTTAATTATGAAAAATCTATTTCTTTTTAATAAAATATAAACTAAAAAAATAAGATGCTACATAAATTAATTTGGATTATACTTTTGGCTATGTTTAAGGTTGGTCAAATAAATATGGGCAACCTACACAAATTTCAATACTTTAAAGGATCGTTTGGTTAAAAATAAGTTATCTAAGGATTAATTATACAGACAAAAGTTATCTTGGAAGAAATTATTCTACCACACATACAGGGAATAACTTATTCCATAACCTTGACAAAAATAGTGAGATAAATAATTCAAGCACCATCTAGTACTCCTAACCAGATATGAGATGAGAGAAGTATTGAAATCTCCTTTCAATTTGACACAAATTATTAATTTCATTTAGGAGTAATTGACTAACTCAAAAACATCTATTTACTTGACTAACTAAACTTAAAATATCCTCAATATGTCATACGACATAATTAGTGATCTCAAGCATTTGTAGAAGCATGTGCGGTCTTAATAAAAGCCAGCATATTGCAAAACTAGAGATGTATTTAAATTTAATTAAAAAATAATTTTTAAAAAATAAATAATTCAAGAACGAAACTAATAATTCATATTTAAGAATATCTTCAATATTCTTTTTAATATGAGATAAAAATATTTTTACGTTTTATTTATACTTTATACTCGGGCAAAACGACTCTTGAGTTCCCTTAAAAGCAGGCCCAGATGGAATAAGATTCGGGCCGGGTTGCGGATCCACGTCGCTTGCAACTTTTGCATATAATCCATTTTTACCCTTCACCGAAGTTCATCAGCTACATAAACCGCAATACAACAAGAGCATCTACTACTCTCATTTCATCTCTGTGTTATTACAAAGCACGATCATCAACTGGAATTCGACTGCGAAATTTATCTCCACCTTCAGAACTCTTCTGATGGAGAACTCCGGTGAGTTTATCACTGTCCACAAAATAATCTTAAGATCTCTCGAATTTCATGTCACACCGACTGAATTTCGTGGAGTTACTCCGTTTGATGAAGCTGGAATTTCTTCTTAATTCCGATTTGATTTTAACCTTTTATTTGTTTATTTAGTTGTATCTTTTGGAAATGTTGTTTGAGTACCTGCTAATCATGTTGAAATGGTAGGAGCTTTGGGCGGTGAACTAAGGAGGTTTGGGATTTTGTGAGAAGTTTTTAGTTTCGTGTTGTTTTGAGATTTGACGATGTTTGGAATAAGCAGCCGGTGTGCATTTTGGTCTAGGATTATGTGTATGTACTGGATCGGCTTCTAGTAGGATTCCACTGTTACCAGCTAAAATGATGGTAATCAGGGTTAGATGAGTAGCATCTGCTGAGAAAACAGCTCTACTATCAGTTGTTTTGGAATTAACTAATAGCATGTAGTATGGAGTGATCCTAGTTGCTTACCCGTTTTTTATCCATTTTTGACCAGTTAGATGTTACATTTTACATCTCAGTACCATGACATTGAGCCTAGACTTTTTGAAAAAATACAAAATATAGCAAACCGCACAACACTTGTATCTGGAAATAACAATCACAGGTAAAATATAATTTCCAGGGAGTTGTACACTGGATTGTTAACATGGGAATGCTCTGAGGCCTGAATGAATAGGGACCAAATAAGGTTGAAGGTTCGATTACATGGAAAAGTAATGTATGTTCTGGCTATTAAACACCATAAAAAGGAAAAAAAAGATGTTACATGAAAGTGGAAAGTGACAGTTACGGGTGCATAGGAAAGCTTACCTTATAGAATTCTTTGTTATGGCCACACCTATATCAGTGTTTCGTTTTAAATCACAGCATCCCTCTCATTAATACTAAAGAGCAGCTTATGATAATGCATAAATCTGCTGTGGGAGCATGATGGATGGAGTTACATGCATATCTATGGAAGTTTCCGATAGAATATTCTTTCAAGAAGCATACCTTGATCCATGTGATACAACACAGAAAGGGATATAAAACTACAAGTCAACTTTCCAACTGAACGTGCTCTATAATTATAGACTGGTTACTTCTGGGATCCAGTAATTGCTTTCTGTTCCTGCCCTACACTGGTCTTCCATTTTGCTGTGTGTCTGTTGCATATAGATCATATAGCTCTTTTTCCAATATATACGTGTCAGTACTAACTCTGTGCTTGCTATGCAAATCGGTGGGGAGGGACCTTTCATGAAGTAAGTAATAGAGAGAGAAATATATTCAGCAGAAGTTTCAACATAACCGTGCTCTCAACTCTTCTCATGGAGACGTATCTGTAAAAATATGTCTCATCTGTTATTGATATGTTTGCAGCATGGTTATTAAATCTGACTTGACCAATTGAGTTACTGGCAAGTAAAATTGGAGTGGCCTTGATGCATGGACCCCTTTTTACTATATCTCTAGTCTAGTTGAACCTTACAATTCCACAGACTAGATGCGCCCTTTCTTCAATAATGGCATTATGCATATAGAACTTGATATTGAGTTTTCAAGATGAGGTTTTAATTGAAGTATGTATGACATCAACGGCTTTGTTTTGTTTTCCTTTCCCATTGTGGATCATATGTGGAACATGAACAGTTTCCTTTCTTTGGGGGGGTGGGTAGGTAGATTATGTTTCCAAGTGCAATTTATTCACATAGTTATGGAGTAGTGGTTCTTAATACATCTTCTTTCGTTTGAACTTGGATATTTCTGTAGGGGACCACCAGGAGACGGTTGTTCCACCAGTTGAAGGTGTTGCTGGTGGTGGGACAGCTTATGGTTGGAGTGATACCGGAGTTAATGATCCCAGACCATTAAGGGGTGCAATTGACCCTACAAAAGTTTCATCTTTCGAATTATTGAATGTGTGGTGCATGCCAAACAGCGCTAATGTCGGACCACAAGATATGCCTCGTGAATTAGAACCTGTACGTGTATAATGTATCTGGCACTACATTAGCTGCTGCTGATATATCTGTGGTACTTGCATTTTGTGAGCGTTTGAAGACATTAAACGTTCACTTTGATTGAGAAACAATTAGTCCTCCATCATGGATGTTGGCACTGTGAATATTTATTATTACTATCTTTTGGGAAGGGGAACCTTGGTGCAACAATAAGGGTTGTTTCCTTATGCCCATAAGGTCATGGCTTGTAGCCATGGATACAGTCTTTTGCAAAAATGTAAAATAAGTTTGCATACAATAAACCCATTGTGGTCCGGCCCTTCTTTGGATCCCCACATAGTGGGAGCTTGGTGCGCCAAGCTGACCGTTTACTTATCTTTTTTCTTTTAGCTCATTATTAGTGGATGTTAAAGTTGAAACTAAATGTTTCCTGCATTGCATTTCATACTGATTATTCCACTTTTGTTCTTTGTTCCTTGCTCACCCTTAACACCTCCTTAGGATGGATTGCTCTTATATTTAAGAGAAAGTAGGGATTGTCTTTTAGTCTTCTCTCTCTCTCTCTCTCTCTCTCTCTCTCTCTCTCTCTCTCTCTCTCTCTCTCTCTCTCTTGTGGGTAATTGGAAAACCACTAAAGTTTCTTATATGTTCATGCATTTTTGTATTCTGTTGTCTTTCTGGTCACAAGAGTTTCTTGGTATGTGACTTGTAGTTTATTTGGTAGATATCACTATTAGCAGCAAGAAATGAAAGAGAAAGCATTCAGATAGCTATACGCCCAAAAGTTTCTTGGGGTGGATCTGGTATTGCTGGAACCGTGCAGGTCCAGTGTACTGATCTCTGCTCACCTTGTGGTGCTAGGTTTGTCACTAACCATGTTCTTAGCTTACTTTGCACCTATCTAGGATATGATGTGAAGTTATTGATTCTTTTTTTTTTTTTTTTGGTGAAGCTACTCATAATATCGGTTGGTTGCAGATTGGCAGTTGGTCAGTCGCTGACATTGCGCAGAGTAGTACCTGTCTTGGGAGTTCCTGATGCACTTGTTCCACTTGATATGCCTGTCTGCCAACTGAACCTTTTCCCTGGGTATAGACATGATACTCCCATTCATACCAGTTATGTTGATTAGTGTCTACTCTGAAATCATGACTTATTGTGACATGCTTTGCAGAGAAACTACAGTAATTTGGGCATCAATTGACGTACCGAGTGAACAGACACCAGGGCATTATGAGGGAGAAATCATCATTTCTGCTTCCAAAGCTGAAGCAGAGTAATTGTCTATCCCCTTTACTTCAGTTAAATATTTATATCAATAATGGAATATCCAACTCCCGACAATGTTGTCCCGAAGATTTGTTTTCTTGGGGATAATGAGGACCAATTCATGTTAGCTCATTAAATATTTGTCAACCTTTTCTGTTTGAAACAGATCTACAAGCCAATCACTCAGCAAAGTCGAGAAGCATCAATTATACAGAGAACTGAGAGACTGTCTTGATGCTGTGGAGCCCTTAGAGGGAAAACCAGTGGATGAAGTGGTTGGTCTCTATGAAATTACATGCCTCAACTGAATTTTATAATTCCTCAAGTTGGATTTGCAAAGCCGCTGCTCATAACAAGCTTTTGTTGTTTTAGGTAGAAAGGGTCAAATCTGCAACTTCATCTTTAAGAAGAGTTCTTCTGTCCCCATTATTTTCTGATTTCTTTTCAGATAATGGACCTATAGATTTGATGGAAGAAGATGCTATTTTTAACCTTTCAATCCGTTTGAAAATAAGTTTGACGGTCTGGGACTTTGTGCTTCCAGCTACTCCTTCTGTCCCTGCTGTGATTGGTGTATCCTTTTTTGTACTGGGTTTGAAATTACATCAAGCCATTTAGCTGGTTGTGGACAACTTCTACTGGTCACAGATTGCTAATAATTGAATACACGTGATTGTGGTTTTCGATTTGTCAGATTATTTACCAATTAATTCATGATCTACTGCATCATATTGACTTAGCATTTTGCCTTCAAACAGTTGTTTTGACTGTTTCCTTGTCCTAATGGATGAGCATCTTCTTTGGAATGCCCTCCATATCTGTTGACTGATGTATTCTTACAGGTCTATTTCCATGTTGCTTACATCTTGTTTACTAATTGTTTTTTTCTTCTTTTTCTTATTCATTCATGTAACTAGAATATCATTGCAGTTTCCTGGAAAACCTAAAATGTTCTGAAATTTTCCCTTTTCTCTCTCATACCTACTGGTGACTGCTGGTTCTAGTTTCTGTGATAAAGCAACTGAAGTTTCAAATGAGGATGGAGTTCTCTAATTTAGTCTAGATATCTGATACTGTTATTGAAGATCGATTTGGGGTTGAACACGGAAGCAATGAATGGCTTGAGTTGTTAGATCAACATTTCAAATGGCTACTTCAGTATCGAATTAGTCCATACTTCTGCAGGTGGGGCAACGGCATGAGAGTTTTGACATACACCTCGCCATGGCCAGGTAGTATATGATGCTTATTGCTTAATATACTTGTACTTGCAAAACTCACTTTTTGATCTTCTTGAAGTCTAAATAGATAAATTTGTGAAGGAGCTGAACTGGAGCACATTGCAGCTCTAGTTCTACTCTCCTACTGTCTTTTACTTCAAGTGTATCTATAATAAATTAAAATTTCTTCTCTAATGTTGTTATAGCCGACCATCCAAAATCAGATGAGTATTTCTCTGACCCTCGGCTTGCGGCATATGCTGTACCTAATGGTCCAATAGTCCCCTGGTATGTAGGAATTCTTCTGCCAAAAGTTCTAGGATGTATGTTGTATACGGGTTAATCAGTTTCCTTTTGCCTTTTATTTGGAATTAGTGGCGATAATGCGAAGGACTTTTTACAAAGGGAGGTAGAGATACTAAGAACGAAAAATCATTGGAGGAAAGCATACTTCTATCTGTGGGACGAGGTAAGCAAGCAGATTAAATTGCTACTTTTTTTAGGCATATATGACGAGGTAAGCGACATTTGCAGTTCAAAGTCACGTTTTCTCCTGTTTGTAGATGGGACTTGGTCTTTGCTCTCTCTTCTGATTTTGTAGATGAGAAACATCATTAGTTTCCTGAAATGTATTGTTTGTTGTTACACCAACACCACCAAAAAGGCAACAACTATGCCTCAGTAGCAAACTTTGGGTTCACACAGATATACACATATACATAATGTGTGTATAAATATCCTATTTTCTTCTTTAAACTGCTGAAACATTTGTTCATACAAGAAAGGAAACCATACTCTGTGTACAGACTTATAGTGCTTAAACTGTCTTTTGCAAAAGGTAATGGGCGGGGATAATATTTGTTCTTGTTTCCATTCAAAGGCTGTCTGTAGAAGACCCAATATGATCCGACCCTTCCCCAGAGCCCGTGTGTAGTGGGAACTTAGTGCACTAGTCTAACCTTTCTTTCCCTATTCAGACACTAGCACTGTATATTGCTTTATCCCTTCCCTTCTACCTCCTTGAATTAATTACACTTTTCACCCACTTTTACCTCCTTGAATTTAGCTTTGTTTCCATTTGTTCAGCCTCTAAACATTGAGCAATATAATGCCATACGCAGCATGGCCAGTGAGATTCATGCCTATGCACCTGATGCTCGTGTTCTGACAACTTATTATTGTGGTGAGCATCAGATTTCTCTTCATTACATGTATTTATTTCAATGGATGTTGTGCCTGGTAGCTATATGTCTGTTTTCATGTCTTTTATTGCCCTTTGGAGAACGAAGAAAATCTAATAGAATTGTGCTATATCTGTTTGGATAATGAACCCATTGCTCGATATTGGAAAAGCGAAATATGTGAGCAATTTTTTTTTTTTAAAAGGAAGCCTAATATGTGAGCAATCTTTTTTAAAACAAGATGCCAAATATGTGAGCATTTTTTTTTTTTTTAAAAAAGAGCCAAATATGCAAGGACGAACTGAATTTTGTGGAGTTGAAACAAAAAGCATATTTTGGCTACCCACTCTGGATCATATAATAAGCTGCTGATTGAAGAGTATTATCTGTTGCATTATAGTGATGGAACTCCTCTTTCTTGAGGACACTTCAAATAGAAGCGGAAGAATAGTAGAAGTTCTTCATCTTAGTGATTAATGAGTCTCGTTGGAGCCCGTGTTTATGGCCAGTTCTTGCAGAAATTTCATATTTAACACACTTTTGCCATGAGCATGGCGTGATTCTTACTCTATTCTGAATTTTCTTTTAGATGGGTATTGCTTTGTATGATATAATTCAGGATGTCAATGCTTTCTTGGAATATGTACAACTGTTGTGCTAATGCAATTGGTGTGTGCTATTTGTTGAGACATGTTTTAAGGTGAAAATATCAGATGTATCCCAGTTATGCGTAGTTTTACATTCCGTTAGGCGCATTTATCCTTTACACTTTTATTCGGAACACTTAATTGATAAAATGCTCTTGATGACGGGGAGACTGCGAGGGTTACCATCCCTTGAAGCAATTTGAGTAATGTCGCTGACAGAAGCATCAAATGAAGCTTCAGTCGAGACAATCTCAGATGATTTTTTATCATTGTCTGACAAACTAGATATTTATTTGTCTCTCTTTGGTCTGGATCTGTCTGATTGGAATATTCTTTGATAATTGTTATTTACGTAGGGAAACTATTTCACATGGATACTGTTCTTATTTTACAGGACCAAATGATGCACCTCTTGCTTCAAATAACTTTGAGGCTTTTCTGAAAGTTCCTGAGTTTCTACGTCCTCACACTCAGATATATTGCACAAGGTAGTGATTTGGTAATTTAAGAAATCCTTTGTTTTATTTCTGACATGCAAGTAAGAGAATGACTGAGGAACTATTACATTAAAAGATGAATATTGTGATTAATTTTTACCTACCTTACTAAAAAAAGAATGTTGTGATTAGTAAAGGAAAAATGAAAAGTTTATTTTGTTTGTATTGTAGCTCAGATGGATGGAATACAGCCACTGCCTTTTGTTTGAACTCGCTGAATAATATTGGTTACTCATTCAGTTTGGATGAGATAATCTGGAAGTGTCACTATCTGAGCTATCTTCAGTGATTTGAAATAGTTGAATTTGCGATTTTTGGATTTGGTATAGTGAAAGCATCACATCCTCGGGTATTAGCTTAGCTGAAAACGATTGAGGAATTCGTGTAAGTTCCAGCCCTGTGGCAAGTGAACTAAGTCCAGTATATAAGTGGAGAAAGGTAGGGAATATGCCCCATTATCCCCGAGTTTTGGTTGAAAAATTCATGTATAGTGAAAGCATAATAATTTACTACCACATCTCTTACATTTTAGAGACCTGCTGATGTATTTCTTTCCATTTAACATGTCCACTAATCCCAAGAAAGCACTACATATGGTGCTATTCATATCACAATTGCATTGCAATGAGTATTGTAAACTAGTCAACAGAAAAATACAAGTTGAAATAGATGAACAATCAATCTATTCGGATGGACTTCTTTGTTTGATGCCAAATGATTAGACGTTTTTTGAACCTGAAAAAGTTGAACAACTAAGGTCTAAGGGTGTGTTTGGTATGAAAATAAGATCAAATAAGGAGTACTGTGTGATAAGAAGATACCAACTAAGCTAAAAAGCAAGTTTTACAAAATGGTGGTTAGACCATCTTTATATATGGGGTGGAGTGTTGGCCAATTAAGAAGGCACATGTTCAGAAGATGCATGTTGCAGAGATGAGGATGCTGAGATGGATGTGTGGCCACACCAGGAGTGACAAGGTTAGGAATGAG
>JAABOM020000084.1:26658831-26690165 GCA_011800125.2 Solanum clarkiae | reverse complement strand
ATTATTAATTTATCCAATACTAAAAATCAAAACTAAATCAATAACTCAATAATTTTTTTAATAAAATTATTAATATAATAATAATAAATTAATAATATTTTTTCAATTTAATTGATCAATCAGTTTGAATTTTTTCACACCACTGCCACAAAATACGAGCTGGGAATAAATACAAGATAAGAGATGCTCTGTTGAGTACGGTTTTGATCAGCGAGGTGTCAACATAATGGGACCTACATTCGCGTATATTTACTGAAACTGCCACTACGTTTACTAAATATAGCCAGAGTCAATAATCACCATCTCTGCTACCATTATTTCTCCCTTTGACTGTTCATTTGACTTGCCCAGCAGGCATCTAGCATAAAAAATTGTACTCATTCTATTTTTATTTTTATTTTTTATAAATATAATTTATTGACTACTAGTTATATTCCTTAATTATTTATCTATGTAAAAATTATCCAAATAAATTGGTGAAATTTTAAAATTTTATTTTCTTTGGCCCCCACACTACAACCGACAACCGAGCGTTGATTTGTCCTTAAGATTCACTGTCCTCATCCATTTTCATGGTGACCGTCGCTCTAGTGGCATTCCTGTAATTAATACTACAACCATGCCCTATCATACTGTAATATTCCCTCCACCCAACTTTATTTCACCTTATTGACTTAACATAAGGATTAAAAAATAATAAATAATACAATAATTTTATTAAATTATTTTTTAAATATAATAAATATAATATATTAAAAAAGTTAATAATAAGGATAAATTAGAAATTAAAAGTAATAAAAAAATAAATAAATATTATTAAATATCTTAAAATAATACAAGAGCCAAATAAAATTGGACGGAATTATATTCACTTTTTGGATCAACCAGTAATCAAGTCATGCAAATCCACTCCTCTTGGTAGACCTGTTGAAAACTGAGTCAAAAGTCAATTATTTAAATCGAGAAAAAAAATTAATGATTTATTAATAATGAGCCGATGATTTAGCAATTTTAATAATAAGTTGAAATTTTCATAGATTGTTAATGAGTTTAATTTTTTCTTAATAGATAATTGATAATCGATAAATCTACGAATAAATTAAGTAATTATATTAATGATATTTAGTATATAAATTTTTTTAATAATTTCATATTTTTATTTTTGATTGTATTAAATTTTTAGTTATTTTATAACATGAGAGTGTTTGTTTTTATACATAATGCAATATGTCAACTCATATGTATGGTTTATTTATTTTGTCATCTTATTTCTAAGCGATTTTCTAAAGAGAATTTTGCGTCAAATTTAAATAGTTAAACAATAACCGAATCAATAACAATTAATAACTGATAAGTTAATATCTTAATGTATTTATAACAGTTTAACATGTCTACAAATTAATAACCAATAAATTGAACCGTTTCAAAATTCAATTGATCGAATTAAATCAAATCAAATCAACTGATATACAACCGCACTACATGGTTAAGGACATTTGAATGTGATTTCATATAATAGTTGATTTAAAGTGAAAAGTTTATTTAAATTTCATTTTATTAATCATGAGAATTTAATAATTTGTGAATATTATTTAAAAATTACTTTTCATGTAATCTTATCACATGAATAAACCATAATTCAGACCTTAAAGAATTCATAAATGCAATATTTGAAAGCGTTCAACTTTTAAAAATGTTTTATCATTATATATTAAATTAGTTTGATATATTCAGTATTTTTACTTTGGTATTGATATTTTGTATTATAATAAATCAGTAATTAAAATTTATTTATCTTTAACTCATATATATTGATATAATAAAAAATTAAGTCATGAAATATCTCAATTATATCATATTAATATATCACACATGTAAAAATATACCTCCACAAAGGTATAATCAGCTCCTTTTATTAATCAATTACTCAAAAAAATATATCAATTAACATAGAATAGTTAAAATTTCAATGCCTAAATATTTAATTTTACACTAATATTAAATTGCATATTTGTTAGTATTAGAATAATATCTATGAATTATTTTTGAATTATATAATTTGATATGGTATTTAATATTTCACTGGGTATGTTGTTATTGTATTTTTGTAAAATTTTATAACAATTAATCAATAAAATTTCATAAGTGCAATATGCAAACAATAATGTGTATATTGCCTTAATTAATCTTCTCATTTAAGGAAGATGAATTATTTTCGATAGACGTCGACTCAAGTACTGTATAATCAAGTATTGTATAATAAAATCAAATTTGAAAATTAAATCTTGCTCTCCTTCTTAAGAAGAGGCTTTCACATTCTTAATTCGATACAGGGTTGGGAAACTTTTTTTTGCCTCAACTTGATGAATCATATTTCCGTATAATAATATAGTTTTT
This sequence comes from Solanum clarkiae, assembly GCA_011800125.2. Lineage (NCBI taxonomy): Eukaryota > Viridiplantae > Streptophyta > Magnoliopsida > Solanales > Solanaceae > Solanum > Solanum clarkiae. The sequence goes on along the minus strand of JAABOM020000084.1, from coordinate 26,687,768 downwards.
TTGTTTATACGCCTCTTATCATTGTCACATAGTGTTTCAATTATTGAAAAATCATAATATGAGAGTAATAATAATAGTACAATTTAAAAAAATCAATCAACATTTACCTAATAATTGTTTATCCTGATTTTCATCTTCCATATTCTTTTATCAAAAATCATATCCTAAATAAATTACAAATACATTATATTAATTTAATCACTTTTTTAATAACTTTTTTAATCTACCTCAATCTCTTTCTCATAATATTATAACCAGTCTCTCAAATCTCTTAAGCAAGTTATTTGCATCTCCTCATTAAATGCTCGAATTATTTTTTATAGCTTCTCTCGTTCATCGTACTCATTACAAACAATACTTTAACCTTATCATACAATATATTCATTCACAATCACACTCTCTTCACACACACACCCTTTACACCCACATCCACACATTCATCTCAAATATTTTTATTTTTTATATTTTTATACGTTTGAATTTTTGATAAACGAATATCCCATTTCGTACAATATAATGTGTTTATAACTTTTGAAAGACATACTCGTAATACATAACGTGTATTTAATTTTACCATTGATAATACTTATATATATATATATATATATTTAAATTTATATAAATTAAACAAACAAATAAATATATATATATGACAAATCGCGTGGAAAGAATATATTAACGGATACCCTAAGATTGATATATTTGAGTGATGAATCTTTTGGAAATAATTTTTCTATCTTCATTAAATAATACTTTCTCTGGTAGCACTCTTTGATTTGGTGCAATATTTAAAGAAAAAACCTTTTTAAATTTATAGTCTAAAATTATTTTTAGATATTATGCATTAAGGATAAAAAAGGAACTAAAAATAAATTATTTTCAATTTAAATAAAATAATATTATTTTTAAAAATAAATTAAAAACAAAAAAATATCACATAAATTTTTTAAAAAAATTTAAAATTTACATATATTATATCCTCTTCAATTTTCAATTGCGTAATTTCACCAAACATACACTAATGGACAAATTACTGAACCAGAAACTGATTAATCCGAGTTTCCCCGACAGGTGTCTCACAATGAACCAGATTACGCCACGTGGACCATTGGATTTATCGCACGAGCTTACTAGTAGATCACTAGTATCCTTCGGAAAGAAGCAGCTGAAACTAAGACCAATTCCCCTTTCATTTTTAACCATGGTTAACTAACACTTGTTAACTCTATACAATGCTTAGTTACTCTCGCCGCTAAAATGAAAAATAAATAAAATTCTTTGAAAAATGATTTTACACTCTACATATGCCTATTATGACAGCTCTCAAAATAGTCTACTCTTTCACTCTCCTAAAAAAGCAAACCGCCGCCATGGATGAACATTAAAGCTCTTTTTCCCATTTTTTCTCTTTTTTCGCTTCTTCAAGGAAAAAAATGTTTCCTTCTTTAGGGAACACAGCAATTCCCAAAAATGGTGTAGAATTTTTCCTAGCTTTGGGAGTCGTTTTTGTTGAATTTTCAGTGTGAAAAGTACTGAGTACCCATTTTGATAAGCAAGCTAAAAGGAGCTGAAGTGGAAAAAACAAAGTATTTAGCTGAAAGTATATGTAAATTTCAAGTTTTCTTAGCTAAAATATGGCAGAGATGGAAATATCTTCATCAATGGCAGAAACAAATACAGAGCAAAATTTTCCAGTGAAGAGGAAAAGGAATCTTCCTGGAAATCCTGGTAAAGTTGATCTTATAATTTTTACGATTTCTTTTTTGCCGATTTTGTTTTGCTGTTGCTGAAGGTGAAAACGGCGTGTATCTTTGTAGATCCAGAAGCAGAAGTGATAGCTCTATCACCAAAAACTCTTATGGCAACAAACCGATTTGTGTGTGAGATTTGTAACAAAGGTTTTCAAAGAGATCAAAATTTACAGCTCCATCGGAGAGGACATAACTTGCCATGGAAACTCCGGCAACGAACAAGTAATGAGGTGAAAAAACGTGTTTACGTTTGTCCAGAATTGACATGTGTTCATCATGATCCTTCTAGAGCTTTAGGCGATCTAACAGGAATTAAGAAGCATTTCTGCAGAAAACATGGAGAAAAAAAGTTTAAATGTGAACGTTGCTTGCACCAAAAAATACGCTGTTCATTCCGATTGGAAAGCTCATATGAAAACTTGTGGTACTAGAGAGTATCGTTGTGATTGTGGAACTTTATTTTCCAGGTACTTAAACTAAATAACAGATAGTTTGATCGTTGGATCGCGAACTAATTATTTTTCTTTTTGGATGGTGAAGGAGAGATAGCTTCATAACTCATAGAGCATTTTGTGATGCATTGGCTCAAGAAAGTGCTAGATCTCATCCACCATTAATGGAGAATACTAATGCTGAAGAAGATTTGAAGGTTGATGAAGCTATCAACAAAACGGCGTCGGCTTCATCTAGTCCACCTCCACAACCTTTAACTCCTTCAACTGGCGTTCTCTCTCCAGTTCTGTCAATTCAAAGTTCAGGTACGAAAAAAAAATTAAATACAACTGATTCTACGTCGGATATTTCATAAAATTATTTTATTTTTTATTTTGAAATTGTTATTTTTATTCCACGTTTAGCTTCGAGTATTGTGCATGCAGAAGCTGTAATTTTGTCAGCATCGTAGAAGCCAAAGAGTATGTCTAAGAAAACGCTTCTCTTGTTTGAATGGAAATTTGGATTCTTGAGAGTCTGGGTTTTTCATGTGATGTTCTTTTTATATAAAAAATATTTTTTTTTGGATTTGTACATTAGTGTCCTTGTTTTCTTCGTCTTTTAGTGTGATTTTCACCATTAATTTATTATTAATAATAAAATGGTGTAATTAATTTTTAAAAAAATAATGCTAGTACGTGCTCAAATATCGAAAAAGGATTTAAAAATATGGGATACTGGGGAAGTAAAGAGATTTCATGATTGTTTCTGTTTTTTTAATGTGAAAGGTCTCTGGTAAAAGTGGAATGCATGTTGGATTGGGGATTCAGATGTTATAAAAGTTTATTCCATTTTTGAAAAAGATTGCATCTTTTTCTTGATTGAATTGAATTGAATAGAATAAAACTCCCCTTTTTTTCCCTTTGTTCTTTTCTGGTGACAGAATTGCCTGCAGAAAATCAAAATCAAAATCAAGGTGGAGTACAGTTACAACAAGCACAAGGTACAATACCACCTGTTTCTACAACCCCTGCCACCGCAATTTCCGCTGCTACTCCTAGTGGTTCTAGCAGTAGCAAGGTGTTTGCTAGCGTATTTCCGCCAGCCTCGTCAGCTCAGCAACCCCATTCGCCTTACTCGGATATTCTACGTGCTATTCAGACGGAGCAAATAACGACTGTAGAGCCAATGTCGCTCTCATTGTCATCTTCTCTTTACTTGTCTAGTAATGGGCCAGCTTTATTCCAAGACCACAGTGGCCACGGCCACGGCCAGCATTATGGTTCAGCAACAACGCAACCAGCGTTATCTGCAACTGCATTACTTCAAAAAGCCGCCCAAATGGGGTCTACAACCTCAAACAACTCGTTTCTCCGTGGCCTTGGATTGACAATGTCGTCTAGTACCTCTGCACCAGATGAGAATTCACTTGCCAGGAGGACTAATGCTCTTGGCCATGTGAAGCTGGAGAGCAATATTAATGCAGATTTACCCGAGCTTGGGATACAACTTCCCTCTAATGGTCATCCAGGATTTACAGACTTGATGATGGGTCCATCGATATCTCATCAGACGTCTATGATGTTTGGAAGCAAGCCTCCGACTCTTGATTTTCTTGGTTTAGGAACTGGTGCAGGTGGAACTCCATCTAGCGGGTTTTCAGCTTTTTTAAGTTCAATGGAAGGTGGATTTGGTGTTGTTGCTGAGCCTTGGGATGACCCTTCTGATCGAAAACCTGCTATGCTCTAGCTGGAGTTTTAATGGGCGATGCCTGTCAAGGGTATCAGCGCATACCCCAGGATGATCATCACTACCTGCATCTCACATCTTGGCACAGTGAAACGTGTAGTCTGCCTTGAAATGAAGCTCTCTGTTCACATCCCTCTCAAAGTTTTTTGAGTTGGAGTAAGTTTTTTGTTTGATATTATACATATCCAATAGTTTATAGGGATAGACAAGTTATGCTCATAATCTTGATATTGCACCCTTTTGAGTCATATTAGGAGGACATGTAGTTAATTAGGAAAATATGGTAGATGGATTTAGTAGCTAATAGCTTGGTTTTCTAATTATTTTGTACTAGTAATTATTATGTGAGAGAATAACTTAAGTGCAAAATGTGGATATTTCTCATTTGGGGAAATTCTTTAATTTTCCACCTACTTTCTTTGTCCATTCTTTTTGTCTTTTGAAGTATTATAGTTTCATCTCCATAAGTAGTAAGCTAAAGCTAAGTCTAGTGTGAATTGTTGACGTTGTGAAGTGTGAACATTCGTTCCATGACAAAATTGGAATTCATAGGGTACGTTTCCTAGGGGAAAAAAAAACATTTTCTGATAATTAGCATGTTGTTATTTATTAGTGTATTTAATTTGACATAAAATTTCAGAAAGAAAAAAATACTTTTGAAATTAGTAGTCTGAAATAAATCTTAAAATTTGTGACTATAAAATAATTTTATTATAAAATTGTTGAAGCAAAATTCAACTCAGACTATCGTTTGATTGCTAGTTAGAAATAAGTTGTTCGTGTATCAGAGTTAGCATAATTTTATGTATTATTTGATCATAAAGATGAGAAAATATAATCTCAGATTTTGAACCTTTTTAGTTGACAATCTCGGTTCGATCACTTCTAACACTAATAAATAACTCTAACAAGCCATCGAATGACCCTACTTGATCACATGGCTTCTTCCAACAAGGGACATCCAGACAACTAAAGGGGAGTAGACATTGGAGAATAAGAAAAATGGGACTGTGGGGAATGGGGAACAGACATTGCCATTTATAATGAAAGTACCATAACACATCTAAACAGAGACGATCATGCCGGTCGGTCAGTGGGGGCTGCCCCCTTGGTCAAATCTTCAACTTAAATTTAATTAAAAGCTTTTGTAGACTATTGTAGTAGTTGACTGTTGGGCCACGTTGGAAATTAATGAAAAATGGCAAGTCAGAAGATGCTAGGATGTTGAGATGATGTATACGCATATTTGGAATGAGGTTATTCAGGAGGTGGAAATGACCTATGTGACAGATAAGATGAGAGAAACACAATTGAAATAGTTTGATTATGTGCAGAGAAATCAATGCCTTAGTTAGAAGGTACAAGATGTTAGATTTAGAAGTTACACAGAAAGGTAGGAGTAGACCGAAATAACATTGGGGAGAGATGATTTAATAGGATAAACGCAACTTCATATTACTGAGAATGTGACTCTAAATAGAAAGGAGTGGAGGTCATTTTTTAAGGTATATACATACTACTTTTCCCAAACTCTATTTGTGGAGTTTTATGTAACGAAAAAGGTTTAAAATGTACTTAAATGTAAAATTAAATATATATGTATCATTATTAATAATTTGATTAAAAATACATCTATGGTTAAAAAAAAAAAAATTACATTGGATTGCCGGGGCATAACATTGAATGATGCACTCTCTTGCCTGTGCCCACCTGCAGTGACATTGATTGTTCAGTGATATTGATGAAGAACAAGGACTAATCAGTGACATTCCAACTAATACATAAATAATATATCCAAAGTACTTTTATAAGTGAAGCAACAATAACAACATTACCCCAATGCCTCAAAGGCTCTCACCCATTGCGGGGTAAGGGGGGATCGGATGTACGCAGCCTGACCCCTATGTTTAAAAACATAACGCGACTTTTATAAGTGAAGCAAATGAAAGATAAAAATATACATAGATTTTATTTTTAGTTTTTTAATAGTTTTGCAGTTCAAAAAAAATATTATTAAAGTACGATGTAAAATATGGCAATCAAATAGCAGAGATAACGCAAACGTGATAATAGCAGAGATTACGCAAAATTCTTTTTTTGGATCATACACATGTCATCAATAAATTATATTATTAAAGTCGTGTCAAATTACATTTGAGCACCTTTTTCTAAATTTTTTGGAATTTATTCCTATCTCTTCTAGCTTAAGTTATAAATAATCTTTCACGCTTTCTCAATTTAAATCTTGTTATTTGCTACGTTACTACTCAATCTTATCTCGTATAACTTTATTTATAGTTATATCCCTTTTAATATATGTTGAAAATTCTTACAGAAATATTCTATCATCACGAACATGAACACTTCATCACGAACACTTATAAGAAATACACGTAAATACACGTAATTTAAGACATATCAAAAGACACTGTCCTTAATTAAGAATATTTCTCAGGATTTAATAAGTTCTTCTAATATAAAACTAGGAGTCAGAATCTAACAAAGATTTTAAAGTAAAAAATGTAACACTACGAAATGTATATATAAATATAGGAGGAAGAATTTGTGATGTAATGTATTGTTTTTCTTCTGCTTTTCAAGAAGAATATATCGTTATATATAAAAAAAGATTTCACCATTTGGTCGTTGTGTATAAAATTCATGGATTCAAGAATAAATATATGCAATTAAAAAAGAGTATAATAACATATTTGTGTGGTCAAAATAACATTTAGAGAATATTAAGATTCTCTTATTAATCATCCATTCAAAACTAATTAATAATACATTAAAATAATAAAAAATAATATTAAATAAAAATATATTTTTGAGGTACTAAAATCTTTTTTCCCAACCATATGTGCATGGATAAGATCTTCCTCTATATGAACACTTTGAGCATCTTATGCATACGTTACTTCTTCTCATATAGTTCAATAATTAAGAGGACAATTTAAATTATTAGAAAAATATATAAAAAAACTGAACAGAAATATGCCTTAATTATGTGGGTAAGTTTACCAACTATGCCTTTTTGTTTGATCTCTTCTGCCGGCTGACTTTATGATTTAGTTTATTGTCACCCACTATTTATGCATTTCTAAGATAATGATTTCTCCAATCACAATTTTAAGCTCCACTTAACTAGTAGCTCAATCTCCTCCATCGTCGAACGCCGCTTCTTCACCATTTTCCGGCCGCCGGAAAACTGAGATTCTTCTACAATGCATCTCGCTTTTCTTACGATTATACTATTTCTACCTGTAACCTTCCTTTTCAAGTTCATATGCTCAGTGATTTACATTCCATGGAAGTTCGAAAATCACTTCAGGAAGCAAGGAATTAGAGGTCCAGGCTACCGTCTGATCTACGGAAACACAGAGGAAATCAAACGGCAGATCAGTGAAGCTGAATCGAAATCAATGGCGTTCAACCACGACGTGCTGCATCGAATTGCTCCTCAGTATTACAACTGGTCGGCGATATACGGGAAGACTTTTTTGTGGTGGTTCGGGTCGAAGCCCCGGTTGGCTATGTCCAACCCGGATATGATTAAAGGGCTTTTCATGAATAAAGCAGTGGATAAAGTTGAATTTGATCCACAATCTAAGCAGTTGTTTGGAGAAGGGCTTGCTGGTTTGCGAGGTGAACAATGGGCTTTACATAGAAGGATTGCAAATCAGGCCTTTAACATGGAGGTCGTTAAGGTGATCCATTTATCTTGGCTAAAGCCCATTTGGTTAAGTTTTTGTTTTTTTGTCTTAGAAAGAAAAAGGTCAATCAAGTTCTAATTGAAAATACAAATTCAATAACTTTTAGGTACCATATAGTATAAAATATAATAATTTCAGGATAAAATAATTTATATTTGGTTGGATGTATTAAGTATCATCATTTTTATTATAATGATAGAATAAGTTATTCTACCAGATCCCCAAATAACTTATTTTAAAATAATTAATCTCGAAATAACTTGTTTCCAGTCAAACGATTCCTTATTCTCTGCATGCCTCATTTATAAAACTAAACACAATGTATTATTATAAAAAACTTTTATAAATACTCTAAGATTTTAGTGAGTGTTTGGACTGATTTATATTTAATAACTTTTAAATCTGTTTTTAATTTTAAAAGTGTTTGAATAACTTAAAATGTTCTCAAAACCACTTAATTTTTTTAAAAGAAATTGAAAAAGTAGCCAAAAAAGTCAAATACCAAAAATTAAGTGTTCTCAAACTCCTTTTGATTTTGTAGATAAAATGATAAAAAAGGCCCCTTGTATTAAGAGTAGATTCAAAGATTTTCCTTTATTTATTCTTCATCAAATTTTTAACAATTTTAGTTTTTAAAATGTGATCATAAAATACAGAGAAAATTCCATTGAATTTAATCATAACTATGAAATATATCCTATCAAATATTAAAATATGCAACACAAAAATGCACCAACTAAAAAAGTCATAAAAGTATATCTCTAATGGGAATTCTCTCTATACTTTTAATAGTTGTCATCGTATCTAGCCAATCTTATTAATAAATATTTGAAGAAAAATAAAAAATATTGTTTAACTCTTGAATGCTTAAGAAACTATATTTTTGTTTAGATTGATTTTTTAAAAAATGTTTTTAAGTCAAAAATAATCTTTTTTAATTTTTTTTTATAGTGTTTGGGTTGAACAAATTTTTTTTTTTTTAAAAAAAAGAAGAAGTAAGTAACACACTTATTTGCTAATTGTCCTAAAGGGTCATTTAAAAGTTCTTTATTTCTAGCAACCTAACCTTAGAGAAAACAGAGTAGCCATGCTCTCTCATTCATGGAGAAAACCTCTATGTTACAGAGGTAATTTCTTCCCTTTAATCCAATTATTTCCTTTATCGCATGGCCATGTAGCTATATTTCATTCTTTCTCTGCTATTCCCTCGAAATATCCTTCCTTTCGAAAAAAGCCATCGATTTCTAGAAAGTGTAAAGTTGTCGTTTTTAGGGAATTCAAAGATGTGAATAGTTTAAACGATGCTGTTTGTGTTTTTCATCAAATGGTTCGAAAAGAACCAGTTCCTTCTGCTGTAGAGTTCGCAAAATTGTTAAGGGTGATGATTACTATGAAAAAATATTCTGCTGTTATATCCTTTTTCGGAGAGATGAGGAAGCTAGGGATTCCCTTTGATGATTATATCTTGACTATTGTGATTAATTCTTTTTGTTTGCTGGGTTGTGCTGAAAACGGGTTTTCATTGTTGGGTATTTTTTTAAAGAGTGGTGTTCAGTTTAATGTGGTTACTTTTAGTACTCTTATAAGGGGACTTTTTGAACAAAATAAGATTCAGGATGCTATGTGGTTGTTTAGGAAGCTGGTGACAGAGAAAATTTGTAAGGTAGATGAAGTTATGTTTGGTACAGTCATGAATGGACTTTGTAAACAAGGGCATACTCAAACAGCTCTTAGTTTGTTGAGGATAATGGAGCAAGGGGATCCCAAACCTAACACAATTGTGTATAGTATTGTTGTAGATGCGCTTTGCAAAGACCAAATGGTTGGTGCTGCTTTCAACCTTTTCAATGAAATGAAACAGAAAGGGATTACTCCAAATGTACTTACGTATAGTTCATTGGTTGATGGTTTGTGTAAGTTTGATCAGTGGGAAAAAGTTAGGATGCTTTTGGATGAGATGATGTGTCTTAATATTTTCCCAAATGTGCACACATTTAGCATGTTGGTAGATGCATTTTGCAAAAAAGGGATGGTGGAAGATGCTGTGGAAGTGTTAAAGATAATGATCCAAAAAGGTGAACATCCAGATGTGGTTATCTATAATGCTATCATGGAAGGGTATTGTTTGCGCGGTGAAGTAGATGTAGCAAGGAGAGTGTTAGACTCTATGATTGATACTGGCGTCAAGCCTGACATCTTTAGTTACAATATATTAGTCAATGGATATTGCAGGCAAAAGAAATTAGATGAGACCATGCATTTACATTGTGAAATTTTGCAAAAGGGGTTGAAACCTGACATTGTTACATATTCTACGATCTTGCAAGGTCTATTTGAAGTTGGTAGAGTTGAGTGTTCAGAAAATCTCTTTACCGAGATGCAAAATGCAGGCCATAGTCCTGATATTTACACTTGTGGCATTATGCTTCATGGTTATTTAAATAATGGACAAGTAGAAAAAGCTATGTCCCTCTTTCGTAGGTGGGAAAAACAAAAAGAAGATACTTATATTTTGATCTACAATACAGGCAATGGTGGATTTTTTAAAATTCAAAAGCTTGATAAAGCTCGTTCCATTTTTGATAAGCTTTATGCTGTAGGGTTGCATCCTGATGTTATAACATACAATGTAACAGTAAATGGACTTTGTGTTGAAGGTTTAGTAGATGAAGCCAAAGAATTGCTAAGAAAAATTGAGGATAATGGATGTTTGCCAGACAATGCCACTTCCAATCTTATTGTGCGTGGATTTCTCAAGAGTAATAAAACTAATGAAGCAATGGCTCTTTTGAAGAAAATCGTTGGAAGAGGTTTCCCAGCTGATAAAGTCACAATGTCATTGCTAATAGAACTACTTTTGTTAATAGGGGAAGGTCCTTTTTTGCTTAATATGATACCAGAACTTCATTTAAGAAATAAGAAATGAAGTTCTTTTTCCTCTCAGTATTGAATTACTGGAGAGCTTGACTACAATTGGAAAAACCAAATGACGATAGAACTCAAAGTTTAGTTAGCTTCCAATTATGGATTATGAAGGTATGTGACTTCTTAAAATTTATATGTTGGGAGAATCTCGCTATCTGGAATGTTTATCTTGCTACATTTCTTTTTTCAACATAATGATATATGTAAGTCCTATTAAACATAACTCAATTCCTTGGTACGGTCAGTCAGAAAGTCCGCCCGAGGGCGACTCCCATACAATTCTTGTGAAAGCTGAAGACACCATTTCCCTTTCTTATCGCGATCCAGAAATTTTCAGTGACCATATTAAGCAATACCATTTACAGAACGTGGTCCCCTATTCAATAATCTATAAAAGTAGTATTTTGTATGCATTCATTTCATTGTGACGTCCACGTCAGTCACATTTCATGATTTATGTTAAAATTGGCTGCATTTGGAGTCGTCATTGATTGTCGTTTCCTTCGCGAAAAGATACAAGCAGATGTCAGTGTTCTCTGATTTCAGATGTCTCCTTAAAATCTTCGATATAAACCACCACTTTTTTGAATCAGTATGCCATCTTTTTCTTTAAAACAAATACCATAAGCATGGGTGGAGCTACAGTTCCATTTACTGATTGATAGGACCTAATAGCTTTAGCCTAAATGCTGGATTGTGTTAAAAAATCCACTTTATGTGTATAAATAATTTATCCAAAACACATGAATTCAATTTTTGTTCCCCCTCTAACCATAAGATTTTGTGTGTCTTTTAGGCATGTTGTATAAGTCTAGCTAATATGTCAGAAATCATATTCCTGTTCTCTTATATTGTGTATTCGGTCAAACCTTACCACATGAAAAATAGTGGTGAAAAGCAATAACAAAAAGCAATAACTTCTAACGTAACTATAAACATATAAATTTGTTGTATGTGCACTGAGTCCTTCAAGAATAGGCTAGCTTTATCTCTCATTACCTATCATGTGCTTTCCTTGATGACATTTCATGATCTCTATGTGTATTTAGTTGTCAACTTGTCCTATATGACATTCATGTATTGCCCACTCCATGACATTATACCTTTCTGCCATCTGTTCGTCATTGAACATACTATGTTTTCTTTGTATTGACTTCAAATTTGTATAAATATAACTTGATCTTCTCGTTACTGTACTATAAAGTAGAAACTATACATATACTTACAAATTCAAACCTTTATTCCTTTTACTAGAGTATTGATGAAATGCAGGCTTGGGTACCGGATATTTTGACTAGTGTTATCAATGCATTGAAGAAATGGGAAAAAGAAAAGGAAGGAAAAGAAGAATTCGAAATAGATGTCTTCAAAGAATTGAATGATCTTTCAGCTGAGGTTATATCTAGAACAGCTTTTGGGAGTAGCTTTGAAGAGGGGAAGCGCATATTTGTATTGCAAGAGCAACAAATATCTCTTACTTTGCAGGCAATGCGAAGCGTCTACCTTCCTGGATTTAGGTTAGTGATCATATAAGCTTTGCTATTGAACTGTTTTGGCAATTATGAAATGAGTATTTAAACATGAGTACTTTTACTCTCTTTTAGTTCTTCACGGGATTCTATTAATCAATTTAATGGATATGAAATCTCTTAATAAATTAACAGGTATTTGCCCACAAAAAATAACATGATGAGGTGGAAACTAGAGAAAGAAACTCGAAAGTCAGTAAGGAAGCTGATTGAGAGTAGTAAAGGGAGAGAAAATTCTACAAATCTTCTTAGTTTGCTAATCTCTGCTTGTGAAGAAGAACACGGATTTGGGATGGAAGATGTCATAGATGAATGCAAGACATTTTACTTTTCTGGGAAGGAAACTACTTCTGTCTTGTTAACTTGGGCACTTCTTCTTCTAGCATTGCATCAAGAGTGGCAAGATAAAGCTCGAGAAGAAGTTTTCCAAGTTTGTAAGGGGAACAACCTTCCAAGTGCAGAGAATCTGAATGATTTCAAGATTGTAAGTTCAATTCTCTTATCTATTTGTTGTGTTTCTCAAAACATTAGTTGAGGTTGGCAACTCACTCTTTAGTGCACCGGGCTTGCCCTTGCCCTTTATGTATCAAAGTTGCACTCATCCCTATTATTGATTTATCTGACATTTGGCCCCATGTTATGTTGTCTATGCTCCAAGTGTCCAATCTTAAGCATGTTGTATGTGTTGAGTGACCCAACATTAGTTGCAGGAATGAATGTTCTTGTGATAATTCTCATCTCATGAGATGACTTTTAGGATTGGATAGGCTCAATGTCTGTTTCACTTTTTAAGTGGTAGTTTCTAACCTTGGATTGCAAATTTTACTTTTGTTCTCTAATTTTGTTTGTTTGAATAGGTGACAATGATACTCAATGAGACACTGAGACTCTACCCACCTGTAGTCGCATTGACAAGAGGAACTTCTAAAGATATCAAGTTGGGAGACCTTGAAATTCCTGCAAATACTCAATTTTACGTGGCAGTAGCTGCTGTGCATCGTGACCCTGAGATATGGGGGAAAGATTCACTGGAATTCAACCCTCAGAGATTTGCCGAGTCTCGTAATCATTTGGCTTCATTTTTCCCTTTTGCATTAGGTCCAAGAGTCTGTGTTGGGCAAAACTTAGCCATGGTTGAAGCCAAAATCATCCTGGCAATGATAGTTAAGAATTTCTCGCTTGCATTGTCACCTTCATATGTTCATGCTCCATCTATGCGCCTTACTTTACAGCCCCAGTATGGTGCTCCTATCCTTTTTAGGAAGATTTAAGTGAAAAACTGTGCTACTCCTATCCTTTTTAGGAAGATTTAAGTGAAAAAATGTACCGGAAACAGCCGATCTATGTTTTAAACATAGGGGTCAAGCTGCGTACATCCAACTCCCCCCTTATCCCGCAATGGGCGGGAGCCTTTGAGGCAATGGGGTAATGTTGTTGTTGTTTGTAAGTGAAAAAATGTACTACTTTTCACTGGGTGATCAGTTTGCCCATGGACGATACAAAACACATGTTATCCCAAGCAAACGTCCTATAAGTTATATGGAAATCAATTCATGGATCCATCCACCAAACACCTAACACTTTGTTTGGATGGTTGTATGTATTGTATTGTATTATACTGTATTGCTTCAATGAATACAATGATTGAATTGTACTGTATTTATTGTTCTCCGTCCTTTACCTAATGTCATACATTCATAATTTGAAGTTAAACATGTGTAAAAAATTCATAATTTGCAGTTAAACTTAGAATAATTTGAAGTTAAACTTACAAGATATTGTACGGTATGTGATAGATACTATAAGAAGATTGGATAAGTGATAAAATAGAATTATTTAAATAATAATAAAGTAAAAAAATAAAAAGAATATATTAAAGTAACGAGACAACCATATCAAAATCGATGAACTACGGTTTGACTTTTTAAGTGTTTCGTATTCACGGAGGTTGGGGCATTAATGAGTAGTTGCTCAAACTTGAAAATTAAGATTACCAAACAAACAATTAGGTATGGAATACCAAACATAAATACCCCATCCATGTGAGCATGATTCAGAATTAGGTATTGATTTATTCATTACTTTTCCATACATTACGTGAATTTTTCCCACGATTAACAAAGAACAGGGAAGGCATAACTACGCAACAATGATTAGAACATAACTGGGATTTGTTTTAGTAGGAAAACACTTTTTTTATTAAGAAGAGATATCAAGTTAAAAGTGTTTATATTAAACTCAACTTAATTTTCTAAATACATTTTCAGTTAATTCAATATTCGATAGACTAACATTTAATTTTCTAAATGCTTCAAAAATTAAATATGAAAAAGATGCCTATATTATTCTAGCTGGTTTTACCTCCAACCTATAGTAGCTAAATCAAATAGATTTATGCAGACCTTACCACTATTTCATGGTGATTCAAAATAGGCTTCTTTGCTACAAAGTAGTCTATTTCAATTAAGTTTTGTTGAAAATAGACTTCATTATGATGAAGTAGTCTATTTCAAATAGGTTTACGTAAAAATTTCATGTGATTTTATTTAGACATAACTATTTAATTTATAGTATTTAATTTTTATAAATCATTTAGCATATATACAATTTGGACAAATGTTATTTTAATAAATTGCCCTTTATCTCTACGAGATAATAGTAAAGTTTGCATACATTTATTCTCTCTAGACATCATTTGTGAAATTTCCCTGAATATGTTGTTATTATTATTTTAATAAATTGTTAATTAAAATATGTATATTCTTGTTTAAAAAGTGATGTATATTTGAGTAAAAATTGTGATTTTTTTTTAAAAATGGTATACAAATTCCTGGAAAAAGAAATTCTGCCAAACGACTAGGGAAAATTTGCCGTGGCGGTAGCGTTTCATAGTAATCCCAGATAATGGGGGACGAATCACGCAATTATAGTCGGTTTCTATTTACCTATTTAATGGATAAAATAATAACGTAAGTTCTCTATTTTTGTACTATCTTCAAATGACCAAAATGCCACTAAACATAGGACCAATCACCATCTTGTCTGAGTACCAAATGGCAGATTCTGGGAATGTGCGAGCACTAAAATCGTCATATTAACACTTCCTTTTTTCTTGCCATATTATTCTCATATTTAATTTAATGGTAATCATTAATTACAGAAATCAATAGGATTCTCAAATTTATATGGAAAAACTCAGAAGTTTCCAGTAGGGGGATAAGTAGGGTTTTGTTGAGAAGTTTTTGGAGTTAACATTTGAACTAACGAGTGTTGTGGCTCCTACTTAACGACCTCAAGAATTTGTGGAAAAAAATCCAACGAATTCAAACCACCAGAAAAATTGGATTTTTTATGTGTTTTTAATTAAAGGGTTATTTTTGGAACTTTTTGGGTTATTGTGATTCTTGATAAACTCTGAGTCTCTTAAAAAGGTGCAATCTTGAAACCCGTTTTTATTGTTTTCTTTTGATTTAAGGTTCTAATAGGAAATCTAAACTGTTTAGGATTTCAAATTTGGTATTTTATTCAATTAGTGTTTAAATAGAATTTATAGTCAAAATAAATAGGGATAGATTTTTAATTAAAGGGTTATATTTGGAGTTATGAGTTCTTGTGATTTATGATAAGCTGGAATAATCCCTTCTGCTTTTGTCATCTGTGGAAAGGTGCAGTTTTGAAACCTTTACTGTTTGTTTTGTTTTGTTTTGTTTTGTTTTGGTTGTTTGTGTTAGAAGGTTAATTCATAGTTCTGAGTAGGAAACCTAAATTGTTTAGAATTTGAAATTTGCTATGTTAATCAATTAGTGTCAAAATGGTATTTGTAGTCGAATTCGTATAGGAATCGATATTTCTAGTTTTCTAGTCAAATTAGATCTCCTACAAGTTGCTACTTATTTTTGGTGTAATGTAGAATTGTTTGAGATTATTAGGAGATTTATGAGATCTTGAATAAAATTATTTTCCTTCAGTCTGTTTAGAGCTTTGATCTGAGGTTTCATATTCTGTTCTTTGATCTTTTTAAGGTATTGTGTTTGAATTTGCTTTTTGAATGGAGATGACACCTATTGATGACAAGTTTTGGCATTTATTGTATTTTCCCACTTTTCTGGATTGTAGTCTTCTAGTAGAACAACTTGATGATGTACTAATTTTTCTTTTTTTCTTTTTGGTGCAAATAATGTACTAGTTTCTTCATGAACTTTCTGTTTAAAATTATTTTTTAGTAATTATGGTCTTGAGCCAGTGTGGTTCACAAGCATGGGTTTTGGGTAAACCTACCCACCGAGGCCGAGATAAATGTGCTCATACTTAGTATTTATTAGATAATTCTTGAGTTTTTGCTTATTTAGTTGGTAGTTTAAGCAGCCATTGTTTCAAATGAAATATAAAAGTATTTACAATGTTCTACTTATATCCTCTACTATATTTTTATGATTTGTTCTACCATATTCAGCAGGTATATATGTTGTCTTCAAGTGAAGACCAAGTTGATGCATATTCTCAGATGTTCTGGGAGTGCTGATATTTCCTTTGTCTGTTCCGTGGTGCTTGTTGTGTTTCTCTAATAAACGAGGGCGAGCAAATTTGTTATAGTAGATAGACCAATATGCCTAGTAATTATCTTTTTAGAGTAGGTGGTGCACTGAGACAGGGAATCCTGAAATCTATTTCTGGGCAAGAAAGGAGGTTCCAATTGGCGGAAATTTTTTCTGAAGAGCGGTTGTGGTTTGGGAAGTCGTTCTGTTCTGTGCCATCTGCAAGATTGTCTGACCCGCATGTGTTTGTTATGCCTGGAGCTTTAGCAGCTGCGAGGGGAAATTTGAATATAGTTAATCAAAGAAAGAATTTTTCTGTGGTCAGTGCTATTCCTTGTGCATTTTCCATATCATCTGTATCGGGACCTGCAATTCAGGTTTGTGGCTATCACATTGATCACCTGTTAGCTGCGCCTATTCGAGTTTCCACAGAGACTGACCGCCAGAAAGCACCTATGGCCATTTGTTGTTCAAGAACTTCTGTTGACTGTTACTCAAGTACAATGAATTCAAGGCATCTCAAACCTTGCTCTTCAGTAAATAGTCCTATTAGTTGTCGAAAAGCCAGCATGAATTTAAGAAAAAATGATCAACCCAATAACTTTTTGGTCTATGGATATTTTGCATACAATGTTGCAAAAAGCAAGGGCAATTCAAACCTCTATGAAGGACTTGGGTTCAAGGGTTTTCACAGTTCTTCAGCTGCATGTATCTCTGCTGGTGCTGCTCCTGATGTGTCCTTTGATAACTCTCTGCATGAGGTACACCGTGCAAGTTCAACAAATTCTTCTGAAGAGTATGTTTCTCAACTTTGCTGTTGTTATTCATTTGAGGCAAGTTTTTGTAGGTATTTATCTACAGAATATCAAGTCAAGTTTGCGTAGCAGTAGCCATCTTATATGTATGTACATGTGTTTACTAGCCTATTGAAGTCGTTGATGCCTTCTTTTTTGATTTGGGGATGAAGTAAGGTATTCCATTAAAATGCATCAAACAGATGCAGAATTTTAGAATAAACAGAAGCTCTCAGAGAGAGCATAAGCTACTTTTAGTTCCTTCATAGTATTCAAACTGATACTGAAGCACTAACAAAGTTTTAAAAAAAATTCAGTTCTAAATACAGGTACTAAATTAACCCATCTGAACAATATAAGTAAACATCTGGCTTTAAGAAAGTGGTCCATGTTGTCCTGCTGAATAGTTAATAGTGTACAAATCTTTTCTCTTGTCCTTATGGACCCCCACACTATCCCGTAACTTATTAGTTCCTTAATTTTGAGGAAAATGCTTGATTGTAAGCATATCCGAATGGGACACCCCTTTTCCTTTTCTATTGTTCTCACATACCCCAAACTATGTTTGCAAAATACACTGGAAAGGGGAAAAAGGTTAAATGCTGCATCGTTTACAAACTTATCTGAAGAAAAATTCCTCAAGTTTTAAAGATGAAACAATCCAAAAGGTACAAGGGTTACAAGAGAGGGATCTCTCTTTGGGGCTTAATCAGAGGAACCTTCAGGATTGGCAGGTGATGGAAATCGAATCCTGGCTGAAGTGATTTATAGATGACATACATTGATGGAGAATTAGGACTAGCAGAGGTAAAAGGAGGAGAGCAGAAGACTGTTCTATGTAAGGTCCTATTAGTGATGTTTTTTTTGGAAGGATCTGGCTTCCAGCACTTATTAGTATGGTTACTCAGGGCACTGCTAATTGTTTGGTGCTTTATCCTTCTTTTGCATTGCCAGCTAGTTGCTCTCTTATGGGGTGGTTTTTGAAATATTAGGGACACAATGCCAATGTCAATCACTGTTAACTATTCAGCTAGACTTATAGAAGATGGAGAAAAAGACACGGTGTGGTGGTTGGCCTATTAGGCTTTTCTTGTTGTTGCCTTTTCTTAGGCTTATTTCTATCTGTATTACTTCCATTGCTGAGTGTGTAAATGTCGTTAATTTGTTGCTCTGCGTAAAACCAATTTATATGTATCAACCACAGGACTATCACTAAATTAGAGCATGTTACTACTGGGCACTTCTGCTCATTTTTAGCGCCATCTTTACTCTTTAGTTAAAGCCTAATATTTCTCTTTTGTCGATCACATTTTATCTTTTTGACGCATTTCAGGAATATCCATATCGAGAGAAGCCTGAAGCTTAATTCAGGATCGTGTTGCCTGCCTCACCCTGATAAAGAAGAAAAAGGTGGAGAGGATGCTCATTTTATTTGCGTTGATGAACCAGCAATTGGCATAGCTGATGGTGTTGGTGGATGGGCTGATGTTGGTGTTGATGCTGGAGAATACTCTCGAGAACTGATGTCAAATGCAGTGATGGCAATTCATGAGGAACCAAAAGGTTCAATAGATCCAGCCAGGGTCCTGGAGAAAGCTTATACACGCACAAGAGCCAAAGGGTCCTCAACTGCCTGCATTATTGCCCTTACAGATCAGGTATATACGTAATTCTATGTGTACCATTCTTGGCTTTGGATGCCTTAGGGGAGAAAGGATTTCTCAATTTAATATTTAGTACTTGTGCTTCAGCACCAGACTGTAATTAAGAGAATGGTCGTGGGGTGGAGTTATCTTGTATTTGTTAAGGGAACATGTTTGGGTTTCTGAAATAGAAGGAAAAAAAATTATTAAGGAAAGATAATGGGTCTTTCATAACTTTTTGAGCTATGTACTTGTGATGAAACCTTCCTCTTGAGGAAAGTGGATGCTACTTTCTGCCAGCCCAAAATTAAAAGCAGCACTGCGTTGTTTGCAAAAGTAGCGTGATGGGGTTGAGATATAGGACTAATCGTGTTTTAGTTGGTTCAGTTAGATGCTGAGATGTCCAGTAACAATGAAGTTTCTTTTAGACAAATGACATTTGGACCTTAGCCATTGTTTACAAACTTGTGATTAAAATATTAAAGAAATTAAGAAGTTGTTGAGCTATTTAGAAGTTTATATCTTTGTGTGTGTGTTAAATTTATCATTTTTCCTCTATTGTCAGGGTCTCCATGCCATTAACTTAGGAGATAGCGGATTTATGGTGATTAGAGATGGATGTACTGTTATCAGATCCCCGGTGCAGCAGCATGATTTCAATTTCACATATCAGCTGGAGAGTGGTAATGCCGGTGATTCACCAAGCTCTGGGGAGGTCAGTTTATAGGTGGCTGTCTTTTTATCTTATATAACACATGGTACAGAAGTGCTTGCTTTTTTAGTTCTTGAATTTGAAGTGCCTGAGTAGACAAGTTACAACTCAGACATGTTTATTGAGAATTCTACATTAAGCTTCTTTTTTACATTATAAACTGTTCGTCTGAGTTGTCCAGTTAATTTTGATCTCTTGCCAAATCCAATATATCAAATCATAATTCCAAGAAGTGCGAGACATCTAAATCATACAATTAAAGAAACCTTTTCAATGATAAGGAAAGAAAAAAATTGTGAACTGGGGATTGGATTATGATAAATAGTGACCATCAAATGTTGTTGAAAAAACCTGTTTTGTATCTGAATCTATTTTCATCATTCATTTTCCTCATTACACCTTATCAAAAACAAAATTATTCATTTTCTTCATTGAGCCGAATTTCGAGATGTGCTTTCACGCTCTGGAACATTTTCTTTCTTTTTGTTTAACTTATGATGTACCCTTCTCTTTCTCCTCGATTGTTTTTTGAGGAACTAACATGTTCTTAGATGACCCAACTTTTGGATGATCTGACTAAGATTATTTTTGCAATCTTAATAATTTAAGATCACATTCCAACCCCCACTGCGGACCTCTGACCTAATACTGCTATGTGTTTATACGTTCTATTGAATATTATGTCAACTGTAAATGTGGGATGTTCACCATCGCTCTAATTTTTCTTTATCCCATTCAGTTGATCAATTTTATAATCCTCTGCTGAACTGACAGTTGGCTTCTGGTGCAGGTGTTTAAAATACCTGTTGCTCCAGGAGATGTCATCATTGCTGGAACTGATGGGTTGTTTGACAATTTGTATAGCAACGATATAACTGCAGTAGTGGTGCATGCTACGAGAGCTGGCTTACCACCTCAGGTTGCAGCTCAGAAGATAGCTGCATTGGCTCGGCAAAGAGCGCTGGACAAAAACAGACAGACCCCTTTCTCCGCTGCAGCCCAAGAAGCTGGCTTTCGTTACTATGGTGGGAAGTTGGATGACGTAACTGTGGTTGTGTCTTACGTAACCAGTGGCAAAAATGACAAAAATGTGTGAGACTATACCCTGAAAACCTGACATGTCAACTCTTTATGTTCATTATCTGCTTGCATAGTATCTATCTATTCAATATAGCCTTGATGCTGAGTGCAATCCTGGGAAGAACTACTTGATCTAAAAAAGGAAAAGGGTATTTGATAGTGCATACTGCATAGTATCTGTGCAGAAGAATGAAAGTGGCTGGTTTCAACGGAGCGTAGATTGTTGGCCAGTAAATTCAATTGTTCTTGATAGGAGAGACTCACTTTCTGATTTCCTTTTGAATCTGCTAGCACAATCAACAACCAGTGTTTAGAAGCTGATCTTTTGTTGTATGTTATTCATCTGCAGCTTTGTTAATTTTCAAACTGAACGGAACCTGATGCACTCTGTGTTGTACGCAGGAAAACTCCAACGGCTTGAAGATTTAGTTAAAGAGGTTTATACCTATATCGACTAACAGGTTCGTCTCTGTGAACTTCAAGTTGCCTTGCTTGGCGGTCAGTTTTGATGCTTCATGGGACGGATAAGTTCAGACCTTGCCATTTACTTGCTGCTCCACATGTATATATATGTCGTTTGGCAGTCTCTACCGCGCCTCCCTATACCCCATTCCACATCCTATCCAATACCCTATAGTCCCCTCTGTCCCTATGGAGAAAGTTTTTAGGAGTGTTAATGTATGCTGAATGTGGTGTACAAAGAAGAAAAGAGTGTTCATCATATAAGTTTGGACTTTTTTGGTAATATTTTGGACTTGCAATTAAGGCATACGTGACTTACAACATAAATCTTTATTCTTTATTAGAATTTTAATTTCTGTCAACCCTTTGAGTGTCTTTTGCAAATAGTTTCCCTATCTCTACTAGAAAGGGATAAGATTTGTGTATATTTTATCTTTTTCAGATTCCACATTTGGAAATATACTAGTATATTGTTGTCGTTGTAGAGTTGGTGTTATGTTGAGAGCGAGGGTGCGGTTGAAGTCTTTGCGGTTTATGCAGGTTTACCTTGCAATCGCTTGTCCCATTTACCACCTCAACTTCAATCCGACTTGTCCATTTAACACATCTACTTGTAGATCATTGACTTGATACAGTGATTAAAAAGCCATGAATAAAGGGTATTAAATATAATTCATCAATCATTTTAAAAAAAATATATCAATATTTAAAAGTCAGGGCAAAATAGATATAAAATAATAAATTATTTGATTTTATAAATGAATAAATATTATTGAACATTTAAAATAGTGTAATGGGAACTAAAGATGGGCGGAAAAAATATTTCATGCCATTAGTTAATGATAGTAGTAAGGTAGTAATATTCATTAGCAAGAAATATTAAATATACCTTTTAATTTGTCAAAATGGTTTTCAAAAAAAAGGAAAAATCCCTTTTATGTGAATTTCCACTATCAAAAAAAATCATAATTAACTCAATGAATTCTTGACTTGGAAGGCTGCCAAACTCTATAAAAGTAGGCAGTACTAAAGACAAACTGGCAGTCATGTGGATTGTCAAACAACCTATTTAAGCAGATATTTAAATTAATAAAATATTATTAATGCATGCTTAAAAAGATAATACGTACTGGTACAACTTTCTTTAATAAATTAATGTAATTAGTCAAAAACTCAAAATGATAAAATTATTGTGTGGTTTACAGGTCATGAATTAAAGTAATGAAATTATCTACAATACTTATATTAAGATAGGTTGTATTACATCCTTCGAGTATGACTTTTTCTATAATCTTATTGAGTATGAGATGAGATAATTTATGTATCAAACTATCTTTTTTAAAAACGTTGAATAACTTGCGAATTATAAGCTTATAATATAATCAGGTTGGAGGGGACAGGACATTAGAATCCAAGGCAAAAGCAGCACACTTGCTTGAATTAATTATCCATCTTGATAAAAGATTTGTCAAATAAGTTAAACATATATTAATTCAAGTTAGACTTAATCAACAGGACTAATTTCTAGCTTACTAATTTTAGATAGGACTATCATCGATAGCTTCAAAGCAACGTACTTCGTAAAATTTCATAAGTGATGAATTCAAATTTATGTAATAGAAAAAAAAATTGAAATATAATATTTCATGAAAAAGTGTCAACTTTTGAAATTCATGCAAAATTAAATATGACCTAAATGGAAACAACCATCTAAATGTACTTCCTATTGAATGAGAAAATGTATGAGAAAATTCAAATTCCCCCACTAAATCCTCAAATTTAGCTAAGCATTTATATTTTCCATTATAATTAGTGCGTAATTAGAGAATCAACGAAATTTGGTGAGGAATATTCACAGACACTAAAAAGTTAGTAAACAAGTCCAACTTTCTAGTTTCTTCGATTTCATAATATAAAGTTCTCTCTAACAAAAAGGTGATTCAAGAATCGATACACTTTTCTTTGCCTAAAAATGAAGATCATTTGTATTCCTCTTCTACTTTGGCTTGTTGTGATTTCAGTTGAAGCAAATGCACCAAGTTATTCTCCATCAAATGAAGACAAGTGTGAAGCAACTTTTGAGAAATTTGGTTGTGTAGATTCATCAAATGAATGTGAAAAACATTGTATAGAATCATGTTACAAAGGTATAGGTGATATTTATAGTTTTTGTGATAATGATAAAAATTGTCATTGTCATCCTATGAGAGGTGCTCCTTGTCCTCCATTACCTCATTGCCCCTTAGTTACCAAAAAGAAAAATGCTACATCTATATTTTATTGATTGAACTATTGAATAAAACAACATTAATTGTTATTATTGAAGAGGATTATATCTTTTCCGAACAACTTTTTTATCTCTTTGAGGTTGTGGTAAGGTCTGTGTATATTTTATTCTCTTTAGACTTCACTTGTGGGATTTCACTGAATATGTTGTTATTGAAGAGAATTATATATCTAAAAAAATAAATCAAACAAGTCAGATATTTTGAATTCAATCTCTTGACATGAAATTATCTTATGATAAAAATATTTTTATTATTAAATTAGAACTTTTCAGTATGATTTGAATTAATCAGAGACCCAATATAGCTCTGATAATTAACCAAATATAGCTCTGATAATTAACCATAATTATAACTATATTATACAAAGTTCTATTAATACCTATTTATAAAGTAAAATTCAAATAAAAAATTATCAATGATAATAACTTTCTAAGTTTATAGATTCAGTAGTTAAACTCCATCAAACTCTTCAATGAATTCAGTTAGATGTCATGACTGCTTATATGTAGTTTACTTTTTGATCTGAATTATAATTCATATTCAAGCTGATATACTGAAGATTTAGAATATCGAAAGAGAATATTAAAAATGACCTTCACGTAGCTAAACTCTATAAAAATTATCTATCAATATCAATAAGATATCGTAACCACTAAGGCTTGATTTGGATTCATATTTAAAGTTAATTCCGTGAGACGACCACAAACATCATCGATTGACTTAGTTTTTAATTCTCCTAAATTAAAAAATTGAAAAAGAACATAACACATACTCAAGACTAATACTATTTTAAAAGAAAATAAAAATATTTGAAAAGACACAAGACTATAACATGTTATGAGAGATCGAAGTCTAATGTTTTTCCATAGAAAATTTAAAAATATTTCTATCATGATTTGAAAATCCATAAGTTACTAGAAAAACAAAAAAACAAGTCTATTTTAATAAAAATAACATTTTGTAAAACAAAATGAATAATCCGTCTGTCCCTGTGACATGCTTTTTCTTTTTGATTCGTCTAAAAAAGAATGTTATCTTGATCTAATGAAAATAATTTAACTAGCAAGACGAATGAATGAAGACACTGTAAACAGTAGTGAATACTTTTTTCATGGCTTCAGCGAAAACTTTTCCTTTGATAGAGTGACCTCGTTGTGAATCTTTTTTATTACTATTAACGGCTAGTGAAGTAGCCCTTTAAAATTCTCATTTTATTCTTAATGAAATGGTTCTTAATTACACAAATATCTAATACTCTCTCTATCTCATATTAACTGAATCTATAAGGTAATACAAACATATTAAGAAAAATATCTAAAGACAAACTTTACACTATACTTTCCACCATTGCCCTTTGTAAAATCATAAATATATAGTGTAATTTATTTCATAGAAAATGTAAAAGTTCAATAAATAAAAGAGCAAATATGGAAAAAGTTTTAAACATTCATTTTGAATTTTAAAAAATTCAACTATTTTGAACCTTGAAAAAAGTCTTAAAAATTCAATTAATTTGAGACGGAGAGAGTAATAATTTTAGACTATAAATTTCAAAAGTTTTCTTATCTTAAATATCATATCTAATAATAATTTTAGGCTATAAATTTCAAAAGTTTTCTTTTATATCTTAAATATCATATCAATTCAAAAGTGTCACGTAAAATGGGACGGAAGGAGCAGTAGTCAACTGTCTACTCTGGTTCGCGAAACATCAGATAGAACCCCATAGTGTATATAAAATATTCTGACCATATTGCTGTCACTAACCATTTGAACCCCCTTCCCAGGACTCTCACTTCTACATACAAATACAAATAATTTGATTTAAGGAAATTTTCCATAATCAAAGATCACCAAGATCCAAACTTTTTTGCATCTTGGCCTTAAATTTGAACACCCATTTTCATTCTTTTGTTGTTGTTTAATGTTTGAGTAATCTTTACTCCATGTTATAGAAAAAGAAAAGACAAAAAAAGGGATATTTTGTCTTGAAAGATGGCGGGTCGTAGGGAGAAGTATGGTCAATCTATAAGAGGATCTCGAATTGCTGGAGCAATTGCTATCGGAATTTTCTTAGGATGTGTGTTTGCTTTCTTGTATCCTAATGGATTTTTCTCTCCCGATCCACGTTCTCAAAGTCGCCCACTTTCGAAATCTAATCTTCAGGTGAGTCTTTGAGGCAATCTGGCTTGCTTATGTAAATATTTTTGTTGATTTAGGAAATGGGGTTGTGATAGAATTTTGTTACTTATTTGTATTGACCTCTGAATTTAAGGCAGTTGGTAGACTAAGTAAGAACAAAAGGTTGGTGTAAGGTCTGTGTACGGCCTAGTCTCCGGAGACCCAACTCGTGGAATTACACTGGATATGTTATCGTTGTTGTTGTACTAGACTATGTAAGAGCAAAGATGGGGTAAGGTGTGTGTACCTCTTAGGTTATGTTGTTGTGTTGTTAAACTAGACTAAGTGAGAGCAAAGACAGGTAAGGTGTGTGTACATCCTAATCTCGAGTTCACTTGTGGAATTATAAAATGGGTGTGTTGTTGTTGTTGTACCTTCCCCATTCCTTACTTGTGGGATAGCGCTGGGTTGGTATGTTGTAGTATTAGACTAAATAAGAGAAAGGTAGGGGTAAGGTTTGTGTATATCCTACCGTCCCTAAATCCAGTTTGGGTTCAAGCCTTGGAAACAACCTCTAGCAGAAATGCAAGATAAGGTTGCGTACAATAGACCCTTGTGGTCGGGCCCTTCTCCGGACCCTCTGCATAACGGGCGCTTTAGTGCACCAGGCCTGCCCTTTTTGTAGTATTAGACTCAGAGCAAAGCTAGGGATAAGGTATGTGTACATCCTACCATCCCTAGACCCCGCTTGTGGGATTACTATGGGAGTGTTGTTGTAGCAAACTTGGTAAATTGTAAGAGCTTAAGTGAGTTTTGTTTTTTTTGAGATGTATTAATATAGGTTAATTAATGTTGTTGTTTCTTAGATTTGGAAGTTTGTTGCTTAGTCTTTAAATTGCATTGAAGTGGTGTATATGAAGTTATTAGGGTGCTGTTAGGAATTTGGTTCAGCTTGTATACTTTGTGAGATGCCATGTGCGTATCCTATTTATATAGAAAAGGACGAATATTGATGGTTGTTGTTTTTATGTTGGGGCTTGGTATAACATGTGGATGTTGCTGGATAACTGTTGAATTATTTTTATAGCTCCTTATTTAGAGATTCAATTTGATTCTAGGTTGCCTCATCCAACTGTGAATCCATGGAGCGGGTAAACATGATGAAATCCGAAAACAGGAAGTTGTCTGAGAAGATTGCAGAGTTGCAAAAGCAGGTGAGAGAGCTAAATCAAAAGCTTCAGGCAGCTCAACAGGGAAATGGTCGTACACAGGAACAACTGGTGGTGTCGAGTGAACCTCAGAAAGCTGGGCCTTTTGGAACTGTCAAAAGTTTGAGAACAAACCCTCCTGTTGTGCCTGATGAATCAGTGAACCCTAGATTAGCAAAGATCTTGGCAGAGATTGCAGTTAATAAAGAGGTCATAGTTGCACTTGCCAATTCAAATGTGCAATCCATGCTGGAGGTTTGGTTCAACAGTATTAAAAAAGTGGGTATTCCCAATTATCTGGTTGTGGCGTTGGATGACGCTATAGTGGATTTCTGCAAGGAAAATGAAGTCCCAGTTTACAAAAGAGACCCTGATGAGAATGTTGATTTTATTGGAAAAACTGGAGGCAACCATGCTGTCTCAGGGTTGAAGTTTCGAATTTTGAGGGAGTTCTTGCAGCTTGGTTATAGTGTCCTCCTTTCTGATGTTGATATTGTGTATTTGCAAAATCCTTTTGATCATTTGTATCGGGATTCAGATGTTGAATCAATGTCAGATGGTCACAATAATATGACAGCTTATGGTTATAATGATGTTTATGATGAACCTTCAATGGGTTGGGCTCGATATGCACATACAATGAGGATATGGGTTTATAATTCTGGTTTCTTTTATATTCGGCCAACGATTCCTTCAATCGAGCTCTTAGATCGGGTTGCTGATCGGCTTACTAAGCAGCCAAATTCGTGGGACCAGGCCGTTTTTAATGAAGAGCTGGCTTTTCCATCACATCCTGGGTATGTTGGCCTTTACGCTTCCAGGAGAACAATGGATATCTATCTATTCATGAATAGCAAGGTCCTATTCAAGACTGTAAGAAAAGATGCTAATCTGAAGAAGTTGAAACCAGTCATAGTACATGTAAACTATCACCCAGACAAATTTCCTAGAATGAAAGCAGTTGTTGAGTACTATGTCAACGGCAAGCAGGATGCTCTGGATGCATTCCCAGATGGTTCAGTATAGTAGCTGCTGCTGAAATTGACCTTTGATTGAGATCTAGGCCAGTGAGATTCTGTCTTGCTATTTGTCTTTTTCATACAGGTGGCTCGGTTGATTCCCCCTTGTGGATCAATGTGTAATACCAACCTCTTTTTGTGAGAACTCAATGTGCAATACCAACTTTTTATCAACTATATTCAGAACTTGTATCTCTTTTACCACTAGTAGTTTTATTCAAAAATTTTGCAGGGTTCGTTACTGTCTTATTTAGTGGCTTGCTAATATGTACCTTTCATATTATGTGTTCTGGTTCATCTCGTCCCTTGAGTGGCTACTGAAGCACAACAGGATTCTAGTTGCAATGGCATTTAAGTAAAGGTTCTGTTTGCATAAAAGAAATGATCACCGTACAAGCCTCTTAGTAGATCAAATGACCATTAGATGGATTAGTTATCTTCCTCATTTAGAACCATATAGCTATTATTCGATATTGTTCTTTTTATGATGCACGTAGACGTGTTGGATGACTATTATTTAGTTTTGGTGTTGAGGCATCTTGACTTCTTTTAGCACTAGAGTTTGGGATGCTGCTTTAACCTTGTGTTGTCGTATCCTTTGACAAACTGGTTCTGTCCCTTGCTGTTTGGCATGAGACTTCATGGATTTGTTTGACCACTGGTTACAAATTACTTGGCTGACGTAGAACTTATATGTGGATGTATTTACACGTTTGGTACTCTGTGTTTTAGTGCAATCGACCAGACAGATAAAATTTGCTCTATTGTCCACGTTACAATTATCTAGACTTTACAACTTAGTTGCTGAAATAGAATGTCTTGGAGTGAAATAAGACTGGATAAAGCAGAATGGATACAGTAGGAGTTTATTCATAATTTCATATACCTAATCTGAGATATATATATACTCGGGTGATTCACTAGTACTCTCTTCATTTGGAGTTTTAGGAGTGGAGCTGCCACCACTTTCATCATC
>JAABOM020000084.1:26622526-26648845 GCA_011800125.2 Solanum clarkiae | reverse complement strand
TTGTGCAACCCAACAAAAAAATTCATATTAATCACCTCCCACTTCCACGTAAGAAACTCTAAGTCTTGGGATAGGCTTATAATTAAATTAAAAGAAGGTATACTATTTCCTTTTCGGGAAAACAAAGAAAAAAATAATAAAAATAAAAATGGTATACTATATAACTAGCATTTGGGGGTTGCATTGCTAAAAGCGTTTCAGTATTTGTAATTGCTAGGTTCTTAGAACTATAGAATTTCTATCAAGTGTTGGTATCAAATCAAAATCCCCCTTTACTTCTCTATCAAGTGTTGGTATCACAATCCGGATCTTGTCCGTCTTCTCTCTCCTCTTCGATTTCTGTATAACAAAAGCAATTCACATTTGCATGTCAATCCATTTTCATCAGATCCACTGCTACATATCTATTGTTTCATCAGGTATGCTCACTTCCTGTGTCTTTTAGTGTTTTTTGTTGTTAATATAATTATTTTTTCATCGGAGATTTTTGAAATATCGAGCGATTCAAGAGTTCTGTTTAATCATCTGATGTTTGGATCTAAAGAGTTTATATTATGCTCAATTGTGGCGGAGTCAGGATTTTTATGGAGGTATTTAAAATATGAAGAAGTATTACATAAGTTTAATTGTCTGCTGAAGGTCCTATCTGGCTCCGTCCCTGAATTACCATGATGAAGGAGGATTAGTTTGATTGGATGTAAATTTCCAGCATTACTTGTTGATAGCAATTAATTGAAAGAAGTGTGGCAGGTTGACGCCAGCTAGAATAATTCAGCTATATAATAGTGAAATGCTGACTATAGAGGTTTCGTATTGCTGATTCCAACTAGAGAGATAGTTAAGTGATTCATTGATCCTTTTATTTTTTTTGAGATATCTTAGCTCTGTTTTGAGTATTTTGGTATTTGAGGGTGGTGAATCTGAATTTTGCAATATACATTATTATCCGTAAAGTTTTTTTTTTCTTCTCTGAAATGAAATGATCATTTTGAAGTTGTACCAAATTTCATTTGAAAATCCATCCTTATTTGTGTGGATCCAAGTGGGAGCCAATGGGTGTCTGTGAACCCATGCTTCTGGCTCTAGATGTGTATGCTTACTAGAGATTTTGTTAGTACAGGATTATACATTATTTTGTGCACCCATATTTGGAATTGGTTTGAAGTATAAATATGTATCCTGACTGCTTATTTTAGTAAGCATATTTTGCCATCCATATGGTTTACGTGTTAATAACAATTATAAATATGTAATTACTTATCCATTGATTGCTTAGTTAGTGAGCATTCATTGCCGTATATCCTTCTTTCTGTACGCAAGCTGGTTCGGACATAACGGTTATTCAAAAAAGTTTCTTCTTTTCTGCTTTCATTTTCCCAATTTTGCCATTTCCACTTGAAAAGGGTACACATACATATTGATAGTATATTGATTGAAGAGATCCTTACATTATCAGTACTGTACTTGCTACGATATGCTACAAATATAATCTTTGTTACTAATAAAATGCTTGTTATAGAAAATTGCCTCTAATTAATTTCTAATCAGCCTAATAGGCTAAGTATCATTTACACCTTTAATATGTAAAAACTAAACTCATTTGTGAGATGAATATCACTACTTTCTGATATCTCTCGTCCAACTCCCAAGCCGCATCACTATTGTCTTTCTCCCTTTCTTTTTTGTTTAGAAAGTCATATATTTATTCCTTTTTTTTCTTTTTGTTGAAATGAAATAACTCCTTTCGTATAGAATGTGACTCCTCTTCTTTTACTGCTGAATTTGGCTTCTCTTGCTTCAATTCTATTAGTACAGTTACTAAACCAATTAAATATAACTTTATATTCAGATTACACAATAAGAATTCACTATTTAAATGACTTTGACTTTGGATATGTAGTCAAGAAGAAGGTGTACTCTGAGAGTGTTCTACTTGCTAAAAGAATAAACTCTAGGTGCACCAGGAGAGACTCAACTCACTAAACGGCAAACACTATGGTCTATGGTACAATAGGTTTGTTCCAGAATCCGGTGCAAACTCCTATTCATAACTAGGAGATGGTCAATATAACATGGAAAAAACAATTCGTGTGGACGTAGACCTCAGAAAGAGATGGTCAATGTTACATGGAAAAAACAATTATTGTGGACGTAGACCTCAGAAAGAGATCTTCAATTTAGGTTTAAATCCAAAAGCCTCAATTGCTCAATGAGGTCTGATAATAGTTAGAGCACTAAATTCAAATAAAATTTTGGTAGATCGAGAGATAGACAGTTCGCTAGATTTGATGTGTATATGTAAGAAAACATCACAACTGGAAGAAAATGAGTCATTGAGATGGTCTTTTGACGAAAAAGGACTATACACAGCTAATCTGGGTACAAACTACAAGGTACTGGCATAATTTGAACACTGCGACAGATGTAACCCACTAAACTGGGATTGGGTGGAGCATCATGTATTCTTCTGCATTTGGTGAAGCGTAGTTGGTTTTGTTGGTGTTAGATATTAAATATGGCCCTAGCAGGACTTAGAAAAATTCTTCTTTTTATTTTTATTTTTATAAGGAGACAAAAAATTCTCTTTACATGCATTTGCTTTCCTTGGGGTTTGGTCATTCTGGCGAAAACCTTTGTGCTTCTACTTTCCTTGGAGAAGTGCTTAATGGACACTGACTTTCAGAAGTCAATTTCTTTTTGGGGTGGTGGTGGTGGGGGATAGGTTTTGAGGCAAGTCCATATGATCTGGTGAATTTTCTTCACAAATCGATGAGTTTTACCTTTTGTTCTTCTTGTATCTGTCCTCTTTCAGGAGTCCGAGCAACATAGCTTTCAGTCCTTCCTTTTTGGAATTTTATGTTCTGGTTGTCTTTATGCGTCTTCCTATTGTCGTGCTTAAAGTGCTATGTTTATTTTAATTGCAGGTTTCAAGGTGATCCCAGTTGTTTAGATTATCGTACTCGTTTTCTCTGCTTCCATTCATCTATGTTTGGGAGTCTTGTGGATGCTCCTGCTAACAGTCCACATCTACGAAAGTCTGGAAGTCGAGCAGTTGTTTCTGATATTGGTAAAAAAAGTTGTCCCTTTTATGTGCTCTGTGATGCTTGCTCTCTGATTTGGTCGGTGGTTATGTCAAATAGACTGTTAATAGTTGTAATCTGCTAGATGCGGTTGAGCTTGGAGGGAGTCCTGCAGAAGCCCTATTGCATAGTATAGAGGTCAATGAAATGAAGGGTGTGACTACACCTTTGAGCACCGCGGCCATAATGCCATCTCCTGTCCTTTTATGGAGATTTAAGGTATGATCTTTTATGACTTTCAGTATATGAACATTTGATCTTTATGCTATGTTTGTGATTTTAAGATCAGGATCAGGCGTAAGTTATCGAGATCTGTAATATGATTTGAAACTCATCTAAAGCTAGTTTTTTTAATGGTAACTTTTATTCATCAGCATAAGTGCGCAACGATTATACTGTTAGCACTATTTACAAGCTTAAGCCCTTGCGCATATTACAAGGCTTCCTAAAATTGTAGATTGGATTCAGCAATCCTCTACAAAAGATTCTTTGCACCAAAAATGTTAATTATAAATACTATTCATTTTAACTACCTGACTTGAACTAGTCCTATTTTCAAAACATCTATTATTCCTTTCCTTTCCTATGGTCCACCAAGTGCAAGCTGGGATCATACTCCTCCACTTCTTCTGTTTTGCCCTTCTTCCCTCGCAATTCCAGCTTTTCTAGCGGTCACTATTATTTCCTGTAGTTGTCCAATATTTTCTTAGACAAAGTCAAAAACTGGTCACTGGTTATCTAAAGCTATTTTTATTATTCATGGTTCATTTTTCATATTTGTTTGTCATAGTTTGAAGTTAGAATTCAGTTCGTTCCTAATTCGAAAAATCTGTCTGGATTTGTAATTTTTAACATGAATAAGGCAAAAGTTTGACAATTAATCTCCATGATGGAGCTGATGAAAAAGAAATATGCAATAGCAATAAATTTGTACACAAATTATTTATAATTGCAGTACAACATAATGAAAAATAATAACCTTGAAAACATCCTATGAAAATGCTATTTTTCACAAAATTGATGGCACTAAGTTTGCTTCACAAATAGTACTCTCTCTGGCCTATCTTATACAACACCACTTGATTGTACTATTAAGGTATCAGCTTGACTTGGGTGTAGTATATAGTAGAAAAATAATTGAGTACTACTTAAGCTTATATTGTAGAGGAAACGTTGCATCAACATTCAATGCAATTAGTTAGATGATTTTAATTTTAAAGCTTGCGTCTTATTTGCGGAATGATGTCAATCATTAACAAAGATAAAAAAATGTTACGTGTATGATTTCTGTTTCTTCCTGGTAGTTAAATAGAGGAACGTTACATCAATGTTCAATCCAATTGGTTAGATGAATTTGAATTTTTAATCGTGCAAGTTATTTGCAGAATGTTTTGAAACATTGACAAAGATAAATAATACGAGTATGAATTTTGTTTCAACCTGGTACTTATATAGAAAAAGGTAGAGGGATAGGCCTGTTATTCACCATGTTCGGAACCTTGCGCTGGCTAGCCATCAAGGGATTTCTTGGTTATTTAAAATAAGTGGGATAGAAGTACAAAAAAAGTAATATTAATTCATAAAGTACGAAAAAAGAGAGTGAAATCTACGAAGCAAAATGATGCAGGGGAATATGTTGGGGAGAGAGAGAGTCATCTTCCACTATACTGTTGTCTGGCTGCGAGACTATGTGGGAGTTCAATTGGTTTGGTATGTCCTGGGTGATGCTAAGGACTGTGAAGCACCTATTGTTTTGCCAGAAAGCTGGAAGAAGCAGGAGAAAGAGTAGGACATGTAATTTGTCCCTTTTAGCTTTAATGTGGAGCATCTGGAGGGAGAAATATGAGGTCTTTTGAAGGAGTAGAAATGTGTTTTGGCCAGCTGAGGGGTAATTCTCTGATCCCTTATTTATTTTTGGTGCACCCATGTAGTTCCGTGATGTATAGATGATTGGGTGTCTTTTGTAGAGAACCACAGCTTATGGAAGTTCTTTACTTTTTGGTATATTTATTGTATACGGCTGATGTTGGCTTTTCGATTTTATGATATGAAGGGGGGGGGGGTGTATGTACTTTTTAAGCCAAAAGGCAAAAGCTAATCAGGACAAGCCCAATCTACATTTGAGACATTTTATCACCAACTTTGATCCTATATACAGTAGGATCTCACTGTCGCCAAAGTATGGCTTTTCATTGAAAACCTCAAACCAGTTTGGACTTTGTAGTGGCTCCCCAATACTACTTGGGTGACGCTTTAGTCTTTGCTTTCTCCATAAGTTCCTGAATCTGATGGCATTTTGTTTCTTTAGAAGGAAGATAAATAAGGATTTTGGACAAAGCAGTGAATTATAGAACCATTGCCCACCTGAAGCTATTCTGTTTCTAGAAATTAGCTATCACTTTATATAGATATGTAGAATTTAGCAGCTTACTTTGACATAGTAATGGGCTCGTCGGTATTATCTCATTGGAGACAGTATCTTAGGAATGTTGCCAGATAAAAATGATTGTGTGATTTTCATGTAGGTCCAAGAGTGGTATGTTGACTAATAATATATATACATATCCTTACTTAAAAATGTTGGTTGACTTCCCTTTGTTATTTCTTCAACTTTAATCAGCCCATGGGGCTCTTTTTCCTGCTTTTCTGTTTGTCGTTGCTGCTGCTGTTTTCTTTGATTTATTTTCTTATTCTTCTCTGAACAAGATGTAATGTTCTCTTATGATTCTACGTATGTTATTTGTTCAGATACTTCTGTTCCTCATTTGGGGTGTCAGTTGTTGCAAGGTTAGTATGACCAACTTTTCGGGTTATGTACTTAGTTCACGTGTTTGTATTATCCTTAATGAGTATTTTCTTTTAATTTGCAGATCAGCTGGGATTCAGTCATGAGAATGAGCATAAACCTTCGCGATCTATTCTTATATGAGGCTTTTCTTTATTACAATCCTCTTCTCCTTGTGGTTAGTGAAGATCATTGTAATACTAGGTTATGTAATAGCCCTTTCAGCACATTCCTCTTATTTGCATTTATTTGGTGTTTGGGTGCTGCAGACCATGATGGTTTGGCTTTGGGGCATAAACCTATGGGTTTTTTCGCAGTCTAATGTCAGCTATGCTAAAATTTTTGACCTTGATCAGAATCATCTCTCTCACAGAGAGATTTGGAAGGTAACTTACACTTGTCATGAGCCATTATAGTAACGCAAGTTGATGCATCTATTACCCAACTCATATTTCACTAAAATGCTTTTGTGCTGATGCATTTGTTGAAAGAATATGCTCGTTAAGCTTTCTAAGGAAACATCATTTGCTCACATAAAAGTGCAATATGTGGATTAACACTAATTCTGAAGCATGTTTAACTATTATTTGGGCTTGCTTTTGTCTCGATAGTTTACTGTGAAGCTTTGAGCCTTAAGACTTGGGCAATATAAGACTGTTTCTCAGTGAAGATTGTACAGCCTTTTCGAAAATATTGCAGTAAGATTTGAATAACAGATCAGATGTCATGTGTTAAATAAAGCTGACTGTTTTTATGCGATGCATCATGTCACTTACATTGATAAGCCATGAACGTGAAGTCTAGTTGACTTAATGAGAGTGTTGGAATATGTTTGCCTCCTTCCAGTCAGATTGAAGGAAAGAGGTAGAAGGAGAAGCTAATCTCTATTGCATGACTTTTGCTTCCTCAGTTCTCCTTGAACTGGCTGTTAGATTTTTGTTTTACTTGTGCAAACAGAAATAAATTAGAAGTCCCTTGATAATGCAGTGCGCTACTTGGATGACGATTATTGTGCCGACAAGCATGACAGCCTATCTGTATCTCTACTCACATGGAGAAGTTTCGTTAGCTGCATCTCAACCAGTGTAATAGATGCTTCCTTCCCATTTCATTGTTAAGGGATTTTTTCTTTATCTATTTAAGTCATATTCAATCTGAACTATTGTCGCTATTTCTGGAAAAGCTTCTGTTCAAATTATTAAAAGGGAAGAGGAGCATTTTGGGTCATAAAAATTGCCCAACTTCTGTATGGGCTTGGAAGTCCAAATTAAGTTGTTCAGCTTGCCCATACTGTCATACAAAATGCTCAAGTCTTGCAGTTGCATTGAATCAGATTTATTATCCTGTTACGGATCAAATTTTTCTAATTCTCCTCTAACCAGAAAATTTGGCATCAGAAATATTATATTTCTACACTTCTATTTTGACAGATGTGCCAAATGCTTCCAATTTTAGGGGCAACTATTGTAGCAAAGTCTTGCTGATCTTTAGTGTAATCATTCCGTTTAATTGGAAGGTGCCACAAAAGTCCTGTAAATGTGATACTTCTTTTCTACTATTATAATGAATCTTATGTCATTGCAGGTGCTCTTATATGCTGCTTTTGCCATGGCTCTGATTTTTCCATTTGATATATTCTATTTGTCATCGCGCTACTTTTTTTTAAGGACTGTTTGGCGGATAGTTTTCCCATTCCAGGTATGTTTCTGTTAATCTAATGGCTAAATTGGAAAATACTTCGACTTTTAGCCATAAAATTGCCTTGTTGATCTCTCAATTTAAAAATCATTATTATATGAAACTCTATTTCCTGAAAAACTTTGTAATTTACTTATTTCTATATTATATTATATGATACTTTTCTTTCAATTGATACCATTAATATCAGCATGGGTGATTACTTCATTATTACAAATTTCCATGTTACTTTGTCTGGCATTATAGTTAGAATTTGAAGTAATTGAGTACTTCAGCAATAGCTGATATGGCAGAACTTAGTATCTTTAAATAGAGTTTCATCGTCTTCAAACGCCAATCATTCCATATAGATCTGGTTGGACTTGGCGGAAAGAAATATTCCTTCTCCCCTTAAGTGGATTCTTGTTTGACTTTTCGAAGTATGTATACTGCCTCAGAGAATTTCCATGTTAGTTTTGCAATATCACGAAGCATCTTTCAGAGGATTAACCACGTACTTTCAAAATTCTAACCATCTTGTCAATCATGCTTAGAAAATTTCCTGAAATTAATGTTAAAAAGGAAATATGTCATGCTAATTTTGTTAGAGGGGTTCCATATTATTAATTGTCTGATGCCATGAATTGTTTCTTTTTGGTGTGGATATAGGCAATATCATTTGCTGACTTTTTTCTGGCTGATATATTCACTTCTATGTCTAAGGTATGAATCCTCTTCTTCTCGCCCTCAAATGAACAGAGGACATTAACTCATTAGTTTGTGTATGTATTTTTGTATAATGTGACATAGCTTAGTTCATATTTTCAACTAAACAATTTTGTTTCACAAGTAGGATTATGGACCTCTTTGTTTTCTAGTACAAATTTCTTTTCGATACAATCTTGTATGTCACATCTATTTAAAAAAAAAAAACTTTTTTGATGAAGTATACATCTATTTCTTGGGGGATTGGTTCATTTCTAGCTTGTTGGAAGACTATATCTGGGAAATCGTAATTTTTCTTCATTTTTCTTATTCATACTTAAGTATTTAGCTTTACTTCATGATGATTTTACCTACTGGAGCACTAATTGGTCAGGTTGTAGCATCATTGTTGTGGATGGGCAAAATTGTTGGTTGATTTTTTGAGTAAGATCATATTAAAGCCAGTACTCAGGTAGTACTGAAAAAAACCAATTTGCAAATGGAATAGATACAAATTATACCAGATATGAAACCAATCCGAAATGGTGCCTAGGACATCTAGGATTGATTCATTGTCACTAGAATATAGTTTAGTGCTCCAAAAAACAAAAAAAGCAAAATGCATTTTAGCTTAGTATCCTGTATTAAACTCCTCACATCCTCAAAACATCTACCATTTCTTTCCATCCAAATAGTCCACCAAATACATGATGGGATGATCCTCCATCTTTCTCTGTTTCCTACACCCTCTCCTGCTTCCTCCAAGCTAAGAAGAGTGTCAGCAATGTTGCCTGGCATTGTCCAGGCTATGCTTTACTGGCTCAGCTTCATTTCGCAAAGGAAACATCTAGAGCAGAGAGCAAATGTTCCTTTTAATCAAATTTTCATGTGTCAAAACTGCTTCTTTAACTAGAAGCCAGGTAAAGCAAGATACCTTGGTAAGGTATCTTAGTCTTCCAAATATTCTTCCAAGGTCGGTCAGTAATATGTGGCTTCATCTGGTTCAAAATCCAATACCCTGAGTTGACTCCACTTACATATCCACTCCACCATATCTCATGAAATATCTTGACAGTTTTGCTTAAAGAAGATGTTACTGCCTGAGCAGGTCAATTTAGTGTCATGAAAACAGAGAACAGATCTAACTTTAGGTTCAGCTAGTTTGGGTTCAATTTGTTGACTCTTGAGTGAACCGCAATAAGTCCATAATTAAAGCAAGAACCTAAGAAGTACCCTTTCAAAAGCTGCCAGCTTCTCTAACTTTCTGTCAGCTTCGTTCATCCTCTTCTTGTCGTCTGAGATTAAAGTGATTCTTTATTATCTACCCATACCATTAACGTGGTTGATAGACTGATCTGAAATTCTTTGCTAAAGCAATTGATCCTCCTGGAACCTCGTTTTGTGTATTGTCAATTGAGTCAGAATATAAGCATTAGACTAAGTTACCCTTGTACAACCTGATTTGATGATCCATTCCAAGAGTAATTCAAATGAGTTGTTTGCTTCACGTAGGGCATAAACCAAAACTGTGAGTCCAGTCAAATCAATCTCATATATACTTGTCTTGAATATGTCAGGCAAGTGAGAGATTATCAATTCCATATACAGCTTGATATATATTTTTTTGGGGGAAAATTACATATTTGGTGATCAAAGCCTTGTAGATGTACAAACTTTCACCTGCTTGTGTCATATCTATTGTTTTAGCTTCCCATAGAGAGTGTTATTGCATAACTTCTGTCACTTGGTGTGCAATTCCCTATATTTCATATTTCTGTGCAGGTATTTTCAGATTTGGAGCGTTCCGTTTGTAGAATGGTTCATCGACAGGTTAGTTCCTCTCTGTCCTACGCTTTTGGTGACATTTTTCGTTTTTGTGATAATACAAATTGTATTTAGTGGTATCAGAGGGTTGGTCTAGTGAAAGAGACCCTCCACCTCACATGAAGTTTGGTATTCAAGTCACTGAGGGGGAACACTACTATTGATCTGTTGGGAGTTGGAATCTACGATATTGACAAGAAAAAACAATGTTTCATTTGGTTGAATCACT
This sequence comes from Solanum clarkiae, assembly GCA_011800125.2. Lineage (NCBI taxonomy): Eukaryota > Viridiplantae > Streptophyta > Magnoliopsida > Solanales > Solanaceae > Solanum > Solanum clarkiae. Next base: position 26,638,545 of record JAABOM020000084.1, on the reverse strand, counting down.
GTCTTTCAGGCTCCATGCTATGATGTATAATTAGCATCATCACCTGCCGTAAAACTATGGCCACCCATCACTTGTCCATTCATTTAAAAGTTATGATCAGTGCACTAATATTTCAACCAAAAAATGCTGCTTTTCTGTGCAGTATTATAGTCTGAAGTTGAAGCAATTTTTGATTTATTAGGTGGCCAACTGTCTTCTTGTTATGGTTCAGTCAAGTCAAGAAAGATCGGTTTAGGTGTCGTAATAATCTAGCAAAATAGTTGGATTGACATATATGCAAAACTGATCTTTCCACTCTGTTCCTCAGTCGCATACTTGCTCAGTTTGTAGATTTAGCTGCATAATTATAATTATAATTATAATAATTACTATCATTATTTTGGTAAGCAAAAGGTACAGACTTAGCTGCATTATCCTCCCTTTGAAAGGTTTTCTATTATAGAAAAAGAGAGCTGTTTCCTGGGGTTTGAGAATGTGGTAGGACAACGTTTTCTACAAATAATTTTCAGTTTATATATGTCTTTGTTTACATACAAGAGGAGGTAATCAGTCTCTGAGATTTTTGCTGCCGCTATAGTGAAGAATCTTTTAGAATTTGGCAAACTTGTAGAATTTTTTGTGCTTGCTCTATTACGTGAAAGATAACCAATGGCATAAGCAGGTTGCCACTATTGCATGGTTTGAAGCCGATTCTATTTGTGGAAGTCATGCTGTTGCAATTCCCATTGTTCTTGTATTGCCCTATCTTTTCCGTCTCTTTCAATGTCTTCGGCAATATAAGGATACTAGAGAGAAGACTACCCTGTTGAATGGTAAATTCCTGTCTTGTCTTTTGTCTTATGTCTTTTTGTTGCTAAGGAAGAGTGAGTTGCCTTGTTGGTAAATGCCAGTCAGCATTTTCTCTTTAAGGTTTTTTTTGACACTCTACTTTGAAAGGAACAATTTCCCTCTGAATAGATAGTGCATATTAGTCGCTTTTAACAATGATTAAAACTCAAAGAGCTGATGAAGGAAAGTGGGAAGAGAGATCACTAGCCTTCATTTAACTATGAAATTAAGATTACCTGGTTGGCTTTAAGGTTTATTTGGTGGGCTGAAATTTTCTGGAAACGGGTTGGCATTGTGAGTTTTTATAGTGGTAGAAAGTTTTAGTGCTGATTTGAAGATTAAAGCCTGAAGACCTGGAAGAAGTCTCTGCTGATTCACTGTGAATGGCAACTGTTGGGAGAAAGTAGTGGAAGAGGATGATGAATAGTTTGATGCATTACTTAACCCGCTCTTTGTCATCTTGGTTTCATTCCATGCTTACATCTTTTTCCCCCTGAAAGAAAAACGTATCTGAAGTATCCTGGAGTGTCTCACATAATTTACAGTGTCACTCCATTTCATTGTTGACCCTACAGAAAGTAGTAATGTTCTGAGTTCATTTGTTAAGGGTGGTCTTATACATAAGCTCTCTCTCCAACTTGCTTTTACTTCTTCAGGTTTCAGCTTAACATTGGTCAATACTTAATAGTGCTAATTATTAACATTTCATTTCAGCGTTGAAATATTCGACTGCAGTACCTGTGATATTTTTCTCAGCCCTTAAGTATCACGTCTTCCCTGACAACTGGGTTAATATTTATCGTCCTTTATGGCTTCTGTCCGGCGTGGTGAACTCACTCTACTCTTTCTATTGGGACCTGACAAGAGATTGGGACTTGAGGTCAGTGACATTTTCTTCATGCTGATTCTTTGGAGCTTTAGCTAATTTTTCCGACTGCATGCTGACACTAATGCTTTAGTTGTTTTCTACCCAGTTATTGGTCATCTGATTCACACTTTAATTTGGTTATCTATAGTTTTCTTTGATGTTGCTGCCTTCCAACTGTTTCAATTGACATGCTTTGTATTTTAGCAGCCCAAATGCTAACATTGTTTTTAAACTGACAAAATTCTTCTTCCAACTATTAGAACAAAGTAGCACCTTTTATTGATGTGGCATCCTTCCAATCAAACTTCTCTACCTTCCCACATTTTAAAAATGTTATTACTTTGTGTGCAACAAATTAACATGTTAAACATACTCCTAGAAATTTGATAGGGTAATCTATTAAAACATGTATTACTCTTAAACATGTATTCTCACAAAAAAAATATATATATGTATCACTCTTAAGCTTTGCTTAGTATTGCATAGAGATCGGATGTTGAGTTCTCATGTTTGTGGTTTGCACTATTTTGCATAGAATCTTGTGTAATTTGATTTGTACACTGCACTTTTCTACTATATCACTGTGTCTTAATACTTTCTCTCTCTCTCTCTTGATGCCTCCTTCTGTTTATTTATTTAATCGCTCTCTCTCTTGATGCCTCCATCTACTTCCATAATTCTACACAAAATATTGAAATAAACCCTTCATGAAATCTATGTTTTTTTTATTGGATTCCTACATTTGTTGAAGGAACATATACATTTCACAAACTCAGACAATAAAATAAGGGTAAGGCTCATTAATTTCCAAGAGCTGTAAACACTTAGTGTTGACACAAAAAATTGAAGTAAAAATGACAAAGGTACTACCTATTGAAAAAAAGTTAGACAGATACTAGATAAAAGATCATAAGACAATGAAAATGTTGTCTCCAAGGGGATTCCCGATTGATTGATGCACCGGAGTTCCAATCTAGAGATTTTAAAAGTCAATTTCTTAGTATGGAATAGAATTATTTTTTAGTTGATATTTCTACCATTATTTCTTAATCGTTAATTAAAAATTTTTAATTAACAATTTAACAACTAATAATTTACCAAACATGTATAGTTTAAATTTTAGAAAAATATAAAATTAAAGTCAATATTTAAAATAAAAAGTTTAAATCTTTGATTTTTACTAATTACAAAAGTTCAATTCCTTTGAGTTCTTATTTGATTTTTTAAATCCACAACTGTATTTTTTTCTTAACTAAATCACCATTTAGGCATAAACTCCACTTGAAATGAAAATGGTGAGGGATTGATGAGACAAAGAAATTATAGGAGATGGGCCCCGAGGGCTTTGTTCGGAGCCCAGTTCGATATGTTTTTGAGGCGCACGTCATGTGGTCGTGCCCTACGACAAACCAAAAACCTGGTATTTAAGTGGAGAAGGATAAAGAGGTAGGCTCATTGTTCGCTGAGTTTCAAAACTTGGCCAGTTTGCCCTGAGGGTTTTCTCGGTTACAGATAGTAGATAGAGATAGGGGTTAAAGGAGGAAGGGTGAATCACAGTAATGGTTAAAATGATGACTTGGAGTGAATGTGTAAAAAGTGGGTTGTGCAAACCAATTCCCTTGTTTTTTACTTTAATCACGCATTTATAATGGTCCGCCAAAATACCACTTTCCTTGTCCTCTTGTTAATGTGCAGGAATGACTTTTCTTGGATGAGTCTTTCTGGAATTGTTCTCTTGTTACTTTTGTTAACTCAAATATACTTCTTCTTTCTGCTAGTTGCTTCACTCGGATTTTCAAGTTTAACAGACCAAGTGCATTATCATACTTGCTATACGGGCGGAAATGGGTAAGCCTTTGCCTTTTGCTTATCACTACTGCTTCCATAACTTTCTAATACTGGCTGTGTAATACAATTTATAGACATTGACATTTGTTTTCTAGATTAAAGTTGAGGGAAAATTCTATGATTCTATTATTCCCTTTATTTTTATATCTGATTGAAGCTGTAATTGATGTTATGGTTTCTTGATAATTTTGACAAACATTATAATACCCTACATAGTAGAAGATTTTGATAGCCTCATAGTTGGCATTTCTGATAAAATTTCTTATCATAAAGTATTGAGGGTATAATTCTCTGACTATCTGGAACTTGCAGGTCTACTTTTGGGTAATTGGAACCAACCTCATCCTGCGATGCACGTGGACGTACAAGCTTTCTTCCCATCTCCGACACAATTATCTCACAGTGTTCGCAATAACTGCACTTGAGATATACCGTCGTTTCCAGTGGGCTTTCTTCCGTGTAGAGAATGAGTGGAATAAAATGAACTCTAAACCGAATATTCAACTCTCCATGGTTGACAAGCCAAATGAAGAACAGAAATTACTTGACTCAAATGGTTATACTGTATAGAGTATGGAACGTGGATCCTACCAACTTCATAGGAGGTCGACTGTACTACCTTCTTCAAGCCAGGCAGAAAGGCTTCATGGGATCCCATTTTTCCTCTTTATCATACAAGAAATTCCTGTCAATGGTATAGTAGACCTTGAAGGTCAAGAGACATTAGATAACATACGAAGATTCAACCGCCCTTCCTTTCCAGGAAACTAATCCCTCTATGTTCTTTGTTGGGTCTTTTTAATCATTTTTTTATTTGATACTAATGCCATTTTTGAGGTAATATCCCTTGGGGATGTTTTCGATTTCATTGTATCTTGAGATTATTACATTTTTCGTATCAGCAAATTATGCTGGAATTATCGTTCTTCGTTGGTATTGATGAGATCCCAGTATCAAGTGCTGAAAAACTGTGAAAAGGATAGAACATCTGAATTTTTTGATGGATTGGGACTGATTGGAATATTCATTAGTTGCTTTTGTACTTTCAGTTTTTCCTAACATTATAATTCACTCCTGATTTGTCAGCTGCTGGTAGTGGTAGGGTTTTACTGTCTGAACTACTTATGTTGTCATACATTATTGTTTACTTTAGAAACAAAAGCATTTGTCCCTACTTTTATTCCAGCATTTCAAAGAACAAAAGCTACACAGCAAAATGGTTGCAGACTGATTGATTGATTGCCTGCTAGAGAAGCTACACGACAATTGAAGCATTGTAAGCTACAATATCTGCATGATTCTAGAAGAGATTAAAGATACTGCTCCCTTCGCTTCAATTTAACTGTCTTAGTTTTGATTACATACATAGTTTAAAACGAAAGAAGGATAGAGGAATCTTAGTAGCTCAGTTGGTTGGTTATCTGAACTTTCACCTTGTAGGCGAGGGTTTGATTTTCCACATTGTAATCTCCTATCTATTTTCCTACCCCTACCCCCAATTTAAGGGGGGAAAAATGAAAGAAGAATTTTTTGAACTTCACGGTCTTAATGCACCTAAATGTTGACCTAAGCATGTTAATTAGAATGGGAATTAGAGAGTTATCAAATATGGAAAGAGACAAATCTAAAGCCTACGCCTTTGGCGAGTAGGTAGCCGGCTCATGGTGACACATAGTAGCAGGTACTTGGTGAAATAGTCTTATAAATTGATCCGAACAATATTGCCCCCCCCCCTCCCGCGTCCACCCCCCCCAGAAAAAAAAGCTTGCATGAAATAAGAGATAAAAGTAATTAAAGATTATTTTGTAAATTCAACAAAACCACTTAAAATTCCTTTCGCGTGTTCAATAAGTGGTCCTAAAAATTCACCACACTTGTAAAAAATTGAAAAAACTCAGAACACTTGAAAGATTTGTCTCACCAAACATTAGTGCAAACTCAACAAAGAAAAAATAGAATTGCCATTTGCCAGTGAGGCCATTATTCTTTCTTCCTTTTGTCATTCTCTTATCCACTATTTACAGCCACAAAACATTATCTCACCAACATATCCTGTGTGGCTTCAATTTCTCACTAAAATATGTTGCCTATTCACATAATGTCATAACCCCTCTATATCTGTCAGGAAAAAAGTATCATCCACATAATTTTCATAGTTTTGCAACAAAAAGATATACTATCATTTTCGCGAAAAATCATAAAACTCAAAATCAATGTACACTTATGCATTAATGGCTTCCACCATATGAACGTTCTTCAATGAAATTGGAGTTTCAACAAATTCCCGCCTTTTTTCATATTTGAATTTCGGGTCTTTATACCGGATTCACTATTTACTTTTTCTAGCCGATATACATAGATTATGCACCGATAATACATTAAGTATACATCTGGAGGGTATCTTCTATGGAGAGAATTTCACAGAAGGAGCATGTTTTAGTTGATTATGGTCCACAAAGATCATCTGACAGTTCACCAAGTGACATGGAAATGGATTTTAACGACGTTTTCGGAGGTCCACCGAGGCGATTTTCTGTGCAAGAAGCGAGAACTAGGCACAGTTTCAATGATTCAGTGGAATCTGAAGAGGATTCAGGAGCTGTATCGCGAAATTCGTGGAATGGATTCATTGAAAAGCCAGTTTTCGGGGAAGAAAATGTGAACAGGAGGCGAAATCAAGGTGATTTCTATGATGATATATTTAAAGTTGATGAATCTTACAGTTCAAATCCTGGTTCAAGAGTTTTAAGCCCTGTTCGACCTTTGTCACCAAAAATTGAAGTTTTTGGTACTTCACTACCAGCTCAATTCAGGTACTTTATGTACTTTTCTTTTAGAGGTGTTATTTTGAGTAAATTGGTCTCTTTATATGATTTCGACGATTCTCATCTCATGAGCTGGCTTTTAGAGTTCAGTCTGGCCCAAAGTTCATTTTTCTTTATCATACTATCAGAGTCAGACTCATCTCAATCCATTTGTTCACGTGATGTTGGCCCCCCATCTTATATTTGTAGGGGAAGGGTTTCTCAAATCGGTAGTGGATAAGGAGAATTGATTCAATCTCATGAGCTAGCTTTCGGAATTGAGCCCAAAGTTTACTTTATTTACCGTTATTACAATAATTTTTAGTTATATCATGCTTGCTACGAAAAGCTACTTCTTGTTGTAGGTCAACTTAACCGAAATAGTGTAAAAAATCTATAAATGTATGTGTATAGAAATTAAACTATACATGAATTGCGTTTCCTTTACACTGTTAAAAAAGGAAAGAAACATGTATTGAATAAATAACAAAAATATGTACTCCTTTAGCTGTCCATTTTTCGGGTCCATGCTAATATTGAACAATGGTATATGCTGATTGTTCTGCTTTGCATTATTTTGCTATCGCTAGTGTTCTTTTTCTCTGGATGCTCTGTACTGTTTCTCTTATTAGTTGATGTAAAGCATATCTGCTTTACTGTCATATTTTCTTTTTCGTAACTGCTTTGATTTGCTGTTGTTGAGCCTAGGGTCGTTCGGAAATAGCCTCTCTACCTTGTGAGGTAGGGGTAAGGTCTGCGTATACTCTACTCTCTCTCCAGATTCCTCTTATGGGACTACATTGGGTATCTTGTTGTTGCTATATGCTGATTAAACGTCTATTGGAATTGTTTCGAACTGTGTGTCTTACAGGAAGTAAATATTTCAGTATAGATGAATTTTATGTGACAATATCAATTGATCAACTGTCTCTAGCTGATAAAGAAACCGATCAATTCTAGTTCTACCTTTAGTAGTAGTCGGATTTTCTACGTAGCAGTAGTTCAACTGTTATTTTGTTGCATCATAGATTGGTTGTAACTGTTTGTTTGCTCTTCAGCCTTCCTGCCAAGTTGACGAAAACAACAGATCTTCCCACGTTTGCTTCAGGAAGTCATAGTCCACACAAGAAGCGAGAAAAAGAGATGAAAAATGATGCTCCTGGATTTTATCGACAGAGTCCATTATCCCGTGAAGGTACTGTTATTGGTGATTATTTAAGATACACGTCTGAACCTGATGAACGAGATATAGGAGGGGATCTGAAGAAGAGCGGAGAAAGCAAGGAAGATTCGAGTAGTGACTATCAATTTCATTTCTCCATATACAAGTGGGCAGGCAAAGGAGTTCCCATGCTTGTGTCACTGAAGGGAGGGAAGCATTTCAAGCCTAACGAGAAGATTAAAATTGAAAGATGTTCGAGCTCCAAGGGAAGGATGGAAAATGATAACACGCGTTCCAGCTCTCCATTAGGAGGAAACGCCAACTTCTCCAGGGATGCGAATTTCCACTCCTTCAGCACGAGAAGTAGAAACCTGCAGAGCAGTGACAAAGAAAATGGTACTGTTAGGGAAACTCTCAGCGTTCCAAAGTCAAAATCTATGCAAAGTTTTAAAGATGACGTTGGAGGTGATGACAGTATCTTAAGGACTGAAAAAGAAGTAGAAGAACCTCAATTCAGACAGAAGACAGGTTTAGGTGACGAAATCCAGACACAAATTCCAGGGAACTCGGAAAGAACCAAAAAAGACAAATTGAGGCCTCTTCATGCACTTTTTGTTAATGAGGCTGAGGAAAGAGGTAATTTCTAATTTCTTACCTGGAAAATACAGACACTCGTACTTGCTTTACACAAAAAATGTTTCTTATTGCTTTGCAGGCGATGTTAAGGTGGCACAAGAAACAGAAAGGAAGAGTAACACGGTCAAAGCTACGCAAGCAGCAAAAACAACTGTTAAAGTCAAGGAAAATGTGAAGAAAATTGATACTGAGGCTGAGAAAAAGTTGAAGAAAGGTGATGTTGAAGTAGGTGACGACACGCAAAAAAGAGACTCACAAGCTAAGAGAAAAGGGAAGAGAGGTCTTGACAAAAAAACTGTAGTAGATACAGGAGTAAACAGAAGTAGTCCGCCAAGTTCTCCAATAAGATCATCTGAGAATTCTACTAAAGCTGGAATTAAAGGAAAGGTTCAAGACTTTGTAAAGATGTTCAGCCACGAGGTTCATTCAACACCCCAAGAAGGCGAAATAAGTCGAAGTAAAAGCTTTAAATGGAAAGTTAGCAGCAATACTGGAGTTGAAGGTGAAAAGAGTTATAGCATGCCAAAAGCAAATGAGAAAGTTCAGTTTCCCACGATTAACAAGACGCAAGATGCAACCTCGAATGTACCAAACTTCTCCTTAGTAATCCTATTATTTCTAAGATCTTCCTTTCATGGATTAGACTTCCATTTTGAGGTCCCAACTCGTGGAGGCACGGGGACAGTAGGTTCATCGTTGATCCATTGGTAGTGATCTGTAATGTTTTTTGATTCCACGTCTTGCTTTTTTCAGGTAGACAAAAATCTTAACAAGCAAGAGAAAACAACTAAATATTCCCAAACGCATACATCGACTCCTCAGACTAAAGATTATTCAGAGCAAAAGGCTGCTCCATCAACTAATGGTAAGTTATACTCCCTCCGTTTTAGTTTGTTCATTTGGTTTTGACTTGGTACAGAGTTTAAGAAAGTAAAGAAGAGGTCTGAATTGTGGTTATAAACTAAAAATATATGGAGTGTACCAAAATGCCTGAATAGTTAAAATTAAAGAGTTTCCAAAAAAGAAAAGATGCATTCTTTTTTAAGCAGACTAAAAAGAAGAGTCAGACAAACAAATTGAAATGGAGGGAGTATTTATTTTGTCGAAACAAGAATCACGACCCACTGAATGATGAACTTTGTAGGGAGTATGTATTTTGTCGAAACAAGAGTCACGATCCACTGAATGATGAACTTTGTTTTAGTTTCTTTACTTATCTTGTACCTGCTTCTACCTCGGTGAGACACGAGAAGTCCAAAAATATATTACTTAAGGGAAAAGTTGGGAACTCATTTCAGGTTAACTACAAGCAACTACCTCTTCATTATTGTTCTCAATTTAGTTAAACTAGTCTTGTTCTTTCGATTCAATAGTTCATTTCCGCAGTATCCCTGCACATGTTACAGAATCTTTGATATTGGCAGCATCACCGCTTGCATTTTTTATGTCTTGAAGCAATTCCACACTTCTATGTTTATTGCAGAGTCAAGACGAGAAGATCGAAAAGCCTCAGTTGGAAGCACGGATGATCTCTTTGGTGGAAATTATGTGGTATGAGTGCTTTTCTAAGTTTCTCTAAGTGACATCTGTAAGCATTTATGTTGCTGCGTTGCAACTTTATACCTTACCCAAAAAACAATGCAAGGATTAGAAGAGGGAAAACGATATCAGAGAAAACATAAGAATCCAATTTTTGAGTCTGCAACTTGTTACCAGTTTGATGCCTTAGGTCGGGTCATATGACTTCAGATTGTTTCGACTAAAGCTTACGATGATCAAAGAGGACAACATATTTGTGGAACATCCCATTGTAAATTTGTGTTACTGATGAGATAGTTTACCTTTGCATAGGTGGAAGAATTATTTGAAGATCAGGACAAAGCTTCACAAACTAATGGAAAATCCGAGGACAACCAAGTGATTTATTTCCTTTTCTCAGTATCTCCGTTGATTTCAAAGCATTCGGTAATATGATTGTAATCGTTTTCTATGAACTTATAGGCTTCAGATGCTAAAATTAAGCAATGGTCACATGGGAGGAAAGGAAACATTCGCTCGTTGCTCTCAACGTTACAATTAGTAAGTGTGTTTCCTCTTTTACTCAATTCCAGCAGGTCTTTTTTTAAAGCCAAGATGGCTAATTCTTAAAGCATAATCATTTCAAAACAGGTTTTATGGCCCGAGAGCGGATGGAAGCCGGTGGCCTTGATGGATTTAATGGAAGGAAATCAAGTGAAAAGAGCATATCAGAGAGCATTACTCTATATACATCCAGATAAGCTCCAACAAAAGGGTGCCGCTGCTCACCATAAATACATTGCAGAAAAGGTTTTCGATATTCTGCAGGTACCTTATAATTTTGTTGAGTAGTACATGTAAGTTTTTTCGAAAGCCAAAAGTCCTAGCATCTGCACTAAATATACGAAAGCAAATCTTTAACTAGAGCGCCTGTCAACTCGTTTAACCCATCTAATATCTCCTTTCTTCATAGTTCAATCAATCAACTAATGCTCAATCCCAAACAAGTTGGGGTCGGCAACCGTGCTTCATAATGCTTCAATTTAACCCATGAAGAGGGGTTGTCGATGAGGCTTAAATTCAAATTATGGTAAATATGTAGGATCCAGTGGTTACTTGTGGTCTTAAATTAAAGATAGGTAGAATGTACCAAAATATCCTTTAATCTTGTGGTCTTAAACATATCACATAGAAAGTTAGAACTAAAGAGTTGTCACAAAAGGAAAAGGACATTAAACTTGAAACGGAGTTAGAAGGAAGGTAAGACAAACGAATTGAAACGCCATGCTAAAAAATTGCCCCGTGTTTTATGAGACTAAATTCTTTTGCTTATATTGTTGAATCATAAAAGTGCTGTATGTTTTATGCAGGAAGCTTGGGATCATTTCAACTCACTTGGTCCTATGTAACACTCACATATGCAATGTGGTATCCAAGGAGGCGCGGACACGGAAAAAACTCTATTCATCTGTGTACATACCAGGCAAATATGCCATACATATCCACTCCATACAACATACCAAAATCTGTTTGTGTCTATACTTAAAAATAGAAGACAAGACTTTAATCAAAGTTCATATAGTCTTTTTTTCTACAGCAGAGTTATGAGTTAGTTATAGTTGTTGCAGTATCTGATAGTAGACAGCAGGAAGCTAGCCTTATTATACAAAACTGTCCTTCCATATAGACTGCGTGGCATGACTTTGACAATGGATTTCTGGCGGAGCCACCATTTTCGTCCTGGGTGTTCATACTTTTAGAATATCGGTGGGTGATTTTTGTATCAAGAGTGTTCAACAATTGATACATATATCAAAATATCTATATTTAACCTATATATTCGAAAAAAAATTCCAACGAAGGGTGTTCATTTTACCACCCTTGGGTGAATGTAGCTCCGCCCCTGATTCCTAGGTTCCTATTAATCTTGACTAGTTTTAGCTTAGGCTTTTTATTGTTTGATAGTTAATTTTTGTAGACAGGACCACTTTTATACAATCTCCTGAAACACCTATCCTCTATGTGCTTTCAGGGCCCCCACTTAAAAAATCACTTGCTTGTGATTGCAATCTTTCCCTGAAGAGGGGAAGGGTGGATGTAATTCTAAAATCTACTCCTAAAGTCACGTTTTTCAACTGGATTAAAATAAAGTGGGATAAATTATGCGGATAAGCAAATATATACTAGTTAATTAGCTAACATTATTATAGTTTGAATTAATTACAGCTCGCAGCAAACATCTAGTTGTAATTACAGTTTGAGTTTTGTATAATTCGCGCTATTTATACAAAAGCTGTGCACGAATTAACTTGTACAGTGAAACACACAAGCGTTATACAAAAATGCAAATTATATAATGAATTATACAAATGTTGCGCGAATTATATAAATGTTGCTATAACTATGGTTATGAAATGTAATTACCCAAATTATAGTCATGGAACATAATTAAGGTATTTTTGAGTGGCTATAGGTGATAATTCCTCAATAAAGTACTCTAGAGTTTCTCTTTGCCCAAAGCTCTCCTTCGACTTAGGTAGATGGACTTCTATGGGAAGGTCTAATAGGATTTTATGGGCCAAGGAATAGAAAACAGGTGATTTCGGTAGTTTTCTGTAGGTGTTAGCCCATGGATTCTGGCGTTGCATGGGGCTCCGGTGTAACACTCCCAAAAAATCATACGAGTGGATCCGCAACGAGCCCGGCAAGAGGCCCAAGTGGCCCAACGACGTTGGAGGAGGCCTGGTAGGATTTTATGGGCCAAGGAACAGAAAACAGGCGATTTTGGCAATTTTCTGTGAGTGAATGCCCATGGATTCTGGCGCTGCATGGGGCTCCGGCGCAACATTCTCAAAAAATGATACGAGTGGGTCCTCAACGATCTCAACAAGAGGCCCAGGTGGCCCAGCGGTATTGGGGGAGGCCTAGTAGGATTTTATGGGCTAAGGAACAGGAAACAGATGATTTTGACAGTTTTTTGTAGGCGTTATCCCACGGATTCTGGTGCTGCATGGGGCTCCGGTGCAAAATTTTTTGAAAAATCATATGAGTAGTTCCGTAACGAGCCCGACAAGAGGCGCAGGTGGCCCGACTGCATTTGGGTAGGCCTGGTAGAATTTTTTTATGGGCTAAGAAATAGGAAACAGACAATTTCGGCAGTTTTTTTGTAGGTGTTAGCTCACGAATTCTGACATTGTATGAGGCTCAACATTCCTGAAAAATCATACGAGTGGGTCCACAACGAGCCCAACAAGAGTCCCAGGTGGCCCGACGGCGTTGGGGGAGACCTGGAAAGATTTTATAAGCCAAGGAACAAGAAACAAACGATTTTGGCAATTTTCTGTGAGTGTTAGCCCACAGATTCTGGTGCTGCATGGGGCTTCGGTGCAACATTCTCGAAAAATCGTATGAGTAGGTCCGCAATGAGCCCAAAAAGAGGCCCAGGTGGCCGACAACATTGAAGGAGGCTTGATAGGATTTTATGGGCCAAGGAACATGAAACAGGCGATTCGACAGTTTTATATGGGTGTTGGTCCACGAATTCTAGCGCAGCATAGGGCTTCAGCGCAACATTCCTGAAAGATCATATGAGTTGGTCTGCAACGAGCTGACTAAGAGTCCCAGGTGGCCCGACGGTGTTGGGGGAAGCCTGGTAGGATTTTATGGGCCAAGGTACAGAAAATAGACGATTTTGGCAGTTTTCTATGGGTGTTAGCTCACGGATTCTAGTGTTACATGGGGCTCAGGCACAACATTCCTAAAAAATCATACGATTGGGCCTGCAACGAGCCCAGGTAGCTTGGCGGCATTAAGGGAGGCCTCATAGAATTTTATGGGCTAAGGAATAGCAAACAGGCGAATTCGACATTTTTCTATGGGTGTTAGCCCGTGGATTCTGGCGCTGCATGGGGCTCCGGTGCAACATTCTAAAAAAATCATATGAGTGGGTCCGCAATAGGCCCGAAAAGAGGCTAGGTAGCCTGGCTGCATTGGGGGAGGCCTGGTAGGATTTTATGGGCGAAGGAAGAGGAAACATATGATTTCGACAATTTTCTTAGGTGTTAGCCCACGGATTATGGCGCTGCATGGGGCTCCGACGCAACATTCTCGAAAACTCATATGAGTGGGTCCGCGACGAGTCCGACAAGAGGCCCAAGTGGCCTGGTGGCGTTGGGGGAGGCCTGGTAGGATTTTATGGGCCAAGGAACATGAAGCGGGTAATTTCGGTAGTTTTTTGTGTAGCCCAGGAATTTTGGCGCTGCATGGGGCTCCGGTGCAATATTCCCAAAAAATCATACGAGTGAATTCACAACAAGTCCGGCAAGAGGCCCAGGTGGCCCAGCAGCTTTGGGGGAGGCCTGGTAGGAGTTTATGGGCTAAGGGACAGGAAACAAGCGATTTCGACAGTTTACTGTGGGTTAGCCCACGAATTCTGGCACTGCATGGGGCTCCAGTGTAACATCTCCAAAATTTCATACAAGTGGGTCTGCAATGAGCCCAGCAAGAGGACCAGGTGGCCTAACAGCATTAGGGGTGGCCTGGTAGGATTTTATGGGCCAAAAAACAGGAAAACAGGCGATTTCGGCAGTTTTCTATGGATGTTAGCCTATGGATTTTGGCGGTGCATAGGGCTCGGATGCAACATTCCCAAAAAATCATACGAGTTGGTTCGGAATGAACTCGGTAAGAGGTCCAGGTGGCTTGACGATGTTGAGGGAGGCCTGGTAGGATTTTATGGGCTAAGGAAAAGGAAACAAGCAATTTCGGTAACTTTCTATGGGTGTTAGCCCACAGATTCTGGCACTACATGGGGCTCCGACACAACATTCTTGTAAAATCACACGAGTGGATCCGGAACGAGCCCGGCAAGAGGCGTCGATGGCCCGAGGACATTGGGGAGACCTGGTAGGATTTTATGGGCCAATGAACGAAAACGGGCGATTTCGGTAGTTTTGTGTGGGTATTAGCTCACGGATTCTGGTGCTGCATGGGGCTCCGGCATAACATTCCGGTAAAATCATACGAGTGAGTCTGCAATGAGCCCAGCAAGTGGCCCAGGTAGCCTCGCGGCGTTGGGGGAGGTCTGGTAGGATTTTAATAGCCAAGAAACAGGAAACAGGTGATTTCGGCAGTTTTCTGTGGGTGTTAGCCCGTGGATTCTGGCGCTGCATGAGGCTCCGACGCAACATTCTTAAAAAATCACACGAGTGGGTCCACAACGAGCCCGACAAAAATCCCAGGAGGCCCGGCAGAGTTAGGGGAGGCTTGGTAGGATTTTATGGGCCAAGGAACAGGAAACAGGTGATTTCGGCAGTTTTCTGTGGGTGTTAGCCCACGGATTCTGGTGTTGCATGGGGCTCCGACACAACATTCCCAAAAAATCATATGGGTAGGTTCGCAACGAGCCTGGCAGGAGGCCCATGTGGCCTTGTAGAGTTGAGGGAGGCCTGGTAGGGTTTTATGGGCCAAGAAACATGAAACAGACAATTTCAGCAATTTTTTGTGGATGTTAGCCCACAGATTCTGGCGCTGTATGGGGCGCCGGCGCAATATTTTTGAAAAATCATACAAGTGGGTCTGCAACTAGCCCGGCAAGAGGTCCAGGTGGCCCGGCGGCATAGGAGGAGGCCTGGTAAGATTTTATGGGGCAACAAACAGAAAGTAGGCGATTTCGGTAGTTTTCTGTGGGTGTTAGCCCATGAATTTTGGCGATGCATGGGGCTCCGGTGCATTATTCCAAAAAAATCATATGAGTGGGCCCAAACGAGCCTGGAAAGAGGCCCAGATGGCCCAGCAGCGTTGGGGAATGCCTGGTAGGATTTTATGGGCTAAGGAACAGGAGACAGTCGATTTCGACAGTTTTCTGTGGGTATTAGCCCACGGATTATGACGTTGCATGGGGCTCCGACGTAAAATTCTAGAAAAATTATAGAGTGGGTCCACAACGAGCCCGATAAAAGGCCTAAGTGGCTGGATGGCATTGGGGGAGACTTGGTAGGATTTTTGGCCCAAAGAACAGGAAACAGACGATTTCGGCAGTTTACTGTGGGTTTTAGCCCTAGGATTCTGGCGTTGCATGAGGCGCCGACGCAGCATTTGTGAAAAATCATACGAGTGGTTCCGCAACGAGTCCGATAAGAGACTCAGGTGGCCCAGTGGCATTGGGGGTGCCTGGTAGGATTTTATGGGCCAAGGAACAGGAAACAAGTGATTTCGACAATTTTTTGTAGGTGTTAGCCCACGAATTCCGGCGCTACATGGGGCTCCGGTGCAATATTCCCAAAAAATCATACGAGTGGGTCCGCAATGAGCCCAACAAGAGGCCTAGGTGGCCTGGTTGCGTTGGGGGAGGCCT
>JAABOM020000084.1:26601231-26622426 GCA_011800125.2 Solanum clarkiae | reverse complement strand
TAACATTCCCGAAAAATCATACGAGTGGGTACGTTTCGAGCCCGGCAAGAGGCTTAGGTTTCCCGGCGGCCTTGGGGGTGGTCTCTTAGGATTTTATGGGTCAAGGAACAGGAACCAGATGATTTCAATAGTTTTCTGTGGGTGAACGCCTATGGATTCTAGCGCTGCATGAGGCTACGGTGCAACATTCCCGAAATATCATACGAGTGGGTCCGCAGCGTGCCCGGCAAGTGGCTTAGGTGGCCCGGCAACGTTGGGGGAGGCCTGGTAGGATTTTTGTGCCAAGGAACAGGAAACAGGCGATTTCGGCAGTTTTCTGTGGGTGTTAGCCCACAGATTCTGGCGTTGCATGGAGCTCCGGCGTAACATTTCTGAAAAATCATATGAGTGGGTCCCATCTAACCCGGCAAAAAGCCTAGGTGGCCCGGCGGCGTTGGGGGAGGCTTGGTAGGATTTTATTGGCCAAGGAACAGGAAACAAATAATTTTACCAGTTTTCTTTGGGTGTTAGTCCACGGATACTGGCGCTGCATGGGGTTTCGGTGCAATATTCCCGAAAAATCACACGAGTGGGTCCGCAACGAACCCGGCAAGAGGCCCAAGTGGCCCGACGACGTTGAGGGAGACCTGGTAGGATTTTATGGGCCAAGGAACAGGAAACAAGCGATTTCGACAGTTTTCTGTGGGTGTTAGCCCACGGATTCTAGCGCTGCATGGGGCTCCGATGCGACATTCTCGAAAAATCATACGAGTGGGTCCACAACGCCCGGCAAAATGCTCAGGTGGCCCGACGGTATTGGGGGAGGTCTGATAGGATTTTAATGGCCAAGAAATAGGAAACAACCGATTTCGGTAATTTTTTGTAGGTGTTAGCATGATTCTGGCGCTACATGGGGCTCTAACACAACATTCCCAAAAAATCATACGAGTGGATCCGCAACGAGCCTGTCAAGAGGCCGGTTGGATTATACATCATTTTATGAAACATCAACACAACTTTGAATCCTCACAGGGGTAATGTTACGAGCACACCACCCTCCTCGTATGCCATTAGTAGAACTAAACCGAATATATTGGTGTTTTTACTATATACATCACAAAAATAGATCAATTAAAAGATAACTACAAATAAATATCCACAAAAAACTGGATCACTAAAAAAGCTGGTGTTTGTCTACTCGAAATACCAATAGATTTTAATGTTGATTTTAAAACAAGAGACACAAGCAGCTGTACTTATTCATGAAAAAGCTGTCAGTCTTGTAAAATGTGCATGATGAAATTGACTTGCATTATTGTAGTAGAGTAAGAACTAGTACTTGCAATAAATTAATCCTTAAATTGTCCAGAAATATTTAAGTTTGCAAAGATCCATGCCCTTTTGGAATTGGCTACAATACTGGTCCCCTACCCCAACCCCCGCTCCAAATCCTATCCCCCTTCACCCCCAAGCCCACTCCCTAAAAATATTAATAATTACTCCCTCCGTCTTATTTTATGTAGTATTCTTTAACTCGGTATGATGTTTTAAAAAAAAAGTAAGATTTTAAAATTTATGATCTAAAATCATTCTTAGATATTTGTGTGGTTGAAAGTTATTTCACTAAGGGTAAAAAGAGAATTTTATAGGTAAACTATTTCAGATAAGAATAAGATGATCCTTTTTGAGACGAACCAAAAAAAATATCACATAAAATGAGACGACGGAACTATAATGTATAGAGTAAAATATTGGAATAAAAGATTTTGGGCCCCCTTCTTGTGACCTAAATGGGATAAGCCTAAATAACTAGTAGTAGAAAATTCAAATCCTCAAAAAATCAATTTCATAGTTGCCTCCCACTAATGTAATAGGTATCATATTCTAAAGTCATAAGCTCTATATTGAAAATGTGATCCAATAAAAATAGGTTCCGAAATTAGAGAAAAATTCAGAATTTAAAAACTATAAATTTTAAATACGTTACATATTAAATTTATCGATAATCATGATCTAATACTCAAATAATTTTAGGCATAGTCATAGCCTATGCTTCTAAGCGATCTAGTTTATAAAATATGTCTCAAAGTGTATAGGTCGTATAAACTTTATATATATATATTCAATAATTTATATGGATGCCCTAACTATCAAATTGGTTTTTGTCCTCCAATTGACTCAAAAAGTTCAAAGTCAACTTGTTAATACTAGTGAATTCAAAGCCAAATAATTATTTTCTAGTCCATGGACGTAGGATCATTACATAAAGGTTATCCTATAAAAGAAAAAGAAATTTTTTTTTAAAGAAAAAAGGGCAAACACTTTTTTTTTTTGACAAAACTCAAAATGTTAGTTACATTTACAATTTTTGAACTTATTTTGTCAAAAAAATCAATTTATGAGAAAAATGTTATAAATTTCTAAAATTGACCTGATGTGATAAGAGTGACTTTACATGGTCACTGTCTTTACAATTTGCTTTCTAAAATTTGTGACTCACAAACGGTTTATAGAGAAGTACTAGAATATTATTTTTGCATTTTGCATAATAGTTTTTTTTTTTTTAAATTAAGTGAGTAATATTTCTTAGCTCAATATATTGAGGGTTATGGTGGTAACAACAAATAATAACAACATGCCCAATAGAATCCCACAAGTGGGGTCTGGAGAAGGTAAAATGTACACATACCTTACTACTACCTCATAGCGATAGAGAAGTTGTTTCTGAAAAATCTTCGTCTAAAAAATATTGAGCCCCAAAAACAGAAGAAATTAGATATAAGACGGACAATAAAAAGTGTAAGACGGACTATAAAAGTGGAAAACAAATGATAATAGATAATGACAATAAAAATAACAAAGATAAAACGGACAATAACAAAACAAAATATAAAGACACGATAAATCTTTTCATTATTAAGAGTTATGGTTGTATGAATAAAATTCTTTCATTATTAACTAAACTTGTTTGAGTTCAAACTGTGAAAATAAAAAAATATTGTACTTAAACTTAAATTAAACTTGTTCGAGTTCAAATTGTGAAAATAGAAAAATATTTAACTTAAATTAATCGAATTTTAAAATCAACTATGAAAACTCAAAAAGCAAAATAAAATAATGCAAGTAGGGACTAGCTAGTTGGTAGAAGAGGCCAAATGAGCTAGTTCTCTATGCCCAACCTGCCTTCTTCTAAGGATACAATTACAAGATGGCACGTTGCTAAGCTATTTCTATACTTCCTCTGACACATTTTGATTAAGCACGATATTTATATAAAAAAAATTGAAATTTATTGTCTAAAATTGTTCTTAAATATTTGTATTATTGAAAATAATTTAATTAAGGGTAAACAATGATTTTAAAAGCTAAATTATTTTTAATTAGAGTAAAGTGACATTCTTTTTGGATCAGATCAAAAAAGTAAAGACGCCACATAAAATGAGACAGAGGACGTATTATTTTGTAATATATCTTAGGGCTTATGCAATAGGAAATTTAGGACCATATTGTATATGTTCAAGTGTTTGGCATTATGATTCTATTAATTTGGATTTAGGACCAGCTTCGTTGTGGTGATTAGAAGACACCTCTGCTCGTTCACCTTTAATGTGTTCTCTCTCGATCAATTTAAGTGAGACGAAGGACGTAATTCAGCTCGGAGAATCTCATTTTAAAGGTAAAACATTTTAGACGACTGCATATTTAGAATCTGAGTATAAAGTTTTAGATTTAAGTCTTGATAGAAAGCGCTTTACATTTAAAGTATGATTTTTCATGCGAGTTTGAATTAATTTAGTCTTAAAAATGCATATCAAATGAGAAGTAATATAATAAAAGAAAATGGACTCAAATTTTGCCATGTCAGTGACACGTGGTAATCCAAAGTGCTAATTACTGTATTTAGAATTTAATGGTTATTTACCCAAATATTTTTTAAGGTCATTATAGAGTTTGGATTGTCATTAAAGTCTACAAAACTTGAGATGATGTTTTCATTTTTTTTTCATAAAATTTTTAATTTGGTTTAAAAAGAATTAAAACTTGTCTGAAGGATGAAAATATATCTTAAATATAGTTTTCTTTATCCTTTTTTGTGGAATAAATTATGGTGTCCTTTTATTTTTCTTTGAAAATACTTTTCTCATTAAAATTTGGGTCAATTTAGCTTGTCATTGACTCCATTGATATTTTTCTTGTCTAATTTTTACTTTATTCCAAGAGCTTTAAAAACACACGATAAAGTAATAAAAATAGAAATAAAGATTTTTTTAGCTCTTAAAGACCATAGAAAATAGGAAAATAGCATTCTTGGTCCTTTACTTATTGATAAATTTTGATTTGAATTCTAATGTTATATGAAATTAATATATTTAATTTTCAACCATTCAATATGTGTGTATTTGATCTTTTAATATATGAAATATATTTATATTAGATCATGAAAAATGAGTTGAGTTTCAAATCACGTAACATTCGTCTAGATTTAATTTTCTATTTTAATGAGATCAGAGCATGTTATGTTTGATGGATAACTAGTGAAGACATATTTCACCGACCCACCCGAACCAATACGAAATAAGCCAACATGTTAGAATGATTTTAGACCAAAAAAAATGTAAAGACGAATGAATACATATCATAAATAATATAAAAAGATCCCTTAGAGAAAGAAAATCTAGTTTATCTTTAAGTATATTAACATCAAATATAAAAATAATAACATATAGTTAATTAATTGCGAAACAACTACTCATACATTTAGAAAATATGTGAATATTCACAAGTTAATGAATTTCTTTTGTGACAAGGAAAATCGCAGCTACTACTTTTTGGATGCGCACAGAATAAACTTCACTTCTATGCAATAGCTTGCAAATCATATAAGAGAAGTAACTCGTGCTAGATAAGTCTGGTGTGACGAGCTTGACAAGTTAAGGGGATTAAACTTAAACTTTTTAAGTTATTTAAGGTAAAATATAGTTAATCAAATATTATATAGACTAAAACCAAAATTTACTAATAACCAAAGGACTAAAAATGTTATTAATACAATAAATAAAATAAAAACTAAAGAAGAGAGAGAGGAAAGAAAGAAAAAAAAGGAGAGACAGTGTGTGTCTATGTGTTTTCTCTCTTTTGTCAGTTTCTGATTAGCTTCTGAAATTAAGGGTCCCTTCAAATTCCTCTCTGTGTTTTGCTGTTCTTTTACTTATAATAAGCAAAGCAGAATTCACTTTTTTATGTTTATTCGCCTGATTTCTGAGCTTTTTGCTGTGTAAATCTTTCAGAAAAACATGAATGTGTGTCATTTATTCATGGAGAGACACAACTAGGGAGGCTCTTTTTTTTTATATGTTCACCATTTGCATTGTAGGTGTGTGTATATGCTCAAGAAAAGCTTAAAGGTGGAGTCTTTGACATCTCTTCTAATGGAAAATTGTAAGTCTTTCATCCAAAATTTGTATCTTCCTCTTTCATTTTGGTATAAATCTTTCTAATTCATGGGTGGATGCAGTTTTAAGTTATGGGGTTTATCTGAACTCAGTACTTTTGACATGTTCATGAAAATTTTTATGAATAGTAGATATGAACCCCATAGCTTTTATAAGTGGTCAATGGTAAAATTCTGAAAGATTGAATCCATAGAGGTTAAATCTTGGATCCCATGTGAGTTTCTTGATGTTTATTCAAATGCTGTGGCTTTTTAGTTTTATTATTTGTTCAAAGTTTGGATTTTTCTAGAACTTTTGTGGTTGAGCTTTGTTTACATTCTTATTTCCTTGTTGGCCACCTTGAAATTTTGTGAACCTGTTCTTTCTTGTTCAAGAACTGGTTGAATCTTTTTGTTCACTGCAAAAGTTTCAATCTTGCCGTAAGATCTGATATAATACTGTTTTTCTTACAAGTTGAAGTTGTGATTCTTTCATAATTTCTGCTTTTTTCTTAGAATTTGCACCTTTTTTGAGTTTTTGTTGTGTTTTCTTTAGAAAGCAGCATTTCAGAACTGGGATTTGTGTGGAATATTTGGAGGAATAAAGTTTACTGTTAATGTTTGAATCTAATGATAAGCAGTTGCGGACACATGATTTTTACTAAGGGGGTTTGAAATAGTTTCTCAGTTGTGTCAATATATACACATAAATATCAGATTTGACCGTACATATACAACCAACTTCTCCATCCAAAGGGATTTGGATGAACCCCTTCCACACCCTGGCTTCACCTTGATGATAAAAATCATAGAAATAGCTCTTTTTTTATTTAAAGGAATAGTGAACTATTTATTTCTTTGCTATGTGGTAATTACTTATCCAAAAAGAGCTGAAGTTTAATTTATTTTAGTTTATGTTATTTTGGGGATATTTTATAATTTGTGGGATCTGCTTACTTCATAGCTGTTCATTTGGCTTTTGAACTCTCAATCCGTTCTTCTCTCTGCGTATTAATCATATCAAGATCTTCAATAATTATGTAAAAAATCATATCGGTCAAACAACTTTCTGAGTGCCTTTTTGAACAGTCATTTTTTTCCTTTCCTATTTTGACCTATGTTGCTCATACTCTCCAAAAATATTGCTGCACCCGTATCGGATCCGCCGGTAAAGCACTACTTTTGGAGTATCCAACATGCACCGGTTGATTCTGAGAAAAGTCATCAGAATGAGAATTAGGAACTTATTTAAGTATAGTAGTATACAGTTGAAACCAGTAGCTTTTGATGAAGTGTCAACTCGATTTACTGGTTTCCAACTTAAGTAGAAATTGACATTATATATAGCTAAAGATAATAATTAATGCGTCTTTTTTTTTTTTTTTTTTGTTTGAGGGAGGCTAGTTATGGTTAATAGTTAATGAATAGTCTGTCTGATTTATGCTTTTACTAACAAACATTAAAGTGTCTATATCTGTATGGTGTCGTTATGTTGCTGGTTAGAGCTACTCAGGGAGTAGTTGTACAGGGTTTAATTTTGCAACGTTTGAGCATTCATGTATTATCATCCACATATTAGTTATTCTATCTTCCATCCCGCATAAAATAATACATAAATTGACTCATAACTTATACTTGTTTTAATAACCAAACAACATATACCCAACAACTAAAAAGCTACCAAACATGATATGTATTAATTATTCTAGTATTGACATATGCATAACACCCTTCCTAATCAACAACCAAACGGCCCCATAGTATACTAACAAATATCCATTAAAATTGAATTTTCAATTTTGCTTTTAAATGGAAGTAGATGTAAGAAAGCGCTGCAATATTGGATGCAGACTAATGAGGATTACATAATAGAGTTATTTGTTTCCTACTAATGCTAGAAAGTTGACTTTCTTGGAAATGAAAGGGATGGATATATTCTTTTTTTCTTTAACTTTCCTCTCTCCTCTTTCTCCCAACTGGAGATTCCTTCTCATTAATCTTTTATGAGAAGTTCCTCACAACTGTTCAAAGTTCAGTTACCTTTTTTCTTTAAATACTCATTCGTTAATTGAACAATTCACCCTTCCATTGAGAAGTAATAGTAGGGCCTTGTTGCAACGGCAGGTGATAAAAAGGGATGGTGGCAACAGCTATATTTATATATTATTCTAAAAGGATAGCTAACATGACTAGTAATAGCTGTCTGTTTAGCTAAATATTTTCCAATGTAATATGCAAAAAGAGTCCGGAATTGTGTGATATAACTGTTTCAAGCAATTAAAAGTGCATGGACAAAAGGTTGTAATGTTCTACATCAAGTGCAATGGTTGTAATGTTCTGATGTGAAGTTGGATGGAGAACAGTTGCTACAAATGATTTGTTAATAAATTATAATAATGCACATATTTCATGGCATGTCAATAAAAGTTGGTCTTCGATGGACGACATGTAGTCAGATAGAGCAAGCATAATGTAGTTTTGTTACCAGCATGTTGTTCTGTCCTCTGGTTTCGTATATAATACATTAGATCTCTCAGAAGACAGCTTCAGTTTAATGAACAGTGTACGGGCATGTTAAATTTTGTGGTCAATTACGTAACATTACATGTTTCCCTTTATTTTTTTTTTATAGAAACCCAGTGATTTTATTTAGCAAAGTAGTTTAAATAAGGAAATTTCTTGAATGCAGAAAGCTAATGTTTTCTCCAAATGGGTTGGTGTTGTTTTTGTACTGACTGAACTGCACATATGAAAACAATTGTTTTTGTACTTATCATTATTATATAGTTACTAGTTCTAATTTGAGAAAACTTTTTAATAATCCAAAATTCTTTATGTCAACTCGAGTTATGGAGGTGACAAAACTAGAGTGATATGCTCTTTTAGATGGAAAACATGCCGTAGTGATTTACCCTTTTCCTCTGCCGTTCTCATATTTAACTGATATAATTGGTTGATATATAGACACATTGGCGTGATTGAACTTCACCTGGTGTAAGTTTCTATTAAATCGTTGGAATTGTTTTGTAAGAAAACAGTCATGTTATTGATCTTGGTGCAAGATTCTATAATTGGTACATTACGAATTTTCTCTTTGCTATTTTTCTTTTCTTGTTCTGAAAACTGACTTCTTAAACTTTAGTATGAAACCTAATGCAATTCCGTTAATGCAGATGTACAAGACACCAGTGGGCTCTGAGTGAATCTTATTTCGCATAAAAAAGGAAAATGTCATTAAAATCAAAGAAAGGATGGAAAACAGCTGTGCCTCTTCGTCTGAAGACCAAACCGTCAGCACATTTTTGTTTGCTCCCCAAAACGAAGTCAGATCGTTTTGCTCCCGGTGAGACACCAGTTTGTCTCAATGTGTATGACTTGACACCAATGAATGGCTATGTCTACTGGGCTGGCTTTGGTATCTTCCATTCTGGTGTAGAAGGTAAGAGACATTATTTAGAGTGCACCTAGGGAAATTATCCTTTCCTTGTAAATATATTGTTCTATTTGTATTTTTCTCCTATTTTAAACGTCGATTTTACTGAACGAATAGTGAGAGAATCACATCTAGAAGATGATATGTACCACATTATCATATGTCTTGCATATTTCATTTAGCTATACTGCGATTAGAAAAGTTTGTAATGCTTAAATTCAGGATCTGAAACTTGCCTCTAGGGTATAGTCAAGTGGAAATCTGGGGAGGGTAGTGTGTACGCAGCCTTACACCTACCTTATGAAGGTAAAGAAGTTGTTTTTGATAGACGCTCGGCTCAAGTAAAACAGAGTCAAGAAGACAAGTGAGTTAAATAACTACGATAACAAAGAATCCATATTAAAAACAATTAAGAAAAGAACAAGTAGCAACAACAAATGTATGATAACTGAAGCAAAGGATAGAACTGGTAGCCCTAACATCGAAGAATAAGATAGTTGGAGAGTAATAATAACAAAACCAATAGGGAAACTAGACAATACGTGACTACCTTCTAACATAATCCTCGACCTCCATATCTTCCAATCTAGGGTCATTCATCAGTAACTTATTGGTGTGTCATGTCATGTCTCGGGCATATTCATGTCGTATACCCAAGAACTACGAACCTGCTTCCTCAAATTTGTTTATTGCTGACATTTTCATGTCTAGTAAATATTTGGTTTGCATCACAGTTTGCTCGTAGATTTTTACTTTTGATGTGTTATAGTATTTGGCACTTCTCAGTTCATCTTTGGATGCTTACTGAAGAAGATAATTCTGCAGTTTTCATGATATAGTAAGCCAATAGATTAATCACCTCTTTTCATCAAGGGTGTTTACTTGATCCTTGCAATCTATTGTTCATTGAAAAGCTGCAGTTACTGCAAGTTCTTTTGAGTCGATTTCAATGAAACCTCAAGGTTCTCCTAATATTCCATTAGCATGGAGGCTTGAGATGAAAATGATTTTATGCTACTGCTAAGAAAAGATACGGCTCTAACGCAAATCTTGGACTCATCTGCAACTTTCTTCTGTGCCTCATATTTTGAATTTCAACTAATGTAACATATGCTTTACAGTTCACGGTGTAGAATACGCATTTGGAGCTCATGATTACCCAACCAGTGGCGTCTTTGAAGTTGAACCTCGACAATGTCCAGGATTTAAGTTTAGGAAGTCAATATTTGTTGGGACTACAAAGCTGGATCCGAATCAGGTTAGAGAGTTTATTGAACTTCAAGCTGCTGCCTACAGCGGTGACTCGTATCACTTGATTGTGAAGAACTGCAACCATTTTTGCAATGATATATGCTACAAGCTGACCGGGAAAAAGATTCCAAAATGGGTGAACCGGCTTGCAAAATTAGGTATCTCTTTGCTATTCCACCACTCTTTGATTTGCTGTGTCTACAGCTAATATTTCCCAGAATGTGCTCTGGCTTTAAATTATCGATTTACCTGGTCCATAGAGATCTTAGCTCCTACGTTTTATTTCCACTGTGCTTCACATCTAAAATCCATTCACCCTCTATCGTGGCACTCAAACCTTCGGTGCAGTATTAATTACATTCCATTTTGCATCAGTTCAGTTAGATTACACAAAATTTCGGTGGCTTCTCTTGCTCTATATGATACTATTGCTCATCTCCTGTATTGACAAGGAATTAATATCGAATTTCCATTTAATAACAACACTCTTTATTTTTAGAGCGTTTCAATTATCACACTACTTCTTTGTTGTTGCTGTTCTTTCACTTTGGATCCCTCTATACCTCTTTCCATATGAATTGACTTGTTTCCTCTACTCTCATATTTCCTTTTTCACAACTACTTTGATTTGTTGCACTTGAGCCGAGGGTCTTTCGAAAATGGCCTCTCGACCTCCACTGGGTGTCTTGTTGTTTGTACTCTTCGTGTTTAGAGCATGACTTTCATGAAATAGAACATATACATCTCTTTTAGTTTTCCTTTCATGAGGAGGCACCTGAAGGCATAATACAGTTTCGTTTTACCCAAAATCACGAAAATCTTGCATGAGATTTTTACCTCATTGGACCTAGTGGGACCTTAGAAAAATGTCGTATATACTTTCAAAGTCTACTCTAAAAGTCTCAGCTACTTGATATGTTCATAATCACTTGATAACTTAGCCATCATGGTTGTGTTTCATCTCTTCAATGTAGGAAGTACGCTCGTTTTTGATGTCCTATTTGTAAAGATAAACAAAGATTGAGTGTTTTCTCTTTTTTTTTCCTTTATCGAATGTTCACACTTTCTAGAAAAGCTTATTAACTATTCCCTCCATTCCATTTCATGTCGCATATTTTCCTTTTTAATCTATTCCCAAGATGTGATCCATCTTTTAGGAACCATTTCACTCAACGTCAAATGATCAAAGGTAAAAGCTTTAGCCATCTAAGAATTACACAGTTCTATCAGAAATTCTCCACCCTTGTATCCATAGAAGTGTCGTAGCTGAACATAACTTCCAAAAATGCTTTTTGTGTGTGAAGAAAGTCTTTTTATTTCTATCTTAAACTCTGTGCCCTAATAAGCACGACGGTATAAAATAAACTGGAAATAGTATTATGCATGATATGCTGCCGTTTTTCCTGTCTGCATAGGTGCAGCATTCAACTGCATGTTACCTGAGGCTTTGAAAGTTGCTGCTGTTGAAGACGAACCAAATGGTCCAGAATATGTTAGTGAGAAGAGAAAGCTGAGAAGTTCTTTCAGTTGTCTTTCTTCAATTTCAACAAGACAACAGAAGTTATCTAGGTCTTCATTATTTCTACAGTCACCCCTTAAAGGCTGTTTACCTTCTCTGGAGTCGAGAAAGTCTAGGAATCGCTCTTTAAAGGAAAGGTAAACATAATGTACTCTGTTGTGATCACAGTTTCCTTGAAGCAAAAAAATTGTGAAGGCTACCCCATGTGGTATTTTCAGAAAACTATAGAATGATGAGATTGACATTCTTGAAGAAGGTATACTATTTGTAATGTGGTGCAGTATATGCAATTTGCGTTCCTTATTTAGTCCCTTTTAGTTTGAGTAATTTTCTTCCTTGTCCATTGATTGATCGCACGAGTATGCATATCCATGCCGTTCTACTAAGAGATGCAACATGTTGAGAGGGAACAATCCCTCTCAGCAGCATATCTGTCATTTAAGTCTGGTGATTTGCAGGGATGATATACTGTATATTGTGTTCTTAAAGAATTAAAATGAAGAAAAGGTAAATTCATCAGGCTGATTCTTGTTAGTAGTTTGTATCATATTTATAAATGTGCGGGTCATTTCTCAAGAGCAATAGTTAAAGAGTCTGATACTACCACTTGGATCTAGAACTTACATGCTGATGCTTTCGATTTTGATAGTCATACAGTGATTTGGAGATCTTACGAGAAGTATTTAGTGCACATTTTGTTCGACTCTCCAACATCTTCTTTGGCTGAGCAACATGTATTTTAATGGTGCTCGTTTTTCTAATTATGAAGTATGGCTTACACCTTGTTTGGATGGTGCTTTCCCATTATGAAATGGTACCGTACAACTATATTTAGCTTATGGTATACGCAAATATTTGGGTATCAAATGCAAGGCGTTGATTACAATGAAGTAATTAAGCAATATCTTGTGGGTATTCTAGGCTAAAATTGTACTACTTCCGTCACATATTACATGGACATCTTTCTATAAATACGTCTCATATTATATGAACACTTATTAAATTAAGATACAATTTATTTATTTTTCATTTTACCCATCATTAATTAGTGTATTAATGATTTTTTATAACTTAATGTAAATGAAGAGCAAAATGGTACTAAAATTCACTAGCATTAATGATTTTTTAATAATCGTGTAAAATAAAAAACTGTCCATATAATATGAGGCAAGGGGAGTACACATTTTATAGACAACTTTGTTACTTTAGCGAATAGATCAAGTTAGTCCATCATAGGGAGAAACGTAATAAAGATGTGACGCTAAAAATTACATGGCTAAATTTACATAGCATGATGATAACATCAATGGCATCTACATCTTCTCTTTGGAAAGGCAATCTTCACATCATACGAAAAACATCAATGGCATGACGTGGCATGGTATCTGCACAACACCCCCAACCCAACAACCACCTCTCCCTCCAATGACAATATTCAGTAGCATGTAAGGTATACATTTAGCCAAAGCAAAAATGAACATGAACCCTTACAACTCCTGAGGTGAAAAGGTAACTTTTATGTCAAGCTCAGGAGCAATCGACAGGGAAAATTAGTTGGAGTCTATTCACATACTGGAGGAGAGGGAAGACGCTTAGCTAATCTTGGGAGTTACATTCAACCCCAGCGAGCAGCACTGGCTGCTACGCTGAATTCAACTTTTTGGGTCTGTCAAAACAGAAGGTAAATGAATAGGAAACAGAGATATTTTGAGCATGTAACCACTGGCTGTGGCCAAAGAATGTTGTCCATAGGTCCATTTTCATTTGATATAGACACAAAGAATGCTTCATCTGGATAAGTTATCTTCATATAACTTTTGCAAATAATAGAATCACAGAATGAATATACAGATGGCGAACCCGAATTACTGTTGACAAAACAAACCTGCAGGAACACCAAAGAGATGCTTCAGATAAACAAATGTCCAATTAAAACATTGCCTAGCTGTCATGCAACACATCATATACAACACATACAACCTGTCAAACTGGAAACTTTAACGACAAACGTCCACTCAGGATCTCAACAAAGACAGATGCTTTTCGATTCCATGAAGATACAGAAGTATGACAGAACACCCAAGTTTTCTTATTTTAGAAAATAGAGAGGACAACCACAATGTCATTATATTCAGAAACAACACAACTAGTATTGCAGTTGGACTAAATATCTTTTCAGTGCCCAGGAGATGAAATTATCAATCGGCTTTCTGATGGAAAACAGTAGGCATGCTATTATTACCATTGAGAGCAGCATGATATACTCGCTTCTCTGCCAAACCAATATCTGAGAGTATTAAATTACCCTGCAAGAACAGAATAATGATATCATCCATCCGCACTTAAGTACACAGACGGATTGATTACCCTATAATAATTTCAGTTATTTACTTTACGTGCCTTTGGGAGAACACAAGGGGAGATGGAAAAGATTGCTACTTCCTAGAGATAAACATCTGTTGTTTGCAGTGCAGAGATCATGATATTAAACTCTCCACTTTCAAGGAATACAAACATAAGTGCAAAGGAACAATGGGCGACCCTCCAAATTGTGGAGCATTCCTATTTTATAAATGACATTTTTAAAGATAAGTTCGACATAAGCTCAGAAATGGACATGGGTTGACATCTCCAGATTGCAGAGATATTTATCCTCTTTCTACAAAACCAGATGTTATGAGCAGCAAGCTGTGAATGAAATTCCAGTCTCACAAAATGGTTCAATGAAGTATGTTCCTCTAAAAACTAGTAAATTATATTCCTTAACAGGTCTCCAAAATTACTTTATGTTCTTACTCTAGAAATACGAAGATTGAGCCGTCATTAAGCTAAAATTGTATACATACCTCATGAGCCATCAACCTTCGAACATTCTCAGCATAAAGTCTAGGGTCATCCTTTTCTTGCTGAGAAGGGTAGTAAACAGGTAACCAGGTTGCCTCCAAGTAATTTACAAATTGACAGAGAAGGAGAATCACATGCCGTGCCTGCAAAAGGAATTGCATTTCATCATAAAAGTACGAACCAGTCTCATATAAATTCATGACTTTATATAACAGGATAACACTGATGACTATGAACAAATATTATACATGTAACCAACTGACCATATAATTAGATACATATCCAATAAGAAAATATGTGCAATCAGCATATCTTTATATATAAGAACAAATATTCAGGTATTGGATACTGAATTTTCCTTGCTGTAACAACTAACTTGGTGCCACAAAGTTCATCTTAAGAATCTATCATTTGGTTATTTTGTGGTCAAGAAACTAAGATCCTAACAAAGTTGTACAATTCCATAATTGACATCTGTATTCTGGTGCACAAACTGTCAGAAGACTCAGAACAGCGAAAATTACAATGCAGGATTCATTTGCACAAAGGTAGGAAAACAATTAGTACACGGCTGAATGAAAGAAAATGATACTGGTTAAGACCAAACTAGCAACACAACATGTTTCAAGATGAACACAAGAGAATCATGGTGTTAGTCGGGGCATGAATATAGTCTGTATCTGAACAGCACAAGTACTACGAAACAGAATCATGTGCTGGAGATAAAGCACTACCATGTGGCAGAGTGTCCTTAAAATGACAAAGCAAGTTTCAAACGGCCAAATACTTACCCCAGATATAGAGTCCCAAGCAGGGCTTAATCTTTGATACGGATACCTCAATATCACAGGCTGTACTGGAGCTCCTGAGAGAAATGCACCACTCTTAAATGGAAGGAGAAAATCACCATTTGTGGTTGTGCCCTCTACAAGGAAAAAAAACAGAACCAAATTGCATAAAACCATCAGTAAGTCGATTTTTGCAAGGGAATCTAAGAGATGAATTAAAAGCTCTGCAGGTTAGCTTAAAAGCTGGTCGTCAAACTAGCTTTTAACCATTTTTTAGATTATTTTGGTGTTTGGTAAGAACCAAAAGTGTTTTTAAGCTAAAACAATCAAAAGCTATAATATAAACACCTCCAACTTATGGCTTTTCAGTCTAAAAGCTCTTTAAGTTTGACCAAGTGTTTTACTCTATTATCTTTACATACTTTACAACCTCAAAATGTCCTTCAACTTCTATTTTAAAAAATACACCGAGTCATAACGAATGCTGTATGATTTCATTCTTTGAAGCAAAAGACTCCAAAATCAAGCTTGACAGAGTTCTTGAAATGCTGGACATCAATTACAAATCAAGTCTATCCAGGGAGAGATTTCTAAGGGTATCAAAAGAAATCTCATCTTACAACTACCCAAGGTTTAGATAGAAGGCCCCCCCAAAAGAATTGACTAAATAAATGTTTGAATTCATTAAGTCTATGAAATTAGTAAAAGTTTTTACCAAAAAAAAATAGCGGAAGAGGACGATGTCCACAAGGAAAAGAATAAAGTCCATGAAGTACAAGGAACTAGAGAACTTTTAGGTACACGCATAACATTAAATAAATGCCAAAGATGTGATATCTCTCTCAATCTACCTCTCTTTCACTATGCAAAAGAACCCCATATGTGCTATCACTCATCTACGAACTGATCAGTGTTAAGCAGAAAAATATTGGTAGAAGAATTGTGCAGTAAAATATAAGCCACAGGTCAGTGGGTTAGCGCACTAAAAGTGACATTGACCTGGAAAAAGCAGCATGATTGGTGCAGATTTATTCTGGCGAGCTTCACGAATCCTTTCATTTACAACACCTGCAAGTTTTACAAGTTTAATCCTAAGGATGTCGCAAAAATTAAAGCTGCATTCCATATGAAAGGAAGGAGAGGGGTAAAGGACAAGGGGAAAGCTGGAAAGGGGTCAAAAATATATGAAAAAAGACTATCCCACTGTGCATTCCAAGCAAGAGAAGGGCTAGGTTCTTGCCCTATTCAGCTTTCTTGCTAGCACTATAGAAAAGGCACTGAAGATAAAATCTTTACTGCTTTTAGTCACCTATGTATAGAGCCTAGCACTAAAGTTAAATAACTTTGGAAGAATAGTGGTGCAGAAGATTTTACCTTAAGAAGTTTCTGGACATGCCAAGTCTATAAAGCAATAAATGATTCCATGACTCCTAAACCATTTTTGTAAAAGAAAATTCAACTATCTTGATTGGAAAAGACTCCTTCTATCCCATTTTACCTAACATCTTTCACCAAACCAGAAGTCTAAGATGTTTTAACTTGTATACTATATGAGTGATGGAATTAAGTCAGTGGTTTAGAAGTACACAAAGGAATTAACGAACGGTTTAGAAGGAAGTTTAATGAAATAAACAATAGCTAAAAAGTGAAAGTTCACCATTTTGAATTCTCAAAAACAAGTAAAAATTGTATCATTAATGATACATTTTCAAATATCTAGAAATACAAAAGTGGCATACATATAATATAGGGAGTAAAAAAGTTATCCCACGCCCATCTCGGAAGACATGAAGGTTGCAAAAGCTTGCTTAATATTAAGCAAAACTAAATTATCATTCTAAATTTCTGCATTTATTGTGTGACTTAGACAAATCAATAATGCATAGTTC
The DNA here is from genome assembly GCA_011800125.2 of Solanum clarkiae. Classification (NCBI taxonomy): domain Eukaryota; kingdom Viridiplantae; phylum Streptophyta; class Magnoliopsida; order Solanales; family Solanaceae; genus Solanum; species Solanum clarkiae. The sequence goes on along the minus strand of JAABOM020000084.1, from coordinate 26,605,292 downwards.
TAGATGAGATTATTTTCTCTTATTCCTGAAACAAACGAGCTATATTGTTGTACCAAATCTATTGAAACATCTTTATTACCTGAGACACCTTTAAAATCAGGTGATTTAGATTCCCGCTGGACATAGACACAGCCAAGACACTTGCTGTAGAATCCAAAAAAAAAAAAAATCAACCACCACCAACAATTGTATGGAGTTTGTGCTGATCCATCAACTCTTTCAAACCAAGCATATGTAAGTCATGTGAGCATATGTGGAAAGTTCTATACATCAAACTCATATAGTGTTTGAGAGGGGGTGTTAGATACCTATGATTTAAGTAAATAAAACATTATACTTAGATATAATATGGTGAATAGTGTAAAAAAGTATTCAAAATCAAGTTGATTTATCTATGTACGTTGAATGGTCTGAATTAAAAAGACTTAGGCATAAGACATTTGACTTTACTCATTCTATAAATCTCTTCTTTACTCTATCTATTATTCTTCAAAAATTTGATATTAGCCTATGAATGAGTAAGAATAACCACTAACAAACAAATTCCATATATTAATAAATACTATAACTAACCTGATGAGACCAACCAGAGGAAGCTTAGCCACTGATCTCTTCAGCAATAAAAACAAAGAAGCAAGGTCAGGAGATTAAGAAAAGTGTACCCAAGGTCAACAGTAAAGAAGTGGGTCCATCAAACAAAAAAATAGTGTCTCAATCACATTTTACACATATGATAAAAGAAGTCACAGACCTTAGCAACAAAGCTAGGAAATGAGGAAGACATGTGATACAAGATATCCAAGTAAGAAACGTGGTTTGACACTATAACCCCTGGTCTTTCAAGGTCCTCAGTCTGTTGTTTTGATCCATTCTGACAAAGAGAAAAGGATGGATCACATCACATGTCAAAGCAGGTGAAAACCAAGAATATTAGTTAAACGCCAAACTATGAAGAAAATTTGTTCACAGAACCACAGATCAAATGAACCAAGAACAACAACTTATCCAGTGTGATCCGACATATGGGTTTGGGGAGGGCAGGATGTATGCAGACTTTAACTTACCTTTGTGGGTAGAGAGGTTGTTCCCCATAGACCCTCGGGTAGACCAACAATACAGATCAAATAAACCAAGAATCCATATAATCATCTATCGATACATGTGTATAAGCATAAGATCAGGTTATAACACTATGTTTTATAATGAACCAGAATAAGGTACTTAACCATGTAACTTCTTTAACCGGTTCAACCGCTGTTGGTTGAAAGAAAAATTAAGAATATGCATTCAAAAATCAGATGACCTAGCTTATATGCCACACATCCATAGATCTGTGTGTATAAGCAGAAAATTAAGTTACAGCACAATATTACTTTATGAACCAGTAAGAGGAACTTAATCATGTAAAATTGCTAGGAGTCCTTTAACTGGTTCAACTATTTTACTCCGATCAAAAGAAAATTAACTTGTTATTCAATTGCATATTGATAATATAGAGGTTTCCTAGTAATTCTTCTGTAGCACTTACCCAACAAGGCCAACGCTATGCAAACCTAAATAACCAAACTTTTAGGTTTGATTACCTAAAAAGAACTTTTAATAGGAACAAGCAGTTTCAGCTGATGCATGCCCAACTTAAGTGATTTGTCTCAAGATTGAATTAGAACAATCAACATTCGATAACTACAAGTCTACAACTACATCAGTACATACCAACCTTAAACTAGTGGGCTCGCCTTTATGAATCAACAACATCCATTCCATTTGGAAACCCTCCACCACCCCTTTTTTTGGTCAACACTCACTAGAAGGGGGCAAAACAGCATTCAAGCAGTAATAATGATTCTAGAAAGTACTCCAATTTTCTAGTCTTACTTTCCCTTTTAATCTGTTTTAAAAAGAATGTACCTTTCCTTTTTTTGCAACTCTGTAGTTCTAATTTTTCATGCATGTTTAAGCCTATGAGATTCAAGTACATTTTGGTACATTCTACATGCATAATCCAAATGAGATAAACTAATCGAAAAATAGGGAGTACCAAGTAAGCTAGTCGTCTTCCCAACAACATAAAGGCAAAACAAACTACTTCGAACATTACGCCTAAAAGCTGAAAATCATAATTTAATATACCTCATTATTTGAGTTGTTGCCATTGACACCAATAGGCTGATAAGTTTCATGTATCCAATAGAATCCAAAAACGAAAAGCATAACTCTTGAAAGAAACAATCCACTCTGCATCATCACAGTTCTTCTCCACCCACCCGTATGTGCATAATCCTCCTGCTCTTCCTCATGATTCGGAGCCGAAAACGCTGTACAAATCTTACAAATCAAATAATACACCACCAAAACAGTAATTGCCGCAATAACTCTCATCGGTACCAACGTCACCAATGCAATACCCAGAAGCACCTTTTCTGTCCATGGCAGTTCGCCCCGACCCATTATCCCGTACACATCATGCCTCACGTATGGCGCGTACTTCTTCTCTAATTCCTCAATACTAGGGTTAGATGGCTGCGATGGACCTTGGAGCTGAGGACTAGTCGGGTCGGGTTTCAAAAGCGGCCGATCATCTTTGGTGGATCCTTCATCAATGGATACGGGTCGTGATAGTCGGGTTGCTTCGGGTGGTGGTAATTTCTGGAGTTCGGACTCCATTTTTTCCGGTAACCCGATGATTGATTCTCAACGGGATTTTTTTCTTCAGAGCAAAGTTCAAAATGCTTTATCTTCTTCTTTCTATAGGATAACCATTGTTAAATATTTTTTTTGGCAGAAAAAGATTGATTGTTCATAGATCTGGGTAACTCTATAACTTTTTTCTGCAGAAAAAAAAAAGAAATCGAATTAAAGTATAAAAAGTTTAATTAATATCACCTTCTCATCACTTCTTTTGCTATTTCGAGTAAAGCGTCACACAACTTTAAAGTATTGCAATTACGTGCCCCTCTTTTTTTATGTTGTGTTGTTTTAAGTACTTTATACTTTACTAAGGTCATTTTTATTAGTTCAGATTAGATTTTACATAAAAGAAGAGGGGCACGTAATTGCAATACTTTAAAGTTGTGGGACGAGCCCGGGTAGAGGTCCAGGTGGCCCCGCGGCGGCAGGGTATACCTTGTAGGATTTTATGGGCCAACGAATAAGAAATATGTTATTTCGATAGTTTTCTGAGGGGTGTTATCCCACGAATTCTTGCGCTGCAGGTGACTCCAGGGCAACATTCTCGAAACAACATATGAGTTTGTCCGCAACGAGCCCAAGAAGAGGCCTAGGTAGCCCGGAGGCGTCGGAGGACGCCTGGTAGGATTTATTGGTCCAAGCAACAGGAAACAGGTGATCTTGACAGTTTTCTATGGGTGTAAGCCCAAAGATTCTGGCGTTGCAGGGTGCTTCAGCGCAATATTCACAAAAACTCATACGAGTGGGTCCGCAACGAGCCCGGGAACAGGCCCAGGTGGCCCGACGGTGGCCAGGAATGCCTGGTAGGCTTTATGGACCAAGGAACATGAAACAACGCGATTTCAGCAGTTTTCTATAGGTGTTAGCCCACGTATTCTGACGCTGCAGGGGGCTCCGGCGCAACATTCCCAAAAAATCATACGAGTGGGCCCATAACGAGCTCGAAAAGAGGCTCAGGTGTCCCGACGGCGGCGGGGAATGGCTGGTAGGATTTTATGGGCCAAAAAAAAAAAAGAAACAGGCGATTTCCTGAGACGCTTGCCTTTTTTCTTACACTATCGAGCCACTCCTGCCCTCTAATAGACCCATACCCATATACATCCTATTTTTCCTTTCTTGACTGTTGGTTGTGCTCTTAGCCTTTTTCTTGACAGTAGGATGTGGGCGAAATTCCCGCCAACACCCCACTAATTAGTGGCAGAGTCACTATTTGGCTAGGGGATTCATTTGAATCTCCTTCGATGAAAAATTATACTGTTTATACATAGTTAGAATTAATTTTTATTTATATATAATAAATATTGTACCTTCTTCGACTAGTTCCTGTGCTTACTTTTTTAGATTTTGAATTTCGTTAATTTAAATCCTAAATC
>JAABOM020000084.1:26573590-26585111 GCA_011800125.2 Solanum clarkiae | reverse complement strand
GTATTAAATGAGTGTGTGGAGTTTGGAAAGGGTAAAAATGAAAAAACATGACTAAATTTTATCTTTGTTTCTTTTTCGTGTGAAATGACCCACAAATTCACTTAATATGAAACAGAGGGAATATTTCTTTTTATTATTAGAAAAGAAGGTGGTATAACTAATAATGGTAAAATCGATATATCACGAAAATTTAGTGGGACTTTCGTCCGAAGCCCAAAAAGGTAAAAAAGCAACCGACACGTCAACAGTATCACCGAACGTTTTAAATCGAAACACTTTCGGTTTTTTTCAAAAACTCCAAAAAAAAAAAAAAAGGGTCCGGTTTTCAATTCGTTCTCTCTACTTGTCTCTCTTCACACTCCACTCTTCCACCATTTTTCACAGTCAATCTCAAGCTTTGAAATCTCACTTTTCTACAATGTCGTCGTCACCGGAGCTCCGGTCACCGGCGAAAACCGGCGGTGATACAAGGAAAATACTTGGTCCGGGAGGGAACCGGGTCAGAGATTCGGAAGAGCAGAAGAGGAAGAAGGAAGGGATGAAGAAGCCTGAGCTCAGGACTAAGAAAGTAGCAGCTACAGTGAAGCCGAAGACAATTTTGCCTGTGCGGAGCAATGGGTCAGTTGATAGCTCCTCCTCGTCGGACTCGTCAACTGGGAAAGTTGTGAATTTTTCGAAGAGTACTGGCGTGAAGAAACCTGCTAAAGTTGTTCCTCATAGAGTTGAAGTTGAAGCAGCTGAAACAGTTTCTCCGGTGGTTCCAGTTCCGCTCAAACGTTGTGAATGGATAACACCGAATTCAGGTAATTTTTCAAATTTTAATCCCATGTGTGAGGGAGAGAATGGCAAAAATGGACGCTCTACGTGTTCTAGGGTTAGAGTTTAATGAATTATATCCAATTGGAGCCTCTGAATACAACTTTATTACAAGAGGCTGAGCTAGAATTTGAAGTTTATGTTTCTCCATTCTCGAGAGGACAACTTACTAGGTTCTAGATAAATTATTTATGCGTATTAATTAAGTGAACTTTTAAACATGAGTACAAAGCTTGGGTCAAAGCTAGTCTTCTAGCTCAACCCCTGAGTTTATAATGATAATTACAGAGCAACATAGCTCAAAGTTGAATGAGGACAGTTTGCTGGTTGATACTCCCTCTGTTCCATTATATGCAGCACGTTTGATTTGACACAGTTTTTAGTAAAAGAAGGAAGACTTGTAAAACTTGTGCTCTCAAATTATCAATAGATATTTTTGTGGTTGAAAATTATTTTATTAAGGGTAAAAGTGAAATTTTAAAGTTATATTATTTCTTATTCTAGTAAGCTGACATTCTTTTTGGTACAGACTAACAAGGAAAGGGTGCCATATTAAATGAGACTGAGGGAGTATTTATTAATAGTGCGCGAATGTAAGATATTGGGATGAGTAGGGATAGACGGGAGATTTAGTGTAAGGTGAATTATTTGGTATCGGCATAAAATGGACCAGAATATGTTTAAATGTTTCAAATTATTTATATAATGGACTCTTAACTGCTTTGAGATTGAGGGGTGATTGATTGATGTTATTTGAAAGATCAATGGGTGTTGGAGACTAACTTCCAGCAGCTCCATAGTGAATAAAAAGAACTTGATGATTGATCACTTGAGCAGTTTTTGGGATTGATTGAGACGCATGGTTCATTTCCCTTGTGCCATATTAGCTGAACCATCCCTAGTGTTGGGCTATCTAATATTTGACCACCTATGTTATATCCCTTAATGTTCTAGATGTCTGTACTTGGGCGTGCATGGAGGTTTTTAGAATTCCACATTGGTTAAGTACATGACCTTGGTTAATCCTCATCATTTGACCCCTCTTTTGCAGTTGAACTAGGCGTAAGGTCTATTTTCGTTATAGAAGTATTGTGAATTGAGCTACATTAAAAAGTTTGGACTTCCATAATGTAACACAGGGAGGGAAAACTCTTGGAAAATGTATTTCCCATCCCCTTTGGGAAGAAAAATAGTGCTTCCTTATTCTGTCTCTTTGTAGAAACACATAGTGTTGAGAAAATCCATGTTCTGCTTTTTATCTTGTGTGTTTAATGTTTGGTAGATAGGTTGTAGTAGCCTTGGCTGATATTTTTGGACTTATGCATTAGCAATTCCTAGGTTATTTACAATGATAATCCTCTAGTTTATTCCATTTGCAAATTTCTCCCGCTAACTTTCTGCGTAGAAGTGTGAGAGATTGACTATGAATGATTTTAAGAGAGGTGGAGGTAGGTAGAGGAAGTAATGAGGAGAGGTGATTAGCCAAGACATGACGCGGCTTTAGCTTCCTGGGGACATGATTTCTAGACAGGAAGTTATGGAGGACACGAATTAGGGTAGAAGGTTAGTCGGCAGTGGAGTCTTGTCTCTCTTATCCTTTCTGTATTAGTAGTCGTAGTATTACTCTTGTAGTTTCTTTTTCTTTGATTCTTCTACTATTTCTTTTTTGTACTTCGATTATCTTATTATTTTGCTTTAGTTACTACTTACTATTGCTTTTTCAGAATGCTTTCTTTATTATTTTGCCTTAGCTTCTATATTTCATTTATTTCTTTTCCCGGCCTACTTTGAATTGCTTTGCATAGAGCCAAAGTTCTATCAGAAACAACCTCTCTACCTTCCAATGTAGGGGGTAAGGCTTGCATACGCACTATCCTCTTCAGAACTCACTTGTGCAATTACACGGGGACTGTTGTTGTAACTTTTTGCAACAAGAGGCATTAACCACAACATGACTTGGTGCATTGTTGCTCCTTGATAGTGATGAAGATTGTTGTAAAACCTACAAATGAAATAGAGCATGGGACCTATTTGCAAATATAATTCCATGGGTGATCCTGACATTGCTAGTTTAAGATTTGGCAGGACCACAAACATTTATACTTCCCTCCTGCACCTTGTGGTTGGAGGCTTAACTCACCAAGAAAGAGAAGTGTGAATAGGTGCTATTGACGTTTAGGGGTGAGTTTGGCATTTTAAAAGTGTAGAATCAGAAGATCGAGGAAGTTTGTGTATGACATGGCTACGAATCAGAAAGTTTGGTGTTATTTCCCTGATTAGAGGTCAATGTGATTCACTTTTAATAAGTACTATGGATTGACATATGTTATTATCCATCTCGACCTAAAAACATATAGCTAGAAGATATTATTTGGAGATGGTCTCACAACGAACATCTCATATCTATCCAAAAGTTCTGATCACAGTTGGACTTTGATTGTTTTAGTTATGCATGTCAGTTTATGTTATTGCATCATACTCCTTCTGTCCCATTTTATACGGAACAATTTGACTTGGTACGATATTAAAGAAAAAAAGGAAGACTTGTATAACTTGTGGTCCAAAGCAATCCTTAGATATTTGTGTAGTTATAAATTATTTCATTAAGTGTAAAAGAGGAATTTTAAAGTTAAATTATTTCCAATTATAGTAAGGTGACCTTCTTTTTGGATGGACTAAAAAGGAGTATTTTTCTACATTCACATTTTCTTGATATAATAGAAGTGGAAGGATTGTTTTCTTCTGGCAATAAGCTGTCTTGAGATCTTTTTCTGAATTTTCTTTGTTGTTTAGTCTTAAAAGGAGAGCAAAGAATGTATTCACTCTACGGCAATCATGGGGTCAAGCCAAACAATCAAAGAAGTCAGGGCTTTGTTATCCTTTTTGCTAACAAGAACCGACATAGATTGAAATTGTGAAGTAATGGAAGTGTGCCTATTGATATATTGCAACTTGCGAGCTTGGAGATCGAAAGCTCTTGGCCTGATGAATTAGGGAATCTAATAAGACAGTTGTCTGGACCATAATTAATATGTTAACTGGGATCAATTTCTTTCTCATTTGTTTTTCATACTATGGGTAGATCGTATCTGGAGGGTTTTTTTTTTGTAAGACCTTCCGCTTCATGATGATTTTAGCTGTTGATTGTTGTTATTTACATAGGTTCACATTTTCTTTCTGCAAGCAAAGAGTAGAAGCTCAATGGAGATAATTGGTGAATTTGAAGTTGCCTAACTTTCTAAAATGGAGAATGAATAAATAACGACCAAAACAGTTAAGACTGCAAAACTATTATGAGTACTAGTTTTGCTGAGATGCTATTGCAGTGATTCTTACACAAAGAATTTTATTGGACTGAATTCCCGCCTCCATCAGGTGTAAGAAATAACTTGTCAACCTACATTAACCTAATTCCGTTATTCTTTTTTTGCAGAACCCCTGTATATTTCATTCCATGATGAAGAATGGGGAAACCCAGTTTACGATGACACAAAGTTATATGAACTACTTGCATTGTCACAAGCATTGGCAGAAATGACATGGCCTGCAATCCTTAATAAGAGGCACATATTCAGGTCCACTACGAAAGATCATCTATCAAAGCTTTGGAAGTAGATATCTTATGTCCATTAGTTTGAAGTTACTTATGATTTGCATCTTGCAGGAAGTTGTTTGATAACTTTGATCCATCATCTCTTGCAAATTTTAATGCAAAAAGGTTGCGCTCATTAAGAGAAAGTGCGAATTCATTGCTATCTGAACCAAAGATTCGTGCAATAATAGAGAATGCAAAGCATTTCCAGAAGGTAAAAAGAACCTTTATACCTGAAGTTGCAAAACTGATCCTAAACTGCTTAGCATTTCAAAATATAGACCCTTTTTTTGACTTGTTTCAAATCTTGAATCTAGTGATTATTATTTGAGTTAGAAGGAACGACTAATATAAATTTTACTATATTATCCAAAAACATTCCAACTGTAAACCGGTAACTTTAGCGGTGTAAACCATTTCCCTGAAACAGATGCTGAAATTTTCGTTGTATGAACAAGTCAACTTTTCGTGTGGTGCATAATCGCTGATCGCTCTCACATATCTACTTGTCTTTCAGATACAGCAGGAGTTTGGATCCTTTAGCAACTACTGCTGGCGTTTTGTAAATCACAAGCCAATAAAAAGTGGATTTTGCTATGCACGTCAAGTACCAGCTAAAACACCAAAATCAGAACTTATGAGCAAGGACATGATGAAAAGGGGCTTCGTTTACGTAGGACCAACAGTTGTGTATTCATTCATGCAAGTGGCAGGTATATTTAATGATCATCTCATTACGTGCTTCAGATACAATGAATGTAACAAAGATAATATCAAAGAGCAGTCACAAACAAAGTTAGAAAAGACAGGTTCACAGGGACGGGACCCTGTTGATAACAACACGCATATGAGTAATGACCATTTGAGTTTGACATAGCTATTATCCGCTGTGAATTCGTATCAATAGTCTTGACGTACTTTTAACCAACAGGTTTCTAATTTACAAGAATGTTGCTTTGATTGGCCGAGGGCCTGTGCACCCCCGGGATTAGTCGGGTCTCTAAGAGACTCGGACACCCAGTGCAAATAATAAAAAAAATGTGTTGCTTTGATTGATAGTCTTTTCAGCTTTGCCATGTGTGTATTTAGAAACTTCCTAACCTTTGTATTAGTCATGTATGAAGAGATTGAAGGTTGTACTTGTATCTATATACTATGGTGTCTGCTAGTTTCTAATATATGATGATTCTGGTGGTAGTTTTTCGATAAAAGGTCCAAATTTGCTATTGCATTGTCTTAAATTGCTCAACTTTGTTTTCTGTTATACTTTTAGTCCATTTATATCCTCAACAACAACAACAACAACATTACCCCAATGCCTCAAAGGCTCCTGCCCATTGCAGGGTAAGGAGCGGTCTGATGTACGCAGCATGACCCCTATGATTAAAAACATAGCGCGACTGTTTCCGGATGACCATGATGAGCGTTGAAAGTTGTATCGACTATCAGCTACTTCACAATTGAAAGAACCGCAGACAGTTTAAAGAGCCATTTTGCTTTATTCCATCATACCCCAGAGCCAAAAAATAGTGAATCTTTGGCTCCATCCGAGATTGATGAAAAATAGTCCATTTATATCCTCATTGTTCTCAAATCTATATCCTCAATTTACCATAGTCATTGTCTGGGTTCTAACACGATTAGGAGGGCTTTGCATGTCCATATCCACCCCTCAGTTTTTACTATGGTTTAAACTTTCAAGTTGTGTTCGAGCTCTATTAGAGTCAAGGGCAAAAATGAGAACTTTTTCCCCAGGTGAAGTTGCTCAATTTTAGATAGTTCATGGACAACTTTGACCGTTTCTTTTACAGAAAAAGTTGCCATCTTTGTTCATCAATTTATTAATGCTGGACCTTGTTGGCAATGTCTACATGTTTGTCTGCAATAAAATCCAACAGTTTTGCATATAATACATGTAAACCCCAGCTTTGCATGAAAATCCATAATTGTTGCAGTTGGAAAACTGTTTGACATAACCACGTGTTTGAGTATACTGTCTGCATTGTACTCCCCGTCCATCTTTACTTGTCCCTTATACTATTTTGGGATGTCCAACAATATTTTTTCACTTTATGAAATTAAGAGATAATTTTATATTTAAGTTCCTAATTTTCCCTTATGGATGGAGGGAGTATCTTGATGCCAAATAAGGGCAAATAGAGTCGAATTCAAAATTTTGAGTCTACATGTTTTGGGTTCTAGAGAAAATAACTTAATAAATTCTGGATAAGTTTTTATTTCTTCAAATAATTATATTGAAATTGAGGGTAGAAAAAAGGGAAATGGGGTACGGGGATTACAAGGTAAGAAATTGAACCATCAACAATAAATTGAAAGATTAGATAGCTAGTCAACTAAGCTACTAAGATTTTCCATTTCAAAGTAAGTTATTTACCCATGTTCAGTTAATTTCGTAATACAAACACGAAATTCAGTTTAAAATTAGTAACTTCTGTCAAATCTATAGCCATACTTGTAAGTTGTAACTCTGTCTCAATGGAAAAAGGGCAAAAATCTATGTTGCTCAGACTCTTGAAAATTGTCAGTGGATATGTGTCTGATTCTCCAAAAATAGTGAAGAACCTACGTAGCTCAGGCAAAAATATAACAAGACATGTGACAATAGCCGCGTTATGAGAAAAAAATAATGATAAAGTAACTGTTGAGGAACATGTGTTTATACAGTAGTACAGAGCCCCACATCCAGACATGAAGTCATGGTCTTGTACATTTAATCAGCTAAACACCATTTGTTTAATCTTTTTTCTTCTTTGTCTGTGCTTGTGTTGATAACAAACGTGTGCATGAACATGCCATTATTATTAATACTACCACTATAGTAGTTTACTAATGGGGCCAAAAGAGTAGACAAAGAAAATTCAACAATTTTGATTTGATTTGATGGTTTAAGACTTCCTTAACATCCATTTTGCCATAGGCCATCCCTATGAAGTTGTTTCGATTACGGAATCATGCCCGTCTGTTAGAGTCAATTGGATGATTTCAAGGGCTGTATTTCTTTCGTTCACTCTCCTCTGTCCGTCTGTTAGAGCCAATTGGATGATTTCAAGGGCTGTATTTCTTTCGTTCACTCTCCTCTCTCCTTATGAGTCATCAAAGTCTTTCTGACTCGATCTGGCCCATTATAGCCCGTCTTTTAGGGACATGAATGAAAATGATTTAGTGAAGGCTTGTGTAGCCCTTATCATAGCCCGTCTTTTAGGGACATGAATGAAAATGATTTAGTGAAGGTTTGTGTAGCCCTTCTATTTCCAATGAGAACAAACAACAAGAAGAAGACATTCAGTGGAATCCCACAAGTGGAATCTGGAGAGGGTAAAATGTACGCAGACCTTACCACTACCTCATAGAGGTAGAGAGGATGTCTCCTGGAAACCCTTCGTCTCAAAAACCCAATGAGAACAACAGAAACAAAGACAACTAGTAATGTTTTGATCTGGACATGAAGCATCAAAGAGACTTAAGAACAACACATCCATTGATTTCGAATTGAAACAAGATCATAGAAGAAGAAATCCAGTTGCACAGCAACAAAGGGATGTTACTATAATATCAAGGAAAAATAACTATGGATAGTTCAGGTTTGGGGAGAACTGCTAGTCTACAATGACTTAAAACAATCGCAACCACAAGGAGATAGAAACCACCAACTATCTACACCTAAATGCATATGATAAGAGACCCAAATAAACTTAAAGGGCCTTCTCAGACAAAGGGGAAAAGGATCAAAATGTTTGTATATAAGGTAAACAGCAACAGCAACAGATAGCATAAAAATCCATCCTAAGATGCATTACATGAACATCCACTAGACTGCTGAGTGAGTCATCAGCTAGCAAACTCGGATAATCTCAATTTGTATCCATGCAGAGCAGTTCTTTTAATCAAGAAAATCACATTCGAGCACTCCCACTTCCGAGTGTGAGCTCCAGATCATCTAAACCAACCTCATGAATCTTTTCTCCTTCCCATGCTGCCTTCACTGACACATTCTCAAAGTCAAACTCAATGCTCTTACCCTTGTCGATGATCATATCATTAGAAGGAATTCTCTGAGCTCCAGGTTTCATAAGATTGAAAGTTGGAGAAGTAGGGATCCCATTGGATGAATACTTTTGAAAGCTCATCCACTGACCAGAATCAATGGTGGACGAATCAGATTCATCACACTCTGGTATTGTGGCAGGAGTAAATCGCTGACCTCGAGTTGGGCTGGCAGGGGCTGAAGCAGCAAAGAAAGGGATATTTAAAGCAGACATCGATTCTCTGGCCAAAGTTTCAAGATTAAATGTCTGCTTAGGGACTCTAGTTGGTGATGAAAGAGGTGGTGTCACAGGGGCACTGTTTGATATTCGTAATGGTGGTAGCGACAAAGGAATGGAGTTATGGAGAAATGCAAATGGATGTGACGACATGTTACCATCACCACGTGATGGGCTGGGGAAAGACGAGGATGTTGGACTAGGTTGATAAGATGGAATTGGGCTAGCAAAGTATGAAGATGGGGGACTTGGATTACGTGAAGAGCTTGGCGTAATGTTAGCTGAAGTGCCTCCAATCTCCATTGGAGTTGGCTTGCATCCCTGAAAACATAGTAAAAGAAGACAGTTTCAATCAAACTAAATCATTGTCTTATTTGTTCAACTTCAAGATCAAGAGACACAAAAATTAAGATCAATCAAAAGGCATCAGTGAGGAAGCCCCAAACATTTTGAAATTTCAACTTATTTCGGCATGGAATGTTGAAAAGTATTTCATAAACAGAAAAACACCTCCACCAAATGCATCAAACCCCACCTTAGGCACCAAAACTAAAGGGCCCTGCTTACAATCAACAACAACTTACCAGTGGAATCCCAAAAGTGGGGTCTGGGAGGGTAGACCTTATGCAGACCTTAGCACAACCTCATAGAGGTATAGCTGCTTATCCATTTCTATATTAAGAACAATCAATGCTCAAGGTAAAGTCTTCCTGTTTTTCCCTTCTTGTTTTTCAAAACAACTCCAATTCTCAGATAAAATGAACAGATTAAAAGTCTTTTAAAAGAAGGAACTGAGCAAAACCAGCTGAGTAGAGCTAAGAATTAAAGGACACAAAATCAGAAGCTGCTCATACTCAATTCCCAGATCAGAAAACCTTACAACAGTCAAAAATCAACTGATAACAGATAAAAAGACAATCTTTAATCCAAATTCAACACCCCCATTATCCAAATCTATAGATCTAATCAAAATCCAAGCAAAACCCCATCACTCCATCAATTCAAACAAGCAAGAACTGAAACAAACACCATAAAGGAAACAGCAAACAAAAAAGGGGCAAAAGAAAGAATAGAAAATGTTAGTTACCTTTCTATAAGTAGTACCATCAGGCTCAACAATCCATCCAGCTTCAACACAAAGAGCCTTAAGAACCTCATTGTTATCACAGTGTTTAGGAAGATTATAATTCCCTTGTGCTCTTAAACCACTATAAATCTTAGCTGCTATAGCCCTTCTCCTTCTTTCTCTCCTCCTATTATTCTCCCTTTCCCTCCAAGATGGCTTCCTCCTCCCACTACTCCCACCACTCCCACCACCCCCCATAGCCCCTCCACCACCACCCTCACCTCCACCTCCACCAACGCCTGCCGCCGGCGACCCTCCACCTTCCCACATCATTTTTTCTTGATTTCTCAAAATGGGGTTTTTTCTGTGATATAAAGAATTATGAATCAAAAGAAGAATAAAAAGGGAGCTGGTCCCAGGTGGGGGTGTTCAGACAGCAGGTGGGTTTTGCATAGTATGCTGTATAGGCACTCTATAAAGCATTTTTTTGGGACTACTCACGAGAAATACGCTCTAAAGTGTATACTCCTACAAGAATCTGAGGGATTTTTTTTCTTTCTTTTCTTTTCTTGTGTGTGTTTTCTTGTTTGTGTATACACACTGCTTTATATATATATATATAATAATGATGATGATAATGGTGTTTTGTGTGTGTGTTTTTTTAGCAGAGATTATAATAATTGAGGAGATAAAGTTTGTTATAGGCTTCAGAATTATCATGTGTAAGCATTTTATATTCTATTTTTTAAAATGGCAAAAAACTTTGACTTCTCTTTTAAATTTTATTAGATTAATTACTTCTTCATCTCTTTTTTTATATGGTCAAATAATATAAATTTTGACTAATATTTTTAAAAAAAGAATTATATTAATATGAAAAAATTTAAAATAATAAAATTTATAGTACTTTTCAAATAATTTTTCAATAAATTTAGTCAAATTTAAAATTAATATAATTTAATTTCAATAAATTAATCAAATTCAACAACAACAACAACAACATACCCAGTGAAATCCCACAAGTGGGGTCTGGGGAGGGTAGATTGTACGCAGACCTTACCACTACTTCATTGAGGTAGAGAGGCTGGTTCCTAAAACCCTCGTCTCAAAACCCATAATGAAGTAGGATATTAGTTGTAATTTACTATTTCCTTAGTCTCTTTTTTGTTGTCATATAAGAAATTTGATTAATTTTTTAAACTGCATTTTTATCTTATAGATATAAAACAAAAAGTTGCAATTAATTATTCTTTGTCATATATTTTAAATATCTAACTTTTTATTTTTAAAATATTAAATTAATTTAATCTAATTTAGCTTTGAAAATTAGTCAAATTGACTTTTCAAAAATCGCAACATGACAAATAAAGAGGAAAGAAGGGAATAGTACATTTGACTATTCTTTTAAATTTTATCATTGGAGTAATTATAATTAGATTTTATTAAGATAATAAAGAGTTAAATTTGTTAAGTAGAGATAGTGATATTGTTAAAATAAATATTTATTTACTATAAGTTTTTATATATAAAGATTTTAAAAATAAGTGATAACTTCAGTAGAGTGAACTTGTTGATCTTATAGTAGAGTAAAGGAGGATGGCTAAGGTAGGCGCATAAATAAGCAATCAATATAAATCTTATCAATTCTCGATGAGTCTGTAGTTAAAAAAAAGTGATGCACAACAAAAGTATGTGTAATAAGGTCAAATGAACACGTTCAATCATCCATTTAATATTTTGATGCTAATATAAAATGAGCTGTAG
>JAABOM020000084.1:26552051-26573490 GCA_011800125.2 Solanum clarkiae | reverse complement strand
CCCACCACCCACCCCCCCCAAAAAAAAAAAAGGTCTAAGGAGGATTTGTTTCCACCCTAGTATTTATGATTTTTGAGGAGATTATATTGAAATGTATATATTGGTAATGTTTATACCAGATTTGACTCGAGTAAAAAACTATATTATACTCCTTCCGTCTCAAAATAATTGATTTTTTCAGGCTTTTTTCAAGGTTCAAAATAGTTAAATTTTTCAAAGTTCAAGATGAATGTTTAAAACTTTTTTCGTATTTACCCTTTCATTTATTGAACTTTTATATTTTCTAGGAAATAATTACACTATATTTTTATGATTTTACAAAGGGTAATAGTGGAAAGTATGGTGTAAAGTTTGTCTTTGAATATTTTTCTTAATATGTGTGCATTACCTCACAAATTCAGTTAATATGGGACAGAGGGAGTAATAAAGTCCATCCAGGATGAACCCATCAATATCTACTAAATTAGTATTCGTTTCGTCTCAAATTAATTAAAATTTTGAGGCTTTTTTGAAGATTCAAAATAGTTGAATTTTTCAAAGTTCAAGATGAATGTTTGAATTTTTTTCCATATTTGCCCTTTTATTTATTGAACTTTTATATTTTCTAGGAAATAATTACACTATATATTTATGATTTTACAAAGGGCAATAGTGGAAAGTATGGTATAAAATTTATCTTTGAATGTTTTTCTTAATATGTGTGCATTATCTCACAAATTCAGTTAATATGGACAGAGGGAGTAAAATATTGCTGTTCATTAAATGTTCTGAAAGTGTAATGAAGATGACGAGGAAACAGTCGGCACTGACAGTGTGGGGATCAGATCAGTTGATTAGACAGAGAATCAACAAGAATTAAATACTTTTATTTTTGTGCAACTTCTGTCCTAACAAATTAAATTTTATTTAAAAAAATCATAATTTTTTTAAAACATAAATAAATTTTGTATTCAATCAAATCATAATACAAAGTTTTGGATATGGGGTCTAAGGTGACCATTCCAAT
Source organism: Solanum clarkiae (assembly GCA_011800125.2). Lineage (NCBI taxonomy): Eukaryota > Viridiplantae > Streptophyta > Magnoliopsida > Solanales > Solanaceae > Solanum > Solanum clarkiae. The sequence goes on along the minus strand of JAABOM020000084.1, from coordinate 26,572,484 downwards.
ATACATTTTTTAATTTTGTATCAAATCAAACTAATTTGAAATGAGGGTAAGGTCTGCATATATTTTATCTTTCTCAGATCTTACTTGTGAAATTTTATTGGATATATTATTATTGTTATTAATCTTTCGAAAATAATTTTTTTATTTTTATAAGATAGTAATAAAATTTATATATATTTTATCTTTTTTAAATTTTATTTTTAAATTATTATTGTATTAAATCGAACTTTAATTTATATAAATTGAAACGGAGAAAAGTACGCTACTTATTAATCTTTTTGATTGTGGGGGACAATTATTTTCTATTTATGTAAACTTTATTGATTGTAAAAAACAATTTTGTAACAGAGATGTCTCCTCCGTTATTGAGCCAGTCAACTAGCCAATGGTTACCTGCCACGTCAGTAACTGCGGTCCCCACTTCCTTTGCTCAGCTCAATTATTAGCAGATCAGATCAGTCAATCGTTACATCGGACACGATTATTTTTTTCCCCTTATATATATTTTTTTTTAAAAAGAAAATTAACAAGATTAATTTTATGTCCAAAAAAAAAAAAAAAACTCTCTTGATAACTCATGGTCAAGGAGTAAGCTTTCCAACTAATTCTTTTGAACCATTTCTTGATCTGGGCATGTAAGTCAAGCGTAAGGATCATGCATATCTTTTCTGTATTGAATTGTAAACTTTACATGAATTTTAAAATAAGATGAGATTAAGATGATTTGTACATGTGAAGAAGAGATGGGTAGATGTCCTATTAAGGAAGGGGCGAAAGGTTGGTAGGGGCAGGTTTAAAGAGGGGTAGAGACTAGCCGAAGATATAGGAGAGGATATTATGGTCGCAAAGTAGGGTAGAATGTAGTTGAGGGGTAGACTTGTTGAGTAGATAGTATTAATATTATTTATTGTTACTATGTGTTGTTTCTTGTGCTTCGTTTACTACTTACACTTTCCCTAGTATTTGCTATGCCTAATTTGCCATGCCTTGTTCTACCTTTGTATTGTGTTTTTTAAACTATCTTATTATGTATTATATGAGCCGAAGATCTTTTGAATCTTTTTATCTCCAGAAAATATGAGTATATTTTATCCTTTTTAGATCAGACTTGATGAAATACACTGAATATGTAATTGTTATTGTATACTAATCATCATAGAGTGGTTGGCATTTGACTTAAAAGCATGTTGTTGGCAAGTAATAGTTGCTCTAAAGCTTGTACAATTATGCTTCCGTGGAGCTTATTCTTACTCGAGACATTTTGGGTTTGAAGGAGTGACACAAGCAAAATATTCAGTAAGGGGTTCAAAATATAAAAAAAAATAAACACAAAAAGAACATTAAATATTTACCATATATACATAAAAAAAAAATTTTTTTAATTGCATATAAACAAAATAATTTTATGTCAAAAGAGGTTGGGATGAACCCGCACAATTTTCCCATTTTGACATCAAACCTATGAAAGAAACAAGGCTACATATACAAAGCACTAGCAACAAAGGCGGATGTAGAATGTTGGTACCGAATTCATCTGAACCCATTACTTTCAAACTGGATATAAATTAGCATAGACAAACAACAACGTTACCCCAATGCCTCAAAGGCTTCCGCCCATTGCAGGGTAAGGGTATATGATGTACGCAGCCATACCCCTATGTTTAAAAACATAGCGCGACTGTTTCCGAATGACCCATGATAAGCGTCGAAAGTTGCATTGACTAACTGCTACTTCACAATTGCACGAAGCACAGACAATTTAAAGAGTCATTTTGCTTTATTCCATCACACCCCAAAGTCAAAAAATAGTGACTCTTTGGCTCCGTCCGAGATTGATGGAATTATAAATTAGCATAGAATTTTATAAAAATATATTGAGTTCAACGGTTAAAGACTTGAAGGTTGAACCCCTAAGTCTCAAAATTCTAGATCCAAAACGACCAGACTCCCTTTTTCTTTTCTTGAATCATGTCCATCCTGGAAGAAAGTAATTGAACTGAAAAGACACCTTATCATGTCTGAATCTCCCATATGATGTGTGAACATGAATTCAAATTGTGCACAACTTCATCAAAGTATAGGTCTACACCAGTGGTCTTACTTATACATGAAACTTATCCAAAAAAACAAATTGCAGAGTTACACTTAGCATACAGAAATTTTTTTCTGGTCCGATGAAAATTTAAAGACATTTGAACCCAATCTGTTGCAGAAAGATCACCTGAAATAATTTTGCATCCAAACTTTACAGACTCTCTATTGTTTCAGCCTTGAAGAAGCTAAATGCAACGGGTAAAGAATGTTTGCCCGACATAGCCCCCATGCATTGCCCTTCTGACATTGGATTCAAACATCTTTGGGTTGTCTCTCAATACAGCAGCTGCATCGTGATTGAGGGGATCCTCATGATTCGGCTCCTGCAGAATCACAAGTTCTGATTGCTAAATACTTCGGATGAGGGACGGGTGAAGTATCTTTATATCAAAATTAAGAAAAATACCGTAAACAGATGATATAAGCCATAGATAATGGTGTTGATGTTGAGCACAGGCTTCCAGTCTTCTCGAAGAATGTTGAGACACACATTTCCTTCCAAGTCAATATTCGGGTGGTAAACCTGCCCAAAAGTTTTTTTTAGGAAAAAAGGTTTTACCAGAGAGAATGATTAACTGTCCAAGTCTCAATACATTATAGAAATAAACAAACAAGTATAACCAGTTCCCACCTTTGTCTTGCACTTAACCTTTGGTGCCTCATGAGGATATATTGGAGAAATACTGAAAGAGAAGGTAAATGTGCCGCCCCTATATATAGGAACAACAACAAAAAAAAAAAAAAAAAGCAATAAATGACATCACCATAGAAAGCTAAGTTAAATTCACCAAAGTTCCCCTTTTTTTCTTTAAAAAGAAAACAACTAGCAATACATGAATGATTTCTTAGAAGTAAGAAACTTGAAGAATGGTCTACGAAATTAGTGATAGGTAAGTTATAACAAAACTTACATGTAATATCCTTCATCGGGCCGAATGGTGACTTCAAAGTTCATTAGGTCATCTTTTCCATTGGGAAACGATATGCTACATGTTGTGGGTAGATTTAGCTCACTTATATCTACAAGAAAAAAGATGCAAAGGTTTAGTCATCACAATTTAGATGCAAAAAAAACAACAGGAGATAGCAGGAAAACAAGCCACAGAAACGAAATATGCTGAAGTTAGGACAAATAGATGCAAGTAGTTAATAAATCCCTTGCTGTAAGTGAGAATTTTACAAGAAATTCTCCAATTCCTAAGAAGAGCTAAGAAATTATCATGCTGTAGCCTCACTCAATCTCTATCCTTGAGTGACTATATGCTATAGTCGTAACATGCAGAAGACAGCGCTAAGATTGAGAACTTGGATATACAGGTTCTATAAGCTGTTCTGCACATACTCAAAACATCTCATGTTTCTCCCAGTCCAAACTGACCACCAAATGTAGGTTGGGACAATCATCCATCTCTCCCCCTCCCTATTCACATTACCATCCATATTCCAGCAACATCTGTTATGCTTCCGGGTTTCACCCATCTGATTCCTTTCAGGCTGATGAACATCCTCCATAACTATTCTGTCCATTTACAATGCAAAAAAAGATAGGTTGATAGCTTCTGCTTGTTCCCCACATAGAAAGCCCCTTCAAACTAGTTGCTGACCCCTCTTGTTCAGATTTTCATGTGTCGGCCAAAATCCAAATGATACAGTTTACTTTGTAGAGGATTTTTGGTTTTCATATCATCTTCCAAGGCCAATCTCTTTCCTGCACCACTGCTACATTCCAGTTACTTATATGCAGATTTGAAAGAGAAATTACCCTCCATGTCTTTGATCCATTCCAGCCTATCTACCCTTTAATTAAATATTGTTGAAACCTGCTACCCCTTCCCAACTCCCGGTCATTTAAATATCTCCTCAGGTGTTCACTTGGCAATTGCTAAAACAGAAAATCCTTGTACACTTATTTCAAATTTTCAAATGTTTCTACTTATTTCAGATCAAAATATGCAAAAGCTGGGAAGGCACCTCCGAATATACACCCAGCTGTCATTCAAGGCGCTTCTATTTGTGTCAACCCTCTTATTTTTCCCTTTTTTTCCCTATAATTGTAATGTTCGGAACAACTTGCGTGCACCTTTCACTAATTCCACGGGATACCCGACCCCTCTCATCAGCAATAGATTGGTAACTCTATCCATCAAGGTTAGGACAAATGGGAAGAAATCACTTAGTGCTTTTGTCTCTCTAGTATTTGAACATGAGACTTTATGGTTCTCCACCCACCCACTTCATTGACCACTAGGCTACAACCTTCCTACATTTGTACCATCACACCTCTAACTCCTGTGTTTTTTTCCAGTTCAGTTAGGAGGTTCTTTATGAATGTGGTTAGGAGGGTATGACACAGAATGAATTTGATTATACAAGTAACAGGGTCAGCATGTAACTTTGTTGCACTTTTACGTGCTAGTAAATAAGATGGAGAAGAACAGTCTGCAGCAATCCGCATAATGCGGAAAGAGGAATAATGGAGAAAATAGGAGGACGACATACCCAATTCCACTCGAATAAAAAATTAACAGAAGATGTAAGAATTCAACGTAGTTTCCATGAACTATCTCCACCTACGCTCACTCCCTATTTGAGAGATTTTTCAAGTACTTACAACACACAATTCTTCAATTAGTTCTCCGATGTGCATATACTTCCCACAGTTCTCGAGAAAAGGTAAATGTGGGAAGAACCATTTAACTTCCTAGAAAATATACATCACAAACATTAGCCTTTTCAAAAAGTCTTAAAAGAGTCTAAATCTTACTTCATCCTTAATGGGTGCCAAGATCTCAGCAATAATTTCATCCTGAAACTAACAGTAACCTATCAGATCTTTTCAATTAGGATCACTAATGCAGGATTCCTTCCCAAATTCTCACAGCAGGTAGTGACCATCCTGCCTGGATTTTTACTTCAAAATCATCACTTGATATAAAGTAGACCTGTAAAGTTTCCGTTATATGGCCTGGAAGGAATTCAGCCATAAGAATGCAGAATTCCAAGATACCTCGTAGGCACACAGGGTTTCGAGCTCCTCCAACAAAAAAACAGTACTGCATTTGACAAGAAGAGAAATTGGAAAGAATAAGGAAACTTGTTGATTAATATTTTTTTCCCAACAGTTTGGCTACAACTTGATGTGCATGTAAAAGTCATAGTCAAAAGCTTGGAGGTAGACTACTTCGTCCATTCGGTCCACTTCAGGTTGGTGAAAAGAATTGATGTGGGTCTCAACCAACTGAAATAGGAAATGTAATCTACAAATTGCATATAAGAACACATACACAAACCCATGTCATGGAATTTCCCGTCTTCTCTAGTCTTCCATTTTCTGTTCCAACCAAGATAATCTAGGACTAAATCAAGATAATGTAATGACTGATTATCATGCAGGAAGCGCTTATCTCATTTGTTTTCATTAAGATTAAAAAGTTTGAATCTAAATTCACGTCTTAATATTAAGATGTGCATTACGCACATATGAATATTAAGATGTAGCCTCTAGATTGAACAATGAATAATTAAGACTCGGGACGTGCAAAAATCAATTTTGATCAATAAATCGAAAAAGAAAATATTGGTTTATCGATATCGGGTTATTGGGTCAATGATTTTGTAAATTTTTTATTGGGTTATGAATTTAGTTTCTGATTTTATGATTTTGATTAATATTTGAACCGATAACCCAATAAAATAATATGCAAATTACTATTTTAGTTATATTTGTATAATAGGGACTTTAATATTTTAATTACCCTATATTCCTAAATTTGGATATTACTTTTGGTCATAGCAACACAAACTAGCCTAACCAAAGGCGAAGCCAAGATTTAGAGTTTACAGGTTCGGGATTTTAGTTCTTTAAAGTTATTGAGTTTTAGATTTATAATTTCTACATATTCAAGAAATTTCTCAATACAAATATATAATTTGAACCAACACTAGTGGATTTGGCTGAACCCAATTAATGAGCTGGTCCGCCCCTGCTAGCCTCTCTATTGTGACACTTTTTCTCTTCACAACACAAACTACTACTTCCTTCTCCCTCTCAATTTCAGATTTAATTGTCCAAAGACAAACAATTACTATTGTTTCACAATGTAGAAATTTGTGTTCCACTTTTATTCTTGATATTATTTCTATTTTATTAGCATTTTGTATATATGATTGTATGAACATTTTTTTATCGGTTAAATCGAAAATCAAATCGTCACAGACCAAAAATCGATCAACCCAAGAAGCAAGTGGTTTGTCACCATGCCCATCAAAATCTCCAAGTAACCTGAAGACTAAAGTTCCTATAACAACCGTAATTCCCAAATCTGAAAGCCAAAGTGTAGATGGGGAGAAAAAAAATGGTATTTTGTTGAGAAAGAAAAGTGAGCGGCGTGAAAGTTTTGTCGAGAAGAGATGTTGTCTAAGGAAATAAAATAAATGTCACTAAATGGACTGCATCTTAATGATTAAGATTCAAATCTTAAAAACAAATGCACTAAATGGAGTGAATCTGAATAAATAAAATTCAAAACCTTAAAAACAAATGCACTTCATGGACTGAATATGAAGATTAAGATTCGATTGACAGAATCTGAATGATTAAAATTTAGGCCTTAAAAACAAATGCACTTAATGGAATAAATCTAAATGATTAAGATTCAAACCTCCATTAAGTGCAAGATGCTAAATGAAAATCATTAGTTAACCTAACATGTTCACAACACGTGATATCTCACCAATATATTAAATCAGATCCAAAATCACCAATTTGTCATGTTGGACGCACTCAACAGAAACTTCTTGCAAAATGCTAATGGTTAAAACATTAGTTGGCCTTAAAAATTCAAAAGAGTTGGAAAGAGAAACAACCTTTATGAAGACGCAACTCTCCTGGACTTTGTTTCTTGACCGGTGGCTTTCCATTTGCGTTCTCAGCTTGTTCTCTCTGCTTTTCTTTTACTTTGAACAACTTAATCATGGTCCCTACATGATAAAATATATAACATAATTAAAGCACGAAAGACCATCAAAGTACATGAAGCTATTTCACATCTTTTTCCTTTCGTAATAACCACATAACAACCTTCAAATACATAAAATTTCCTAAATATATATCCCTCTATCCTTTCTTTCCATGTATTATAAAGATTTCATTAGCTCGTTCTGAATTGTGAAAATGGGTCATTTCTTTCCGTAAAAGAACAAAAGAGGGCTTCATATTTTGTATTCTAATTCTCGAGATCAGCTATTTATACCCCGGTGATAGATAAAATCAATTCAACAAACTTTTCCCTAAGAATTATCCTCTTAATCTAGGGACATGTAACCAACTCCATTCTATGAAAAATAATGTCACAAAATAAAAGCAAAAATTATTTCCATCAAGTCGATTCTCAACAAAAGTAATACAACAGCTTTACCCACCAGCTACGTTGCTAAATCTCTTCAAAAATCCAATGGGTGCACGTCGAATTCTCCAAAAATACTGAATTTCTGGAGAATCCGACACAGATGCCGCACCCAAAGTGAAAGTCCGCTCAACTTAGCTCATGAGAAAACTGACCAACATCAAAAATTCTAAACCTAGTCGGTGCAAGCTATGACCCAAGTCAAAGACTGGAAATTCTAGGAGAATCAACAAGCAAACAGTCTAGAGAAACTAAAATTGAAACAAACCCAGAAAAAAAAAATCTATAACACAAGACAAACAATCAGTTCAGATCAAAACACACCAGAATTCATTGATTAAACAACTTAAAACACTCATCAAAACAAAGGGATTCCACAGATTAAAGCAACTAACAGTAATCTGATCGATTCTACGATCTGGGTACCAATCAAAACACCCAAAAAAATCACTGAATCTACAAAAGGGTATACAGCTACAAGTAGATAAAAATAGTTTGAAAGAAGAAAACAAACCTACTTAGATGAGATGTAGAAGAAAAGGGTGTTTTTGTGATCTCAGGTTAGCGTGAAGCAGCAAAGGGATTCTTCTTTCTTCTCTCTAATGGAATTTTGATGAGAGAGAAACTGAAACAAAGAAAGGAAGAAATAGGCTGGACGCCAGTCCAACCTTTTATATCATTTCACTCCACAGCCACAAATACTTGTTTTCTACAAAGGTGCATTTGGAGGGTCGTTTGGTAGCTCGATAAGAAATTAGTAGTGTAGTAATTTTTTTATATGAAGTTAATATGATATTGGATTAATAATTATAAATTACATAACTTTTAAATTCAATATTTCGAGATCGAACTTCAATAACGATAATAATTTTTATGGTATTTCTATTAAGTATTATTCAATTATTTTTTCATCAACTTCAATTATGAAATTACAATAATGGATCTGCTTAATTTTGCACGTGGCTATTAAATTATTTGCTTAAATTTACTATAACATTTCTATTAATTATTATTTCAATTATTGTTTACGGATGAGCATTTCAGCTTTTTGCTGCAATTGCTTGAAGCAGAAAGGTGACTACAACTTGTCTGTTTAGTGTTACGGTAGATATTAAAGTGGTTTCTTAATTTTACTGTGTCATTTATATTAATTATTATTTAGTTATTTCATCATCTACTTCAACTATGAAATTACGATAACGTATCTACTTAATTTTATGATGACTATTAAAATATTTATTGGACCCGTGCAACGTACAGTCTTCAAAATCTAGTGTACATATAAACACTTAATTAAAAAAAATTGTATTGTTTTATGTAGGATATAAATTATACTCCGTTTGTTTCGAAAAACAAAGATCTACTTTTTGTATCTGTTTCAAAGAGAATGACTCATTTTCTTCTTAGGTAAAATTTTAATTTTAATTTTTCACGTGACATGTTTAAGGTCAACATTAAAGGATATTTTGGAAAATTTAGCATAATTTAATTAAGGACCACAAAATTAAAATGACTTCTTTATTTTCTTAAATTTCGTGTCAAGTTAAATTATATCATTCTTTTTAAATGACGAGAATATTATTAATGCGTGAATAATTGATTTATGTATTATTACACTCGCATAAAATAGATATATAGATTTATTCTTAAATAATTCTTATATTATTAATACGTGTAAAACTCTAGTTAGCTATTAAACGACATTTATGGTTCATTTTGTAACTAGTTGGAAGTATGCATGCATAATTATAAAGTCATTAATTACGTGGATATTAATCGCGTATACGTTAGTTATGTAGATATTAGCTATTTCATCTTATTCGTAGCATAAGAAAATACGTTGATACCCTTGTAACTTGTTCATATTTATCGCATGGATTCAAAATTACAAATGAAATGTATATATCAATAACTTATTTCTAATTATGAAATATTAATGACATCATGTTAATTCGATATGTATTACAATATTAGCTATGCAATTGTATAATTGTGTAAATTAATGCGTGAATAAGTCCTTTCTTTACTTGCTACCAATAAATCTTTCATATCAAAACGGATCCTTAATTTTCTTTTAAACTCAACTTTAACCCCTAAATTTTTATATTTAAATTTCCTTTTAGGATAGAACGATATTGCGTGTTAAGGGCATAAATAGGTATCTTTCTTATTAATGGCAGATTAACTTTAGGAAAAAAAAGTCAATAGATTGCAAAGTTACTCAACCTCAAAATTTGACTTTTTCTTCTTCAATCAATAATTTTATTGTGTAAAAATAATTAAAAAAAATGCATTGAAGGAGGATTCAGAATTGTAGAAAATGAAAAATGATTGAATTTTACTGTAAAATTCGTGATGAAGAGAGAATTCGATCCTATATGTATTCTTTTTTTTTATTTCGTGGAAAAAGAATATAAATCAAAAGATAATATAATAATATTAGTTCTTGAAAATTTATTGCACTAACATAATTTGCAATAATAATATGGACTCATCACTTTTTCATCTTACAATTAAAATATTGTTACTATAACTCAACTCCCTAAAATTTGGAGGTTACCATAGCTTACCCTCAAGAATTTATAATTAATATTCTTGTAGTATGAAAAAGTAGACAATATTTTATACAGTCATATAATTATGAATAGTTTTCTTACAAAGTACTCAATTGTATTTTTATGACTTGGAAGGTATTCAACTATGAGGTGTTCTTTTACCAAATCACTTAACTATTGTTATTTTATTTAGAAATTAAAAAAAAAATAGCGATATCACATATTTATATGAAAGATGATGTATGAAAGGGAGTTTCAAAGCAATGATAATGTGATAGGTTGTTTATATCGTATTCTTCGAAGAAGGGATAATGGAGTTAAAATTTAAATTCTCAATTCGTGAATGCATATATAATACTTTATGGACCTTTTTAAGAATTTGTATCAATGCTATAGGAGTTATTTCGTTCCCACAAATTACAAGAATAATACTCTCTCCGATTCAAATTAATTGAATTTTTGAGTTTTTTTTCCATGTTTAAAATATTTGAATTGTTCAAAGTTCAAGGTGAATGTTTGAAATTTTTTCATATTTGCCTTTTCATTCATTGAACTTTTATATTTACTATTACATTATATATTTATGATTTTACAAAGGACAATAGTGAAAAGTATGGTGTAAATTTTATCTCTGAATATTTTTCTTAATATGTGTATTACCTCACAAATTTAATTAAAATAAAATAGAGTGAGTATTTTTTCCGAATTTTCAAGAAATTTTTCAATTTCTTCGTGAAACATAATTAGTCATCTAGTACGTTGAACTTCATAAAAAAATAGAAAAAGAATGACGATGACTCAAAGCGAGTAGATCTTACAAATTTGTTTGCCGAGGTTAGCAATTGGCAATTGCCTTGTGCAAACTAAAGTAAAGCCCAATAATTGGGGTACTTGAAAGGTTATATAAATATATTATATTATTTTTTTTATTATTTATAATAAAAATAATTTTTGTTAACACTAATGATATATTTAAAATATAATTTATATAAATGTATTATGAATTGCGCCTCGATGTAATCCCATCCTAATAGGAAAATGTTTGGAGTCTCCTCCTACTGTTCTAAACCTGAGTTTTGACTATATCATGGATATTCTTTATCGTTTTATTATATACCATTAAGACATCTTTAACTCCAAACACCTTCAGACAATATTTCTCGACACTTTTGTCGTGGGCCTTCTCAAAATCAATATGCACTATATGAAGGTCCATCTTTCTTTCTCTATATTTCTCTATCAGTCAACGCACAAGATGAATTATTTAAGTAGTTGATCGCCTCGATATGAATTTGAGCTGAGTATCTGAAATGGACACTTTTCCCCTCATTTCTACCGCTCTCTCCCCGACCTTCATACTATACTTTATCCATACGCGGAGCCATTCCCGTCTAATAAAAATTTTTTTTTTCTCGAAGGAGAATTTTGAGCACCCATACCTGCAAACCTCTCAATTCTCTTTTTAGGAACTAGTTGTAGTTGGGGGTCTAAGTGAAAAATACAAATAAATTTCAATGTCTATTGATGACTTAAACTTTTATTTAATAAGGAAAAATAGATTTCAGCTAAGATACGTGAAACGGATATTTTTTCAAAAAATTTCGTTAAAGGTATTATGAGCCAAAAATAAATTAAAGGTTTAATTTCGTCACACCTAGTTATGATGGTTCATTTATAGCATTACTCTATTTTAGCAGCTTTTATACATGTTTCCATTGTTACTATTTTTTTAAGCTTTACTTTCTGCGGACTAATTGTACCATAAATTTCGGGAAAAATGAGATCTATGAATCTTGTTGATTCATGGGCACAAGCTTGTTTACCCTGTAAATCCTTCAATGGATTCATGAAAAATCCTCCGAAAAATCCAAGATTTTTGAAAAAAACTAGACCCTTTTCTTCTATGAATGTTTCAGCTAGTTCTACCAGAGAAGATGAGAAAGTTTCCAAAGAAAATGAAGAAGCACAAATGGAGCAGCAATTCAATTTCAAGGATTACGTAGCTGAAAAGGCGATTACTGTAAATAAAGCTTTGGATGAGGCTATTATGGTAAAAGAACCACCTATGATCCATGAAGCAATGCGTTATTCCCTTCTCGCCGGCGGGAAGAGGGTCCGGCCGATGCTCTGTCTCGCCGCTTGTGAGCTTGTTGGGGGAGATCAGTCTAATGCCACGGCGGCTGCTTGCGCCGTTGAGATGATACACACTATGTCCCTCATTCATGATGATTTACCCTGTATGGATAACGACGATCTCCGCCGTGGAAAGCCTACGAACCATAAAGTCTACGGTGAGGATGTGGCGGTCCTCGCCGGAGACGCTCTCCTTGCTTTCGCCTTCGAGTACATCTCCACCGCCACAATTGGAGTTTCTCCGTCGAGGATCCTCGCTGCCGTCGGCGAATTAGCCAAATCCATCGGAACGGAAGGGTTAGTAGCTGGACAAGTGGTGGATTTAGCTTGTACTGGTAACCCTAATGTGGGATTAGAAACGCTCGAATTCATCCACATACACAAAACGGCGGCGTTGCTGGAAGCTGCCGTCGTACTCGGAGCAATCCTCGGCGGCGGAACGGATGAAGAAGTGGACAAGTTAAGGAGATTCGCTAGATGCATCGGATTACTGTTTCAGGTAGTGGATGATATCCTTGACGTGACAAAGTCATCGGAGGAGCTCGGAAAAACCGCCGGAAAAGATCTGGCGGTGGATAAAACGACGTACCCGAAACTGCTGGGATTGGAAAAGGCCAAGGAATTTGCAGCGGAGCTCAACCGTGAAGCTAAACAACAGCTGGCGGAGTTTGATCCACACAAAGCTGCTCCATTAATCGCTTTGGCGAATTACATTGCTTATCGTGAAAATTAAATATTTTTATATTTTAATCCTATAATTTGCGTAATCAGTTATTAATATTTATGTTGTCGAAGTATGTTTACATTGCATTTTTCTAACGTCAGGTGTCGTAGCTAATTGAGTAGCTTTAAAAGCATGTGTATAAGCTCGTAATGAAGGATATAGTCTTGCTCGGGAAGGTAATGAGATTATTCGCAAAGCTTCCAAATAGAGTCCAGAATTAATTACTGCTTGAGGTATGGAAAGAGATCGTATTTATTTTGCAGCAGTGAACGTTTTGAATAAGTAAAAACAATGTGACACTAGCAAATAAATTAGCAAACAACAAAGAAGGATAAGGAGAAAATACTCAAGTAATTATCCTTCGTTTTTTGTTGATATTGGTTAAAGTTATGCATGCGTGAATTAATAATGGATCCAGAATTTTTGTTAAGATTTCAAAATTTTAAGAAGTAGACACACGTATTAAGCGAAGGATGTTCGACATTTATTATATAAATATAAAAAATTATTTTTATTATACACAAATAGTATTATTTTCCGTGGACACATGTAGCCATGTAGGTGAACACATGAAGATGGGGGTGATAAGAGCCGTGTTGTATTTACGTTGGTTTCCTCGTAGAAAACGAAACTACACATTTGGCTGTTATTGTACAAAAGAAATAAAAATAATTGCAATGAAATCTTAATCACATGCATACCAATAAGGGTGTAGTTGGCACTGGTGGAGCCACCGCATTTATTCAATTGACATTTCCTTGGAAAATTATGTTGTCTAGTTAGGGTGTGGTGGAAAATTACTTCTTCCTTTTTATATCTTTTCACTTCATTGCCTAATGAAATGAATTCTTTTATTGTAACTTTTTCGTGCATTTATTTTTTTATATTTTAATACTTTTTGATAAAATTTCTCACGTCATCACAAGATGAATTAGATTCTTCCACTTTAACTATAATCTCTACTTCGAGCAATTGATATGAAAAAAAAAATATGTTAGAAAGTATTTCTTCCTCAAGTGAATTTTATAATGAATTCTATGAAAATGTCGAACACTAATTATATTAAGTGAAATTAAAAATTATCTTGATTATTATTAGTGTAGAATAAGTGAAATTAAAAATTAAAAAAGATTAGCGCCGTTGCCGGGGATCGAACCCGGGTCACCCGCGTGACAGGCGGGAATACTTACCACTATACTACAACGACCTGGTTGCTCCAGGTATCCTTCAGATTTCATCTGTATCTGTGTCATGCAAAATAAAAAAATTGCAAAACCATGGAGGAAGAATGCATTTGTCACATACATTACTTATCTATTTTGAAATAAGCGATGTTTTTAACTTAATACGCTCTATTCATTTCTAGAAAATATCAAAGAAAAGCTAATTATTGGTTATTACTTTATGTAAACAATGGTAATTTTGGAAGAATAAAATCAATTCCTTCTTTAAAATACTCTTTATTTTGAAACAAAATGAAAAAGCTAACACACAACTTATTTGAAACAGACAAGAGTATATGAAATTGAATAAGAGTGTCTTATCTGAAATCCAAACGACATAATGGATATGACACAGATTTTTCCCATCAAATGGATAGATATTCTTGGTCCCCTCGCAAGAAGCTGCTAAAATCAAACATATAAATGCAAACTTAGTGGTGGCAACTGGGGCATGGTAGGGCTGGGCTAGAGGCAGATTTAGAGCATTGAAAGGATGTTTCACGGAAACTCGATAATTTTTACAAGTATCTTATATTTAAATTGACTATAGGCTAGCTCAGCCACCGAGGCTCACCCCACCCCGCCCTGCCCCATCGTGATGTATAGCGACTGCTATTTTTGAAATTTGAATAATTCAATCTAATAATCTATTCAAGTTCTTAGAACTTGTGTGTAAACAAACACCTAAGAAATCTTCATCCTTGTAAGTTATTGATTTTGCCAGTGGAAGCAAACATCTTCACATCCAACTATGGAAGATATAATTTTTATGCACCAACGTAACATGCAAAGCTTCAAAATACTCCTTTCAGAGAATTTGTGTTGCTTGTGTTACTGTGGTGAATGTTGTTTGGCTGCCTTTGACATAGTGAGATAAAGCATAATTGATTCGACATCATAGAAAGTGATTCCAGAGTCCTGACCTTCCCAGCAGCCGGGGTTCAAAGCCATTAACAATCACAGCAACGATGATATTTAAACTTTTCCTGAAGTCCCTCCTGAACAGAAGTAAAATATGGGTCAAAGGAAATCAGAAAGGCGCACAATACATTAATCAACCAACCAATCAACAGAATATAATACTAAGTAATTGAGCACAATTATGCAGAAATAATCAAGGGATCAAGCAAGTTGCAAAGATGGATAACATAAAAACGTACAGTGTTCCATTTCATGATACATGATGGCCAAACCCCAAGATATATATATATATATATATAATACAGAGATGTCAAGGCTAATAGTGGTGAAGGTTCTACAGCATGCTTACCCAAAAATTTAATTGCCACACACTACCTGACCAGCGTACATACCATGTTCAATAATGAAAAAACCATGACAACTGCATTCCAAATGGATATGAATTAGTAGCACAAGATTGAGTTGCAATCTCCGTGAGGCCCAATGATGCATTTTGAGTAAACATAAGTGTGCACTTAAATGGCCTTCCAATATCCAGAACTGCAATTTGTGAACCTTTTTTTCATAAGAGTGGTTGTCTGGGCCTCCTTGCACGTACCTAATTCCATAGGATACCACTCACCCACACCAGCGACAAAATACACAGTAACTTTGTCTAGGATAGATCAGAAGAAATCACCTAGTGTTTTCGACTCTGCTGGGATTTGAATATGAGACCTCATGGTTCTCACCCCACTTCATTGACCACTACGCCACACACTTGGGTGCCCTGAGCTTGTGAACTAAAGCATGAAAAACTTCGAACAGCTTCAGTTTTTCAATGATTATTTGAAAAAGAAAAGATTTAGGTTTCAACTTTATAAAATGAGAGGAACTTAGCAACTATGGTTACTATTACAAAGGTTCAACCATGAACCAGTTTTTGCTCTCAATCTCAAAAACTTCTTTTCGCAGTTGAAATTGGAACAAAAATAGAGATTTCTAGGCTACGAAGGTCCAAAAAGCATTCTAGGACTCAAAAAGTTGTTGACTTGAAAATATGTACTCCATAAAGAGCATGAGTTTATTTTTGTGGCAGACAACCAATCATTGAGAGGACACAATGCATGCTATCCATCTTTCCTAGTGTTTCATCATAGTTGTTGCAATCAGACATTTACAATTTTGGGGTATCAAACAATAGTACTTGGCAAAAAGCTTGTTTCTAGAGAAGAAAGTTCAAATGAAATTATAGCAGACAAAAGTCATTTGTACTTCTTTTAGCACACACAACCTGCCATAATAAAGACAAGCAGACATCCAAGAAAATGCACAACACTCGGAAAAAATATCAAAAACCATCTCATTCAAAAGTAAAGAAAAAAACATTCATAGGCTGGATTTAAATAATAAGTCAATCGACGCACCAAATGTCAGCTGATATTCCAAGCCACCAGTGACTTCCTTGAAGTCTATACTCTCTGCCTGCAAGCAATCACAATGGTGAAACCCGCTGAATGCGCAGGTCCATCGCATAGCTTATGAACCCTACATAAGAAGATAACACATGAAGCTTCATCTAACAAGAGCATTCTACTGGAGAAAAGTAATTTGGCAAAATGATAAAAGTACAACAATCATGTCTTTTAATCTTCTACTGATACTTAAACAGGAGGGAGAAAACCACTTACAAAGGGAAATCATCCGGAAACCATGTTGTTGGGACTGAAACTTCCCAGTAAGAGGCATTCCTATCAGGATACATCAATTTTTTCTGTTGTCTTACTAACAAAATATCTTGAATCCTGAAAATGAAGAGGTTCATTCCCCCAAGAAGTCCATCCAGGTATTATTTCTCTAGCGAATAGTTCAACACAACGAGCAGGCATCAACCCTGGCACATAATCTAGCAGCAGCTCTAATCCATGTGGGAAAGAGAAAAATTATGAGCCAACAACTCTTCCAGTAAATAGTAGAAAAGATCAATAAAATGTCTTCCCTAGCCCATCTCTCTTTCCAAACCCAAAAAAAGTAAAGACCAACTAAAATAGGAAGCAAAAAACCGACATTATTCAAAAGAGCAGGGGGGGGGGGGGGGGGAGGACCAGAAAAGGTAACATCTTTGACATATCACAGGTTATCTCCAATGGGAGGATTACTTGAATAATCACTAGGAATACTAATGAACACTCGATTATCTGGTAAAGGATTAAATCTTGTTGAATTGCCAGAATGTGTATCCTGCAAAGAAATGGCAAAGTGATGAAAAGAGAGATCTTTTACAAAAGCAACTCCAAGGCACAGAACAAGCTGACCTTTCTGTCACAGTAACCTAGGAGAAGACATTCATATGGTCGGTGATGAAAGAGGTCCAGTTCACTAGTCAACATTCCATTGGACTTAACCTGCAACAAGAAAACAACATAAATACACAAGCACATACTTCAATATATGAATTCCTCATCCATCTCCTCATCCACTTCTCTCTCAGGAAAGAAGGCAGTTTAAGATAGCCTGAGAGTTAGTGGAAAAATATGATACCTTCAACCAGAAAAAGCTAGCAGCATATGTTACTCCCCATTTGGGAAATAGATCATTTTCCACAAAACTTCGCAACTTCTCTCTGTTAGTAACCCACAATGCAACAAGTGCTCCAGAGGTATGACAAAGTTCCTTGATGGGGAGAGACAAGAAGTGTCGGTTGGGCAAAGTTGGGTACCTGCAACCACATGTAGCTGCATATTGAATAGAAGCAATCTATAAACACACCTTGACATCTAATAACTTGAGTTTCTAACATAGAAGTCAGACAACTATTAACTTCATTTAATAACTTAAGAGGAAATCAAAACATACAATATCTTCGTTCAACTACGCTTCTATATCTATCTATAAACTACCCACCACCCTACCCCAAAATTCAAAGAGAAAAGTCTCCCTATAGTGTGTACATGATACGAATTGTTCTTCAACTGACAGTTTTAGGTAAAAACACATTGCAGAGGGTGGACCTCCGGATAATGAATCCTAGGCAAGGCTAACTGATACTCTAGAGACAAGAGAGACAAATTTGAGATAGGAGTAACACGCACCTCAGTTTCTGATGAGCACTGCCATTTTCCCAAGGGGGGTCTATAACTATGAGATTGAAGCCACAATCAGAATCAGCTTAAAAAAAAAAAAACACCAATCAGAATTTAAGCAGATGGCTCCCGTATTCTAACTTATGCATGACGAAACTAGAATTTTTGGCAGGCAACGAGGATTTCTTTAAACTGGATACTTCTCAATATATTGCAGGTCCATGCAAAATAGAATTTAATAAGCATTCGTTCTGGACAGTAGGTCCACGATCAAACACACAGGAAAAAGGATCTTAGCTCATTACCTGGGATTAAGCTGTCAATCTGCTGCATATCGGACTTCAAGCCACAAGAACAATAAAACCCAAAAAGTCAGATTTGAAAGACCATGCAGATAAATTAGATTCAAAGAAACCAAAACCAGAAAATAAAAAAATTGAAAGCATAAATCCAAATGATTCAGATTTCAAATTTCATGACAGAAAATAAAACAGCTTTTCTCAGGAAGGCAAATATCAAATTTCATTTGCATGAACCTACAAATAAAGTTAACAATGAAAGTATGAAACAACCAAAGAAGCACCTGCTCCGTATCATACCATATAGAAACAACTCCTTCGGGGAATAATATACTTGTGATTTAAAATCTCAGCCTCTATATCATAGCTTCCCTCATTGGCAATTAGATTATTAAACACAGGGGTCACTCTTTGCTCAATACTTTGAGCAAGCAGAGAACCTGAAAACCACACAGAAGACATTTAGAAAACATAACCATGCCAGGACCACAAGAAATAAGCTAACAGTTTACTGAAATTGTATTGAAATGGATAAAGAGTGAGCCTTGGCACAGCAGTGAATTGCTCCTTTGATGACCAGCAGGTCACTGACTCAGAGCGACAACAGCCTCTTTTGCAGAAACGCAAGGTGAAAACTGCATACAGTATCCACCCGCTCTCACTATCCCCACAGTGGTCAGAGACCATTTCGGACAAGAGCTGAACACTAAGACTTTTCTTACTGAAATGCACTGTAAAAGTTTCGAGTAAGTTAACCAAACCTTCATTTTGCAAAGTTTTATCATCTTGTTGATAATTGAGAATAATCTCATACAACGGAGCTTGCCAAACATCTCCAAGCTCCAGAAAGGAAAGCTCACTTTCCTGCGACAACTCCTTACATCCCCCCACAGCACATCCATTTTTCCTCAAATTTCTCAAAACTTTTAAAAGATCAGTAGCTTCAAGCAGCGATTCATGTGCTTTCAACAAGAATGGCTTCACCTCCTTCAATACAATCGTATGCCACACTTTAATGCACAGAAAATAAGCAGCTCTAAATTGAATATAGCAGGTAAACTTTTTTCGGAAATGAGTTTATAGTCAACTTGAAAAAAATGTTAAGCCGAGCTGTGTTTTCAGTTATATTCCTCCTCACCATTAACTTGAAACTTTTGAATGATAAATTTAAGAGTTAATGGTCAAAAACACACACGAATTATCACATTTTTGTTAGTTCCTAGCTGAACTATCATGCGTTCATTTTTCCTACCTAAGTATCATCAACTATAACACACATCTGCTATCACTTCACGTAGAAAAAACAACTGATATTTGGTGAATTTCAATAAACATTTTTGGTTGTAGTTCAAGTACTAAACTCGTACACTTGACAATTTATTTCATGTTTGAAACTCCAATAAACGAAATACTTCATACGTGTTTTTCATCCTTTGCTCTAAATTTAGTGGTACCTGGTGACGACGATCAGCGACTTGTTCGCGCTCGTTGAGAGATTGAACCTTCTTCTTCTTCTGTTTACGTTTACGCTTTCCATTTCTAGAATCTTCGGCAGCTTGTGGAGATTGTGTTGAGTTGGAGAAATCGAAGAAGCGAGAGTAATACGTACAAGGCGAAACCCTAAACCGGGTATAAGAACGGTTGAGGATTCGAACCGGGTCGATGAAGAAGGCGTTTGAGTTTAACGGATAAATTCCTGATTCCATGAACTCGTTCTCTTTCATCTTCAGAATTTGGGAATTCTTCTGCTTGAGAAGTCGCTTGTTGATCGGAAAAATGCCGGCGGGAAGCGGGAAATATTATTTGCGTTGTGGTCCCCGTATTTGCTATGATTTCCATTAAAGTCCCCCAAAAGATGTTTTCTTTTCACCTCCCTCACACCACTGTTTCTTTTTTTAAAAAAAATTCTTTGGATGGTTGCTGCACGTTTTATTGTATTGTATTGTTAATATAAATATAATATTTATTTTTATTATTATTTAAAATTTATTGTATCATAGCAATTTAATTTATTGTT
>JAABOM020000084.1:26533060-26548879 GCA_011800125.2 Solanum clarkiae | reverse complement strand
CTCCACTCATTTCTATCTAAGGTCATGTCCTCCGTAAGGTTGAGTTTTGCCATGTCTTGTCTGATCACCTCTCCCCATTACTTCTTTGGTCTACCTCTACCCCTCCGATATACAAACTATCTGATAAAAGAAAATATAAGGTATGATATGAACGACAACAAATACAGTCTCAAGTACAACGACGACTCAAAGGAGGTATGAAACTCTCTATAACGTCAGAATTTTCCTATGTTCAATCTACATAGAAAAAATATAGTAGAGTGAGTACACCAAAATATACCCAGTAGATTCGTGAAATTCATGCATACAAATGTTGTAACCTATGACATCAGACATTGGCGTAACCAAAAGTGAATGCTCGGCGGGATTTCTTAACGCCAAAAATAAAAAGGAACCTTCTTGGAAGTACCCGCCAATGCTGACTCAGATTACTCTACCAAATGGGGTCCACACGACCAAAGCCTGTAATCAAACCATTCAAAGTGCTCCACGTGTGCATTTGATTCATCAAGTTGCATGAAATAAAATAAAATAATAAAATTGTTATATAATGATTTTATCCCTTAGTAGAACAAAAGATCATCAAAAGCCCAAAAAAATAAAAATAAAAATTCGCAAAAGTACTTTTTATTTATCAAATTATGTCAGATTCTCTTTTGTTTTTTAATTTGTTAAAACATAATTGTACTAATGTTTCTTATCTTTAAAAAATACGGAGTAACAATTTGAATTTATTGGTAATTAAATTACTTTGTGTAATTTTGGACAAATTAAATATTTTCTTTGTTTATATGATATCTTTTGACTCAGCACGACGTTTAAGGGGAAAAAAAGTTTTTTGAAACTTGTAATCTAAAATAATTTTTAAAAAATTTGTGCGACTGAAAATCATTATCTTATTAGGATCGTAAGGTAAGATCTAGCCTTCTTTGCATGTACTTTTTCTTATTGAGGATTTTTATGTTAATAAAAAGACGCTCTAGCAATGTAACGTTGAAAAAAATTCAACAACAACAACATACCCAGTGAAATCCTACAAGTGGGGTCTGGGGAGGGTAGATTGTACGCAGACCTTACCATTACCATATAGAGGTAGAGAGGTTGTTTCCTAAAAACCCTCAGCTCAAAACCCATAAGCAGAAATACCTATATATGACCAAAAGAGAGTAAGTGAATAGCATATGAGTAAAAAGTGAATAGCATATGAATAAAAAGAGAATTTTAAACTTAAATTGTCTATAGTGAAAGTAAAAAAGATGGCATTCCTTTGGGATGAACCAAAAAAAAAAAAGATGCTAAATAAAATGAAACAGAATGAATAATATTATTGTTTGATGTCTAATATTTATATTGATGTTGCCTAAATTTTGTCGGAACTCGAATTCAAAATTTATGATTAAGGATAAAAAGGAGTAATCTTACGAGACAAAGTCAGATATGTAAGCTAAGGTCTAGGAGAGTGGTAGCAGTAGAAAGTGATAACTGTGAGGGTGGACAATTAACTGACCATGGTCACACTAACAAATCCTACTAAAGGCCCCTCTATATATAGCTTTTTTCTCCTAAGCAATTACTGCCAAATAAACCATTTATAACTCAAATAGAAAGTGTTAGAGAGAGAAAGCCATCAAAGAAGGTTAGAACTTTGAGCTTCTTGCTTATTTTTACCAATAAATATGTTGTTGATCACTTAATTATGTAGCTTTCCCTTTTTGTTTACTTATAAAAAGTTTCCATTTTGATGGGATAATGTTGCTTGTTTGTTCTTTTATCATTATTGGGTGTTCAATTATGAATTTGCTTGTCCAATTCTCCTATGATGTGATCATGCCAGCACTAACGCACCGGATCCCATCAGAACTCTGAAGTTAAGCGTGTTCGGTGAGAGTAGTACTAAGGATGGGTGACCCTTGGGAAGTCCTCGTGTTGTGGGACTTCATTGGGTATGTTGTTGTTTGTCCAATTCTCCTAGGGGTTCTGAATTTTCCATCTTGAATTGTTTTTGCCCTATTCTTTATCATTGTTCTGCCTGTGTTACTGGATTTTTTTGGTTCTTGTTTTTGAGGTGATCATGTCGAAAAGGAAGGAATTAAAGTAGAAGAATTTGATCTTTTTTTCTAGTGATTGTTGTTTTGATGGTTTCCAATTATGTGTACATGACAATTATAGGAAAAAAGGAATTAAAGGGTGAGGTATATGATTTTTAATTGGAGATTTTGAAGGTTTTTTTCAAGTCAAGGCTAAGTCAATGTGCTAATGTTGGATGCAGTTTTAGTTATCATTTGAAGTTGATGAAACTATCATATTTGTTTTGTTGTAGTTTCTGTTGTGTTACTATCTGTTGTTTCTTGTACTTCCATTACTTCTTCTTTGTGGAATGCTATGGACTGTTTTTCATAGAGCTGAGGGTCTATTGGAAACAACCTCCCTACCTCTAAGGTAGGGGGTAAGGTCTGCGTACACTCTAACTTTCACAGACCCCGCTTTGTGTGATTACAGTGGGTGTGTTGTTGTTTTTGTTGAAGCTGATGAAAGTTACCTCTGAAAATGAACAGGTTGACTTCTTAATTGGTGAAAGATATCTATCCTTTTAGAGTTATTATCATTAGTTTCTAATTTTGTTCAAACAGTTTAAGATATATGTGGTAAGTTATTGAGTGGACTGATTGAAATGACTTTTGAGCTTTTGGTTCATTTCCTTTACGTTGCACCTACGAGCGTGTTTTGATGATCAAGAATTGAGCAATTTCGTTCAGCTTTGTGTCTTCGTTGACACTTTTACTCCGCTCTTCTGTAGTTACGATTACCCTTAAGTTTTACAGTAATCTATTTATGTAGCAGCTTTGATATGTCCGCCAAGATTAATTTCCTTTTTTTAAAAAAATAAAAATTAGAGGGCAATTAATAGCTGTATCTGATTAATCTGTTGAATGATCTTTTGGAGTTTTCTTCTCCTTTATGTTTGTCATTATACAGAAAGTAGTTACGATATTTAAGTCTTGGTTATGTAGTAGCTGTCATTGTTTGTGGTCTCATTTACTCTATTTCTCTGGTTTAACAGGAAGTAGATCGGAGCTCTAGCTTTTCCAGCTTTGATCTATTTCATCAGCTGTCTACCATGCTTCCTCCGGCTGCATCAACTCCACCTCCAGATTTGAGGAGTTTCTATGGGACTAGTGATGAAATCTTTTTGTCCCTCGATCGGATTAACCGTGGATCAGGAGCCATCCCTGATGATGTGATTGTCGATAATCCCTACCAGTATGATCCTTCAAATTTGCCAGGTAAACATCAAGTTTAATTATCGGTTTACAGTCCATTCATCAATGAAATGATGTTTGCAGATTCTGTCTTTAAAACCTTCCGTCCTGTTTGCAGAAGAAATTGTTTTATCTTCTAACCTGTGTTCAAATGTCTTTATCAAATTAGGAAATCTGAAACTTGATTTGCTTTTAGTGGAAGGACTATATGGATCTTAATTAACGCCTCATTTCATTTACTGTTCCTTTTGATAGAAGGTGTGGTGAAAGGAAAAAAGATAAACTGTGTTGGATTGAAGTGATTATGAAGTACCAGATTGATCTTTAATATTTCTATGTGTGTTCGATAAAAAATGTGGCTTAATGAACCTTTAAAAGCCAATCTTAGTTCAAGATGATAAATTAATAATTTTAAGTTATAGACTGACAACCTTCGGAGGTGTTAATTAGAATAACTTCTGGGATAGTTGGTCATAGCAGAAGTCTTTTCTCACTATTCCCTCCGCCCTTAGCCTAATGGGATACTCATGTTTCTTTCCACAGTATAAATGTATAACGCAAAACCACTTTGGACTTTAGATAGGAAGGTCTGTAGGTTGCATAATAGGGTAGAAGGTTAGTAGGTAGTGGAGTGTTGTCTTGATGTTCGAAGGTTTAGGCTTGTCTGTATCTGTTGTTGTACTAGTCGTATTCTTGTGTTCTTGCTTCTGCTATCTATCATCATATGTTGTTTATTGTGTTTCAATTGTCACAATACTTTCCGTTTCCTTACTAAGTATTCATGATACACGTAGATGGAACATGGTTTCTAGTAAGAAAAATCGAGGAAAAAGAAACTGAACATGGATCCTGGAGAGCAAAAGGTCAATCTGAAATATTTGCAAATGCTACCGTCTGTGGTAGGATAACCACTTTTGAATTTTTTCGAGTCCAAGCCGCTATCGAACAGAGAACTGTCTGGATGATGCAGGAGTATAGAGTAACACCGCAAGCGAAGCATGATCAGACCAAGTCACAGGTAATCTTTACCACCATCTTTTTTCTATTCCAATCTCTTACTGTTTTATCGCTTCAGACTTATCAAACATGCAAGTGAATTAATGGCTTGGTTGGATATTTTGCAGGAGTCTGCACTTTGTAAATTTTTTAGTTTGCAGAATGATCCCGAGGCAGAGCTAAACGCTGATCTTGAATTGGCGAAAATTCTTAGCATGTTTAGTAGCTGTAACGATGGACAACGTTCAATTGGTGAACAGGTTGGTGCTACTTGTTCTCTTTTCTCTCCAGTACATCCAGCCTGCTAATGTCCAACTAGTTTTAACATAGTTTTTTTTTGTATATGGTTATGTATGTCGGTGTTAACTGTCTTGTGGGGCATAATAAAGTCATTGGCCGAGTTCTGAACGAGCTTGAGTTCAACTGTTTGCGGTTCATACTTTCCTGCTGTTCATCTTTGTGGCTTACAAATGTCTCGCAGTTGTCTTGAATATTCAAGATGTTGTACCTAGATGACTATTGTGCCTTAATTAATGATAAGAAAATTCATTGAAAAATCGTGGAACGAGTTTGTTTTTTGAGACGAGGGTTCCTAGGAAACAGTCTCTCTACCTTTGAGGTAGTGGTAAGGTCTGCGTACATTTTTTCCTTCTCAGACCTCACTTGTGGAATTCCACTGCGTATGTTATTGTGATGGAATGAGTTTTGTGGTACATATACTTGGGTCTTATCTTTAGACTTGCTCCACGTGGTATATGAGTATGTTTGTATGCTGTCACCGAAACCATCTAATGACTGCAGAAGTTTTATCAGGTAAACAGCTTGACAGAAAGGGCTGGATCATCACTTGTTGACAAAGCTAGAGATCAGGCTGTTGATGATAAAGTAGATGAGATCGATTTCTTTTTACTAGGGGACTACCTGGAATTGGACGACCTGACAAAAGGGGCTGGATCATCACTTGTTGACAAATCTAGAGATCAGGCTGTTGATGATAAAGTAGACGAGATCGGGGACTACCTGGAATTGGACGACCTTGCTGATGCTGCATCACATTCGTCTAGTTCAGTGAATTCAAGTTGCCAGAGCTTCAAATCTGATGAATATTTTGAATTTATGGAACTTGCGGATTTGGATGATGATAAGAAAGAGGACTTAAGTGGAAAAGGTTCAACTAGCAACCATAGCATAATGATGTGCGGAATAGCAAATGATGTGGTTGTGCAGCCTGCACCTTTCGGTAAGCAAGCGTTTCTGCCCTCACCTTCTTATGAGTCCATCCATACTGTTTTTCGACTTTTAGACCTTTAAGAAGACATCAGCTGTGCTTTAAACTTATTGTCTGATTCATTCGACACTCGGAGGATGAAAAACAGTCTCGTATTCTTCTTGCTTGTATTGCACAGATGGAATTCTGCTATTTATCTGAAACCTCTATGTCGGCATTGCTTGGCAGGGTTTCTTGCTGAAGAGAGTGACAATGCTGCAGCAAAGGAAACTAAACAAGCTCCTGATAAGAACAAATCCAAATCTCCCATTGAGCCATCTTCAGAGAAAGCTTCTAAGAAGCTCAAGGCTAAGCATGTGGATGAAGGTCCATCACATGCTCGTAGGGCGACAACGTCTTCCAGCAGCAGCAACGATGAACCTGGACGTGCAGCAAGAAGGGAGGAGAAGCGTTCGAAGAAGCTAATGAAATACCTTTGTTTTATGCCATTCTAGATCATTGAAACACATGCAAGCAACATAGAACAGTTTAACCAACAACAACCAAAGGAAAAAAAACAAAAACAAAAACAAAAACAAAAACAAAAACAAAAAAAAAAAAAAAAGAAGGAAAAAGTGGTGTGGGTAGGGGTGGGGGTAGGGGTGTTGAAGGTCTTTAAACTATGAATATTTGATATTTGTGCATTAGGTTCTCTATAATAGAGATGTAAAATTAGAACAACCTCTTTTGTAATGTTAATAGAGAAAAGTTTAGAACTTTTTATATTTTTATAGTTCTTCAAGTGATTACTATTTTTTTTTTCCTATTTCCTTTTCGGTGTTTGGTACCTGCATTGAAGCCGGACAAACTCTCGATTTGCACAAGAAAGTCCCATCTCATGGTTATGGGGTAAATTGCTCCCTAAAATAGGCAACTGTATAATCGATGCTGGAACTCGAATTTTCTTCAAGATTTTGAGTAATTTCACTTTGGTACTTATTTCTTCATAAAAATATGAAGCAGCCCAAGAAATTGGGACTGGTCTGTGAAATGTGGGCCGGACCCAAAACATCCAAGTTAAAGGGATGGACCAGTTAGGCAAAGGCCCACCAGAATTCCGACTCTCCTTCCGGTCTTTATGTCCTATCACCTTGACATGGTCGAAGTCATCAATTCGACCCGAGTTATTCTCAAGTCCAATACGAGTTTTTCTAGTTGTGTATTTCTACAATAGGGTGGACAAGAGGCTTGTGGGCCTGACGTGATCGGAGAAAAAATGGTATATTTCTCGGAGCAAACTCCGGGCAATGTGAAACACAAGTTATGCCTTGAAATGAAACACAATTTTCAAGCCCTACTCGAGCTCATTTTTCCTATCATAATAATCTTTTTTGAATTAAATAAATAGAACTAGAAACGACAAGACAAAGTAGGTCAATATACAAATAATTACCCTTAATTATACCCATAATAATAAATCATAATTAACCAAAAAGAATCACATGATCTTGGGAGTGACATTTAATTAATCAAAATAAAATGGGAAATTAGAGGTTTGGGTTTACTATATTTTTTTTCTTTATCAACTTGTGATATTATTATATATTATTCAGTGGTCCACTACTGAAAATATTTCTAGTACGCTAATTGTGTATGAGTAACAAGACGTAATAGGATAATTGAATGATTGAAAGGCATGGACACTTGATTAGTTTTCACCTAAATTTTTATTTATTTTTTACACTCACAAAATATTTTTAACAAACAACAACAACATACCCAGTGTAATCCCACTAGTGGGGTCTGGGGAGGGTCGATTGTACGCAGACCTTACCGCTCCCTCATAGAAGTAGAGAGACTGTTTCCTAAAACCCTCAATTCAAATTCCAAAGGCAAAATACCTAGATATGACAAAAAGAAAAATAAAGTACGTGAAATGTGCGTTCAAAGATAATTTTTACTTTTAAATATCATTTCTCAATTTCCAATTTCAACTTCAAATATTTTTTTAATTTATAAAATATTGCTTAATTCATATCCAAAGACCTACATAATTGATTTATTTGATGTAAGAAAATGACATTACAAATTTCTTCTTTGCTTTATTGGGCTATGTGATTTTTTAATATATTTTACGTTAAAAAAAGTCTATTAACTTAATTGTCACTAAAATTTTTTATTAAAAAAAGTTCTGTGATTATTTTTATAGATATTTTGATTCGAGAAATAAAAAATGGTAATGTCTTGATATGAATAAATTAGTAAGTTCCTAGCTATTTCAGTGAGAATCTTTTTTCCATCATGCACTTTCTAAGTGAATTAATTAATGTCATATCTATTTTGAATAAATGAAACTGTTCAGAACAAGTGAGTTATAACCCATTGTTGATTATAAATAGAGAGATTTTCTCTCAGTTTTCGACATTAATATTCTTCCTTATTATGCATATATTTTCTCGAAAAACAAAATAGAGTCATTATGTGATTTTATTGTTATTCTTTGAGTTCATCGAAATTATTCTATTAAGGTTTGACATACCGCTACTTCTCTGACGTTTATCCGTGTCTGCACTGCTATTTGATTGCAGGAACTAACAATATGTTCATTCAATAAGTTATCTATAGACTACTGTTATACATTGCTATTATTTCATACATTATTATACAGTTACACATATTTTAAGTATATATTATATACAAATACTTCAGTCAGAGACATTAAGTTGGACTATATATTATTTATTATTGCCACTGGCTTTGCTTTATGACTTTCTGTCTTCTTTTTTTCCCCTCAAAAACTGTCAATTTTAGGCTTTTTAATATTAACATATATATTATTTATGAGAAAAAAACTTTGCTTTCAACTTTAGTGATGATTACACATGTTATGCGGAAGATCTTTAACGTGTCTTTTTTTTTTTTTTTAATAATCCGACGGCTGCAAAAACCCGACAACCTAAATCTACGGCTAATCTATCTCCACAGTGGCGGGAAACAATGGATTAATTAATTAATACATATGGAGTATTAAATATACATTTTATAAAAATAATAACAACATTACCCCAATGCCTCAAAGGCTCCCGCTCATTGCGAATAAGGGGGAGTTTCCGGATGACCCATGATGAGCGTCAGAAATTGCATTGACTAACTGCTACTTCACAATTGAAAGAAACGCAGACAATTTAAAGAGTCATTTTGCTTTGTTCCATCATACCCCAAAGTCAAAAAATAGTAAATCTTTGGTTCCATCCGAGATTGATGGATACTCCATAGAAAAAAGTTCATTATTCAAAAAGATGTGGTTTGGATTCTCAAGTAAGATGAGAAAAACATAATAAGCTACTAAGAAGTAGAGGTGAAATTAAAAAAAATTATCTATTGGTGATGAAACAAAAAAAAATTATCTTTTTGATTTTTGGGACTAAACATTTTTTTTTTCTAATTGATGATGAAAACTGAAAAAGGGAGGATTTTTCCATGCTTAAATGTAGAAGCATTTCTTTATATTATTAAAAATTAAAGAATTTAGAAGATGACATACTTTATGTATCATTATTGCTTGACTTTGAATTTTGAGTAGATCATTTTGTTACACTTCATTACCTCAAATAAATTAATGAAAATAATTTTCTTCACAATACAACAAGGATTCATTGAGTTCAATTTTTTTATCTTGTTTATCTTTTCCACTGCTATTTTATCGCTCTTTTGGATACAAATTGATTAAAAATATGATATACAACATCATCATACGAGGGTTATTCTTAAAGATCATTAATATTTATTGAATATTAACAAAATTCTATGAAATAACTTTGAATATATGCAAACAACGTATCAATCGTCTTTCTAACAAACAAAATTCAAAAATATCTATAAATACGACATTTCTTTCTTTCGATAAATAAACTTACAATTATTTTTGGAAGACCATATACTTCCTTAAACTTACTTTGATATAGAAAAGGTTCAAAATTTAAAAATATCTCATTTTATTTTTTTAAATTTCACACTAGATCAACAAACATAAAGTAAAATGTACAAAAGGTTCATAAAGTAAAAAAAATTATAGTACATAATATTATCCAACTAATTAACTAGGTGTACTTTATTTAATTTATTTTGGAAAAAAATAAAATAAATAAAAAAAATAAAAAAAAAGTCTTATCCTCGGAAAAAGACAACACCGACGGCAGGTAGAGCTCGTCGTCCACGTGGGGCCCTCGCATGATTTCGCGGGCTTTCTATCTTCCGTTACTTCACACTTTTCATAAGTTACTTCCTTTATTATTATTTTACTCTAAAAAAATAAAATAAACAATTTATATTTATAAAAAAATATTCTTTTTATTAAGTATATCTTTTTAGAGCAATTTTAATTACTACTACTATTTAGTTTCATTTAGAACTTTTGAAGGAAGATTTTTATGGACATTAAATTCGGCAATAAAATGTTTGAAATGAGTTTTAAAACATCAATAATTTTCTCTATAAAATAATAATGATAATACTTAAGTCATTTTAGAAATTGAATAATTTTAGTGAGAGGTAGTTTATCTTTATCGACTTCAGTAGTGTTGTTGAATGCTTTTTTTATCGACGCGACACGTGTACGAAGAGGATAAAAACTTTGACTAATATGCATATCTGAGTTCGATATTTTCTAGATCAAAGTACAATTTGTGATTTTTGCAATTTCAAATGATATGACATAAATAAAATTAGAAATATTCTTTTAACCCCTAAAAAAGAATGTATATAAATTATTGTTTCCATTGGAAATTAGGTTCATCCTTCCCTAAGAAAAATTCCACCTATATATTTTTATATAAGTTAAATATCTAACAAAAATATTTATTTTTTACTATATAAAATGAAATATAATAGAAAATTAATTTGATATAAGTAATTTTTTTTCAAAGGATCCAACCAAATCATTTACCTCCCACTAATAGTAATCCATTACTTTCTCCGTCCACTTTTAATTGGTCCCTATACTATTTTGGGATGTCTGACAATATTTGTCCACTTTATGAAATCAAGAGACAATTTTACACTTAGTTCCTAATTTACCCTTATCATTAATTATAGTTATTTCTCTATTTTCAAGATATCATATTTATTATATTCAAAGAGTAATTTGGTAAAATTATATTATTATTTACTACTTTTTAATTCGTGTGTCGAGTCAATAGGGACCAAGTAAAGTTGGACAGAGGGAGTAGATTAGTGACCAAGAAAATAAATAATTCTAGTACTAATAAACAAAAGGGCATATTTGTCATTTAGGTTTTTTTTTAAAAGGGACAAATTGTTTGATTTCTTATTAGAAGGAAAAAAGCAATGAAATTAAAAAAAATAGATGATGAAAAAGGATAAGGACTAGATTTAATTAAAAAAAAGAATAAAAGGAGAGGAAGGGGTGGGATTAGCAGCAAAGCTGCCTCCTGTTGAAAATCCAAAGCCGAAAGAAAAAAAAAAGAGAAAAGAGGATAAGAAGGGTTCAACGGACAAGAAAAAAATTTGGAACAACAAAGAAGAAGAAGGTAATGGTAAATGGATAGTACGTTATGTTGGTTTATTACAATGTGAAAATAACTCAGATGAGACTTTTTGGCGTGATCAAAGCATAAGTCAAATATGGACAGATTTTGAGTCTTTCATAAAACCTTGAGGGTTGGGTATTTAGAATATGAAATTAGCCTAAATGAGGACTTAATATGAGATTACTATTATATGATTTATAGATTGATCGAAAGAAGTCATGTGGATTTTCTTGAGGTGACAAGTTTGGTATTATCAACCCGAGCACGGCGAGTAGTAATCTTAACCCCAATTTGTGTTTTAGAAGTTTCATAATTTTTTTTACATGATTTATAAAGTGAATTTTTATTGAATGATTTGATTTTGCATATGGGACAAGTCCTTTACTTGATTTGATACCGAAATAGCTAATTGAGTTGATCTTACTTTTGCAAGACAAGTATATTGATAATTGAGATTATTATCGTTATTTAAATAATTTTGACATTCACTTGAGATATAAGTACTTTTACATGTGCTTTTATTAAGTTGACATAATATGATTACAAGAATTATATTCGTTATACTGCATTGAAAAAGCTTATATAGTTTATAAAGAAAAGTTTTAATAGGAGTAGACCTTGATGAATCCCGTAGCTAAAGGTGAGTTCGTTAGACCTGGTGCACCTTGTGTTTACCGATTACAGATTGAGCTCTCGCTATTGGAAAGACAGAACTAGCATACCGTTACCGATATCCCTCGAGTAGGGATTTATTTATATGAAATTTACAGTTATCGTCTATTCTTTTAAGAATTTGGACATATCGATTACCGATTATCGATAACATGATTCATTCTTGGAAACCTTTCGAATATGTATATGATTTGATATGAAAGTATTTTCCTGAGTATGATATGAAAGTGTTTTACTGAGTTCATTTGCAAATGGTTTGGAATTGCTTATATGAGACAATAAGATTGATTATGACTATTAATTTTTGAAAGAGCATTTACTACATGATTTTGATTATCCTACTAGCATATTTTCTGACTTTTCCTTCCTTAAAATGGTTGTGGTTATTATTGTTACTCATTGAGCTAGCGTCTCACTCCCCTCTATATTTTTACAGAGAATACAAGTGGTATTGGAGAGGATTTTGTTAACTAGAGGTAGCAAGTTGGTTCCATGGTGAGTCCCGCTCTTATTCGTGTGGTAAAATAAGATTATTTTTATTGTGGGTCTTTCTTTGAATTCTTAGAGTCGCTCCATAGTCATTTTCTTTATAAGAGTCATAAATATTCATTCGCGTTGTAGTCATGCAATTAGTTTGGACTTTTTTTTCACATTTGGGGATAGTTTGATATTATTTTCTAGCAATCGGATTCTTGATGGATGATTTGATTTAATTTAGAGATGTTGTTAGTGGTGTTGTTGAATTCTGAGACAGGTAAAAATTTGTATAGGCTTAATAACAGAGAAACTCTGCTCGATTTTCTCCAAAATTCTCGGAAGGCTTGCTTTGGGATTCTCCTCCTTAGCGCTGGTCACGATCTTAAATTGGGTCGTGACAATTACTATTATTACTACTACTATTATTTCTATTAATACTACTACTATTATTACTACTACTACTACTATTATCACTATTATTACTACTACTATTATTACTACTATTACTATTATTGTTACTGCTATTATTACTATTACTACTACAACTATTACTACTATTACTACTACTACTATTACTTCATTACTATTATTGTTATTACTACTATTACAAAAACTATAACATCATGTAACCTATCTAATAAATCTTTTTTATTAGGAATAGGATATCTTATCCACATTTAACTAAATAAATCCCTTCTATGTAAAAGGCCCTGCAGCCCTAAAAAGGTCCTGTTCAACACTTGGTATCAGAACCATGGAAGATCTGATAAGATTATAAAGATTGTTATTCAACACTTAATTGCTCATCTTATGTCTTGGTTTGATAGACCAAAATTTATTAAAAATATGATTAAAGAACAAGTTGATTTTCCTGTTCAACAAGATTTACTAAATACTTGGGTGATTCCTAAAGTAAATATAGAGACTATTTATAAATTAGGTACTTTTGAGAAATTTTCAGGAAAGACTACCATAAAAACTACAGAATTAAGTTTTACGATGGATAAAAATAGTGGAGTTTTTAATCTATTATCTCAAAATGACATAGATTACTATAAAGCTAAAGAATTTAATTTTGCATATTGGGCTAGTACAAGTGGCATTTAAACCGTTAATGTTAAAGGGTTTACCGGAAAGTTTTGTTGCTGCTTTACGTGGTGGAAGAAGTTTAAATTGAAAAAATTCTGTGATTGGATCGATACAATCAACTTTAGCTTATGGAGCGATATATTTTAATACTTATCCTAATTTAACTGTTGTTTTAACAGATGTGAATATTTTACAATCATTGATTTTGGATATTAAGATTCATGGGTATAATTATTTACCTGGAACGGAAGTTATGAGTATTTGTACTAGAATTGTTTATAGACCGTTTCATACCTTATCTCCTAGATGTAGAGTTTCTGAACAAAATAATGAGACTGTTTTGTTTGAAAATAATTTTTCAAAATCTAAAATTATTACTAGAAGACTAATTAAATGGGAGGAAATTAATTTTCCTAGTGAATGGCTTATTGAAGAGGCAGTTGTACCTCAAGAGATTACTAGTGAAGAGATTTCTGAAATAACACAGAGTAAGAATGGTAATGTTACTTTAAGATTTAAAACCCAGGATATTCCGAGGCTTACTGATTCTTCTTCTAGATAGACTAGATCTCTGTCCTCTTATATTTCACCAGTAGATTACGTTGTAGATATACCCTCGAGAGCCTCTACGTCTCAGATTAGAGAAACAAATTTTGATAAAATTGTGAAAGATAAAAATAATATTGCTAAAGGAGAAGATCATTTTAGTGATCCTACATATTCTGAAATGAATTTCCCAACAGGTTTATATGGATAGTGAAAAAATTAATTTTAGTCCGGGTTCTCCGGCAAGAAAAAAAATTTCTTTAGAATTTTATTGTCCAAAATGGAAAGATTTTAGGGATTGGTTTTTCCCTGCGTTTAACAAAGATGAACGAGACTATTTTTCTAAAGATTTTTATAAAGAACTTGAGAAAGAAAATAAGTTATTACCGTTTGTTCCATGGTTTATGATTAAATATGTAGGACATTATTTGTCTGTAATCGAACATGAATATCATTTAGCTTCAGGAGATGTAATGATTTCTTCCTTACCACCAACTCAATCTTTTGATATCAATAAAGATGGTAAAACCATAAACTTTACTGCTTTTTCGAAATTGTTTGAAAATAAAGGAGCTTTAGTCAATTGTGAACATGTGAATTTGATTCTTAAGCAACAGAATTATGCTAATTATTATTTAAATATTTTAGGAGAACATGTTATGGCTTTACATAAAATTTTGGATAATTATTTAAAGGAAATAAAAATTTTACAAAAAAAGATAGAAGCTTTTCATAAACCTAAACCGGAATTAAAGATTGTTAAAAATACTTTACAACCCCCTCCAGAAGTAAAAAAATTTAAAACAGATTCTTCTCAAGAAATTGAAGAAATTTTGAAAGAAAAATTGAAGAATATCCAATTTTCATCAAATATCACTGGTTTAGCTCTGCAACCCCAATCAGTTTTATCTGCAGAACAAGAAAATTTTATTACTCAACATGCTTCTAAAGATTTTATGAATAAAATTAATACTAAATGGGCAGATAAGCCTATTCAAAGAATGTATTATTATAATAGGCCAACCCCAACTGATGTTTTAAATGAAGAAAGAGATCAAATTTTTAATAATAGTTATAGTAGCAAAGAGATTTATGAATGGAATATTCATGGATTTAATGATAAACAAATTTTTACTACTGTTCACAGGATGTTAATGTATAGCACAATCTGTAAGGTTAATAAAAATACAGACAAAGATATTGCAGTCATGATAGTAGCCGGTTTTACTAGCCAAAAGGATGGTGGGATAATCTTTTGAATGTAGAACAAAAGACTACGATTATGAATACTAATAGTGTCTATAAGATTGAGGGACAATTAGCGTACCAGACTTCAGACCCAACTTCTTCTCAGGGACAACAGCATGCAGTTTACACTTTAGTAACCATTATGGTAGAACATTTTTATGGTAGGTGGACAGATGAGGCAGAGACTATTAGAACAACATTACAAAATTTATGTTGTAGACAATTATCAGATTTTAGATGGTACAAGGATATATTTTTAAGTAGAGTTATGGAATTGCATGACTGCAGCCATGAGCATTGGAAATCTAAGTTTATTGATGGTTTACCTTCGATTTTTGCTGAAAGAGTTAGGAAACAATTGCGTGGTTCTAACAATAAGATTCCGTATGATTCTCTTACCTATGGAAAGATTATAAGTGTTTGCACACAGGAAGATTTGGCTGTTTGTAATGATATTAAAATGAATTATCATATTAAAAAACATAGATTGAATGAAAGAAAACAATTAGGAGAATTTTGTGACCAATTTGCTTTTGATATACCAGGAGTGTCAAAAAGGAAAAAGACTTCTAGGTTAAAGGATAGAGATGTTAATAGGAAGCGTAAACATAAGAAGAGATTTAAATCTAAGGATAAGAGCGATAAGAAAGATTATAAGAAAAAAGGGAAAAAGAATTACAAAAAACGTATTAAGTGTCATAAATATGGTAAATTTGGTCATTATGCTAATGAATGCAAGACTCAAGAGAAAATTAAGAGTTTAGATTTAGATGAA
>JAABOM020000084.1:26518883-26532960 GCA_011800125.2 Solanum clarkiae | reverse complement strand
TCCCACCCCACCCCACCCCCCAACTAATCAGTTACTGGTAACCGGCTAATGGTATTATACCAATGCCGCAAAAGCGCATGATTGACGGGGCCACAATGCTTACGTGGCGAATTCCTATTGGTCCATTTCAAGTCTTCGGGATTCATAGCGTTACTGCCTATTTTTTTCAATCAATAAAGCAGAAAAAAAAAACACACCCAAAAAACTCATTTTCTCTCTCTCTAGAAAAAAAAAAATCTGTGTTTCTTCATTCAATTTCTTTCTCAATTTTCTCTTAATTTTTCTACTATTTTCCCATAAAAAACCCATCTTTTTGAATTCTACAATGTGTGATCTTTCTATTTTGATCAGTTTTGTGGATTGAATTTTGGGTATTTTGGAGAGAAAGAGAAAAAAATGCTGGAAGCTGTGGAGAGTTCAGTGCATGGAAATGGGTTTTCTCAGTTACAGAGCTGTGGGGATAGCAGTGAAGAGGAATTATCTGTGCTTCCAAGGCATACTAAAGTTATTGTCACTGGAAATAATAGGACTAAGTCTGTATTAGTTGGTCTTCAGGGAGTTGTTAAGAAGGCTGTTGGTCTTGGTGGTTGGCATTGGCTGGTAATGATTCACTTTATTTTAAGTTTAAAGTTTTGGGGTTTGTTAATTCATGTTTAGGAAAAATGGGTTGTTTTTGCAATCTGAATTTTGGGGTTTGAGTGAATTTTGTACTGGTGGGGTTCTTGGTGGTTTGGCATTGGCTGGTGATTGTTCAATTTATTCTTTAGTTTGAAGTTTTGGGGTTTTTTTATTTTGTGTTTAGCTAAAATGGGTTGTTTTGGAATCTGAAAATTTTGGGTTTTGAGTGAATTTTGTACTGGTGGGGTTCTTGGTTGTTTGGCATTGGCTGGTGATTATTCACTTTATTCTTTTAGTTTTAAGTTTTTGGGTTTTTTAATTTGTGTTTGGCTAAAATGGGTTGTTTTTGAAATCTGAATTTGGGGTTGGGAGTGAATTTTATTCTGGGGTTTCAATGTGGTTGAGCATTGGCTGGTGATTATTCAATTTATTTTAGCTTAAAATTTTGGTTTTTTAAAATTTATGTTTAGCTAAAATGGGTTGTTTGTGGAATCTGAATTTTGAGTAACTTTTTACTGGGTTTCATTGTGGTTGCTATTCATTGGGTTGTTAAAGCAATGTGGGATGCTATTGAAGATTAGAGTTTTGCTTCCTTGTATGATGATTTGTCCATTTTTTTCCAGTTTGGGTTGTTTATGATTGATAATTTTTGAGTTTTCAACTTACAAAGTTTCAATTTTTAGATTTCTATTCATGTTTAGGAAAGAAGGGTTGTTTTTTAAATCAGGATTTTTGGTTTTGAGTGGATTTTATACTGGATCTTCAATGTGGGTTTTCTTGGGATATTTTGTCAAAGCTTCATTGGGTTGTTAAATCAAAGTGGGATTAAACTGAAAATTAGTGTTTTGCTTCCTTTTATGATGATTTGTCCATTGTTTTCTTATTTGGGGTTGTTTACAATTTGGTGATTTTGAGTTTCCTACCCACAAAGTTTCAATTTTTTTCTTGTTTTCAAATTCTGCTGCTTTTTGCATATATATATAAACTAATTTATCATGAATTGATTTTTACATTTGAGATTAAGGCCTTCCATTTGGCTCAAAGAAATTCTTTTTCATTGATAGATCTAGTGTTTTAAGGAGTTCTATTTGGCTAGGGAATTAGGGGAATTGCTAATTTGAGTTTCAGAGGCTCTTGATGAATCCTTTTTGTTTTTTTCTTGCAAAATTTTCTCGCAAAATGTGTTGAAATCTCCAGATTAGAATAATAACTGTAGCAGATAATAGTATTACTGATGGATTTCTATTTTGTTAATAGCTTTGGATTATTTGTTTTCCATTTTTGCCCTGAGCTTGTTTTGTGAACTGATGAATTTTGGGAGTTCAACAGTTCTGTCAGTATTAGAACCAAATATCCTCAGCCATTTTTGGTTTGTGGTGTGTACAAAGTATAAAAAAGAGAGGCTTTGTGTTCTTTTTTTTGTAGTTCAGTGTCAACTAGAAGATTCTTCTTGATTAAAAATATTTTTCTTGCTTTATTAACCTTGTGATGATTTTGTTGTTTATATGTTGTGTCAGAATTATATATAATGTTTACTTGTCTTTTCTGTTGTTGCATTTTACTATCTGATAGAATCACATTTAAACATTAGCCTTTTTTTTTTAAAACCATTCAACGTAAATTGCAGGTTCTTACGAATGGCATCGAGGTGAAGCTGCAGAGGAATGCATTAAGTGTGATTGAAGCTCCTACTGGCAATGAGGATGATGATGACCTTGAATTTGAAAATGTCCAGTGGAATGGTTCAGACATGGGTAAGTCACCTAATTTATGATTAAACTATTTGTTTATCTAGTTTTGAATTTATGAAAGAGTGAATCCATATATGCAGAATGCAAACTTAGAATTAGAGAGTTGTCAAAATGACTAAGGGAAGTAAGAAAAACAAATTGAAAATATATTTTTTATGGAAGTTCAAAATATGATATGGTTTCCTTTTATCTTTTGATTCTTACATGTAAGAGAATTTGCATAGTAGTTGTTACATAGGATTCTTTATGTTAGAAAACCTTTTTGCTTTTCTCACTGCTGCTATCTCTTTTTTTCTTTGTTGAGATTATTGTCATTTGGGCCCACCCTTATGTAAAGTAATGTGATTTATTTGCTTTTTATTTCTTTAGCATCCGATGATACTCAAAAGTCTCATAGGTCAAGACATCGCGCCCTTAAACCAAACGGATCATCTCACAAGGCCATGAGCCGCTCCCTTTCATGTGACTCACAGTCGAAAGGATCTATTTCTGCACATCGTGGGTCCATGGTATGAAAGTATATGATGCACATTACTTCAACTTATATTTGTTGTCTCTTTATAATCATCTAAAAATAACAGAAGGTTGACCTAAGCAAACTCGAGATGGCTGCACTGTGGAGATATTGGCGACACTTTAACCTTGTATGTCGATTACCAGTTTGTTTGTTTGATCATCCTTTTTAGTATTAGTATGTGATGTTAACTTCATTATCGACTTGTTTTTTGGACATTTGAACAGAGGGAAGCTATACCTAACCCCTCCAAGGAGCAACTAATTGATGTTGTTCAAAGGCACTTCACATCCCAGGTAGTTTCTTAATTATCTGTAATTATCAGATTCTTTTTGCGTTGCTTGTCGTCTTTATATTTTAATGTGATTTTATTTATTGACAATATTTTCCTTACACTTGAGTTTTTTACTTCCGTTACTTCCTTTTCATGTTATACTATGTTCTTAATAAAAGAAATGTGCTATCGTTCTTGATACATGTAACAATGTTACTTCATTGGCTTCGTGAATCACCATATCAGGCCTTACTTACATGTGTAACTGTGCTTATATTACATTATGCTCCGGGCTTTCCAAATTATACACTACTGACTGCTGCATTTGTCGCCTTTTCTTTGGATGAAGCAATTGGACGAGTTGCAGGTAATAGTGGGATTCGTCCAAGCAGCTAAGAGACTCAAGACGGTCTGCAAATGACTCGGGGCAACCCCTTTTTGGCAATGCTCCTAACTCTAACAAATAGTGGTACCTTTGTGTCCACTTGCTATTGCAGTAAAATGTGTAGTATATGTATACTCCTGTTTATCCTTTATGTCTTTGCTTAGTCCTAGTTTAAGTTATGTAGATAAATGAAATGCTGAACTAATTCTGGAGGTCTCCTTCTGGTTGAAATTGGATGTACTTCTTCACATGTATAGTCTGATGTGTGAACTCTTTATCATCATTCAACCAACTGAATCTTCATTTGGTATACTGACCAATTCACCTATTTGAGTTCATTCCATCCACACCAGTTTGGGTGGGTTATGGCAACACATTTTTAAACTTAGAAGTCGAGTTGCAAATAACAATGACAACGTAACTACAAGTGGAGTCTTGGAAAGGATAAAATGCATGCAGATATTACCACTACCTCATAGATAGAGAGGCTGTTTTCGGAATATCCTCAAACTTAGAATTTGGGTCAATTTGGACTAAAATTAAAACTTTGTAAGAGGTTTGGTTTGTGACATGTTATTATTTAGTCCAATCTTGATTTAGTGCAATTTAGATCAAGTAATCCTTGAGCATTATTGGCAATAATCCGTATGTTCATTCAGTTTAGATTGACTAGACTGTCTTTGTGAAATGTTTGGCTTTATTTCACAACGTAAACTAACAAATGTGTACTCATTTGATCTTGAATTAATTGAGATTTACTTACTTCCTGTATGTTAGAGATGTCTTGTAGTACCAATAGGTAACAAATGTTGGTATTCAGTCACATCACATTAAATGACATGTATATATGGTAAGAAACTAAATCATTAATAGAGCAATAAAAGTAGTAGTAGTATCAAATTGGAGTTGTACAGGAACTAAAATATGGGACAGCCTCATACCTTATGCCCGCATCAGCAGACATTTATCATCTGTCCTTAATTTATTTCTTCTTTCCTTACTGCTACCATAATTCAGACATCGTCGTAAGGTTGGTCCAACCAAATTATGTCCCCCTTTGGAAATGAATTGGTTGGTACACTGCTCTCTCCCTTTCAAAATCAATTTGATCAATTTTTAAAGTTAAAAGTGAATTAAATCAAGACCGACAAGAAAAAATATACAAGGTTCAAGTGGTCAAAAACTGGAACAAGGCCAAAACTGAAACTGCACAAATTGTGGTGGATTTAACATACAACGCAAACAACAATGTAGTTTTCTCAGTATTCAGATTGCTGAGCAGTCTATGGTCTCTTTATCTTCTCCTCCTCCTCCGCTTCCTTTGACTATCATCACTTTCCTCGGAACTGGATGAGGATGATTCTGACTCGGATTCTGAAGATTCAGAACTAGATGAACTCCCAGATTCATCCGATTCAGAAACAGGCTTCTGTTGTTGCATGATAAGCCTAGGCATGTTCTTGAGATACTCTCGCAGATTCTCGGTAATTCCACCCAGACCGATAGAAGTGAAAAAGTTGATGGCGAACCGAGTATTTTTGGGGTTATCTTTGGGGAAAATAGACTCCAAGGATTCTTGCATAGCGGGGTCGTTAAGACGCTCGTTCAACAAGCGGATACCCAGGTGCTCTGAAATCTCCTGCATAAATGAAACATCTGGAGTGAATTTGAAGCCAAGAGAATAATGCTGTATTAAGGCCACAAAGAACAAGTGAGCTGTAAAACTTAGAAAAAAGGACAAAAAGATAAAGCAAGGTGTACAAATAGAGATCAAATTAGACGTACCTGGAACAGGATCTTGATAAATATACGAGAAGAGGATGTTGTGTCCTCCTCTGTCAGGCGTATATAAGCCAAACAATGCCAAGGCAGAGCGTCAGTGCCGAGCAAATGAGCAAAAAATTTGGCCACGTTACGCAGTTTGTTAGTTTCAAGCCGGTGGATCATGGAGTACTGCTGCACAAAACATTTTTCAAAGTTTTCCTGATGAATTTTGTTGATCATACAAAAACGCTGTCCCAATAGTCCATAGTAGCGAAGATAAGTCCTTTCCTGACTGCAGCACTCCAATAACATTATGCACAACTCCATCTGCAAGGACCAACCAATATACATATCAGTTTTCTTTTCTTTTCATAATGCGTTTTAAGCAGAACCAAGCAACGAGTAGTTCATACATACAAGCATAGACAACATGCCACAGGATAACAACGATAGTATCTCAGAGAAATCAAGTCAGAATAACAGGCTACCAAAATATATTATTTATTGACAATAGAAGAGGTAAATTATATATAGCATAACATAATAATTATCCTAATCCTGACTCTATCAAGTGTCCTAAAATGTTACCACCCTTCATCTAGTATTTCCCTGAAATTGAGTGTGAACCAATATAAGAAATTTGACACCTTACCTTATTTTAGGTGGTGGTGGTGGTGATTATGTATGTGTGGTTGGATTGGGTGGGGAGAAAGTACCAATCTTAGGATAAAGAGCATACAAGTACCAATCTTAGGATAAAGA
Organism: Solanum clarkiae; assembly: GCA_011800125.2. Classification (NCBI taxonomy): domain Eukaryota; kingdom Viridiplantae; phylum Streptophyta; class Magnoliopsida; order Solanales; family Solanaceae; genus Solanum; species Solanum clarkiae. Next base: position 26,526,892 of record JAABOM020000084.1, on the reverse strand, counting down.
GCATACATCAAGCCAAAGCAACAATATACTGATTACTGGGTATACTCTCCTTGGATAAAATTTTTGGTGAAAAAGAGTACTCCTAATCCTATAAATAAAATAGTCAACTCTTTCAAATGTTTTTTTGACTTCCCTATTACAGCCCAAGACTAGGCACAAAGGTGCAATTTCCACAATGCCTCCCATTTTTGTATGGTGCTAGATGTTCCACATGTGAACTAGTAGTAGCCAGCATGGTGTGCTGTTTGTAGACAGGAGTTTTTTTATTCCATTATTCATGGTATTATGTACCCTAGCAAGAAACTAGTATTAGCTGGAACTACCTGCATGTTCAAGTCCAAAGCAACCTTGCGGTGAAGTAGCAGGTGACTTGTGTCCTCCCCATGGAATTTATACATGAACCATGAGCTAATTAACTCCTTAAATTATCAATGCTAGAAATTGCATCGTTGGCTCATGAATCTAGTTAGATAGGATATGGCGCAGCTTCATATTACTGAGGACATAACCTTAGAAAGGGAGAGTGCAGGTTGCGTATTAGGGTATGAGAGTAATAGGGCAGAGTGTTGTCCAGTATTAGTTATATCATCATATATTGTGTACTGTGTTTTTATTACCACACTACTTTGCTGTTTGTATTGTTCCTTTCTTGTAGGCGCCACACTGCTTTTCATAGTTAATGTATGTTTTCTTCATTTTCTTCTTCTTTTACTTGAATTTGATGCACTTAAGCCGAGGGTCTTAAGGAAAGAGCCTCTCCATCCCCACAAGGTAGTTTTAAGGTCTGTGTACACCCTACCATCCTTAGAACCCGTTTAGTGGAATTTCACTGGGTATGTTGTTGTTTACATGAATCTCAACCTCCATTGACCACATGGCAAGCCAATTACATGACTCTCAGCCTCCATTCCCACATCTATTCCTCATCCATCAGTTAAACAGAACCCCAGGAAAATTATTCTATGTATGCATGATTGAATGGAAATGAGCTTATTGCTACCCACACCACATATGAGGAAGATTATATTCAACTAAAGCTCAAATTTTTGGTTATTTGTTCTCTTTATTTGTATCCAGAAACTAATTTTTACTAGACCTTTTCTAAAGTCCATTCCTTTTTGCTGTTTTTAACTTAAACCTTTTCATGTAATGAAGACCAAATCAAAAGTGACGTTACTTTCCTCCCAAACTCAAAGAACATGAAAATCTATTTACAGATCAATCCACGTGAGAATATACACAGTTCCACAAATGGCATGGCCAACAGGAGTATAATAACACAAAAAGAAAGAAAGAGATAATGTTACCAACCTCCTGACCAGGCTCTAGTTTGATCTTCAACAGCTTATGTCCTGCTTCTTCAAAGTCAACACTAGACATAATCGTCAGGTAAATCGTTCTCCGAAGGTTGATTAAGTTTGTCTCTGTTTCGTCCTTTATTTTCATTTGCTCCTCATCCTCTTCTTCAGACTCTTCCTCTTCGTCTTCATCCTCTGATTCTGCACCCGAATCTCCTTCTTCCTCGGATTCTTCACCAAGTATTGCCTTCTTTAATTCTTCATATTTCCTTTCGTTTTCTAAGAAATTAGGATCCGGCTTGAAAATATCTGGGCACAAAGGACAAACATAAGAATCAAATTTCCATATAATTGCTACACAAAAAAAAATAGCCACCAAGGGAAAACCATCATAGAACTTCTATAAAAAAAATCCACCATAAGACGTACCTAAAGCAATTTCTGGATCTATTGTGTCCGAGAGAGAGACTTCATGGGTCAACTGATCTTCCTGCTCAACGAGGTCAAGTTCTGGGCGCACAGCTGGGTAACCCTGAGGAGGATGCATGTAAGCAATCTAAACATTTCTTCTTGTTTTTATAAATAAGGTGTAAATTTTCCTTTCGACTCAGAAAACAATTAAAGATCAAACTCACCTGAAACTTTGCTTTTCGCAATGCAAAGAGGCTTTCAATTAAGAACTGAACCCGCTTATCTATTTCTCCTTCATGAAGTATACCACGGAACCGCTCAAAGATTCCTGTTCAAAGGCAAAAAGGGTATTAGCATGACAAAAACAGCAAAACTTTTTATAAATAAACAAAAGTGTACTGATCACAATAAATAAACTAAAATGTAAGTTGTGAATATTATACAATGATCTTTCAAGATGTACTTACCATGCAATCCTCGTGGACAGAGGTCCTGGAGCATTGAACCACACTCTGTAACAAAACCAACTGCAACTTCAACACTATCATCTGTAGGTTTCTCCAACAAAACTGTAAGTAGTTCGAGAGCAATAAGCTCATGAACAATTTGCTGGTTTACAAGGTGAGCAATAAATTTGACAGCGGCTAACAGCTGAGGCTGCAAGAGTGAAAGATCAAGGGCAAGATATATTATAAAAGATTGGGTTATAGAACATGAACTAGCGTAATTACACTAACTGGCACAGTAACCCCACCCACCCCCCTTCTTCCTGGTAGTCATACCCTCAGAGGAGGATTTTCAAGTATCTCCATTACATCTAAATAGACCCTCAGTTCTTGGTCAACCAAACAGCAATAATCAAACAACTACACAGTATGTTGCACAAAAGATAGAAGAGCTGCAAGCATGAAAGCAGGAGATACGAACCTTATCATTACGTTTATAAGCTCTTTGCAGCTGCAGTATGATCCTTCTTAGCAACAGATCACCCACTTCTGGAAACTTAGTGTTAACCACTGCTACCAAAGCAGCAAACACATCAGTAAAACCGGGAGAAGCCATTTGGGACTTCATACAGGATCTACAGAACAGCCCCCTCCCACGGATCAAATTCTCCGCAAACAACTCTGGAATAATGTTTTTGAGATTTGCTGCATTAACTTTATTCACCAGCCCATTAATACTTTTCCTCAGAGCATCCCAAGTCATCCTCTGGTACTCAACACTGCTCTTATCCTGAACATCCTTCATCATTCTAGCTAATTTGAACGGCGGAATGTAAACACCCCCACTCCTTCCCAACTTTGCCAAGTCCGTAGTCAAATTACCATCCTGCTTTTGCCTCTTGGACTCCTCATTGGCTTTAAAATCCCCATCCTCCTGTGCATTATCTTTCCTGTTTTTCTCTTTTCCATGCTTATCATCTCCAGCTCTTTGCCTTATATCCTTCCTATTATCATCATCACCATCAGCCCTCTTTTCTCTTTCTACATCCCTCCTCCCTTTCTTATCCCCCTCTCTGCCATCATTATACCGATCAACTCTGTCCCTGTATCCGTGCTCATCCTTCCTTCTCTTATTTAAATTTTCATCATCATCTTCCCATCGCCTTTTCCCCTTCCTATCATCGCTTTCACCTTCGTTCCTTCGACTCCTCTCCTTCCTATCATTGCTTCCACCTTCGTTCCTTCGACTCCTCTCCTTCCTATCATCGCTTTCACCTTCGTTCCTCCGACTCCTCTCCTTCCTATCATCACTTTCACCTTCATTCCTTCGACTCCTCTCCTTATCATCCTTCAAGTCACCACTATCACCCTCATGTCTTCGCCTCTTCTTTCTCCTATCATACCTTTCATCATCATCATCATCATCAACTTGGGTTTCCCCTTTTCTGCTCTCCCTCATATCATCATCATTCACCAGTTCACTTTTTCTCCTCCTATCTCTCCTATCATCCCTTTCATCATCATTCTTCTTATGCTCATCTTTTCGCCTCCCGTCCATCCTTTCACCACCGTCTTCATGTTCATTACGCCTCAAATCATCCTTTTCATCATCACTACCATCCCTATTCCCACGTTCAGTTCTTCTTCTCCCCCTCCTACCCTCACCATCATCATCACTCTCACGACGTTCCGTTCTTCGCCTTCTCTCCCTCCTATCCTCCCTATCACCATCAATTTCTCTATCCGCATACTTTTTCCGCTCTACTTTCCCGCCATCCTCATCCTCCGATTTGTCCCTTCTCCTACGATGCCCATTCTCACCCAAATCCCTCTCCATAACGTATAACTTCGCTTAAAATTACAGATTCAATACGCACAGCACATACAATATCCAAAATACAGTATCTGAAAAACAACTACTATCTGCTTTTCAATTCCACTAAGTCTAGGGTTTGTTAACGAACAAACAGTCACTTACATACCTTACAATAATCGATTTGAAGAAAGCAAAACGCCGAATCCTGTTGAAGAAGATCTGAAGATTGAATTGATGAACGGAATTTGATGAAGCAGTAAGATATTAACCGGACCTTCAGCTGAAGCTCCTTCGAAAAATCAAGCAGCTGAAAATAGAAGACAATTTGGGGAAAAGACCTAATTTCTCCAATTAAGATATTAATAATACTCGAACTCCTCTTCTTTTTTTCTTTTTTTCTTTTTTTTTTCCCCTTTCTAATTTTCCTATTCCTACTCGGAATATTTTTTAAACGAAGAGGGCGGTAATTAATACATTATAATTATGGAGTAAAAAAAAAACTTTAGGAGTTTTTCCAAATTTCTTACTCTCGAATACACACGAAACACACCGCTTTCGTATTTCAATCTAATGATAGATTTGAAAATAGTTTTTCGATCTCAGCTATATATATTATAATAATTTTATAATAATTTATACTATATATGGCAAATTTCACGAGTTTGGAAGCTAATTAACTATCTTTCAGTGAGTTTTCGAAATTATAAATCATGTCAGATACCTATATGTCGCACATCCAGAGATATATATATGTTAAAAATTAGGTGTAATTTTTTTAGATACACTATATCCAGGCGTATTCACGTGTATCTGGGATACACTCAATCTCTCGCTCACCTCTCTCTCTCTCTCACTTGCCTCTTGCCTCATGTATATGTATTTGTAATATATTTATTATTTCATATATGTGTATCTAGTATGATTCTAGTGTATGTAGAATATATTGACCTTTTTGATCGTCGCCCTCCTCTCTTGTTAGCCTTTAGCATGTATCTAATAATAAAAATACATGTATCTAGGTGTATCAGGCTTGAAATCTGATATGATATTATTAATTAGTGAGATGGCATATAATTATTTCAAACTACCAAAAGAAAATATAAATATGAATTAAATTTTTGTATAATTTGGTGGCTTCCCACCCCACTTTGGGCCAATATTTGTTCATGGGTACACATATGAGGTCCCAACATATGTTGGGTTAATGCATCTTATTCAATTGGGGGACTCTCTGAATGGGCTTCACAGTTGTGAAACCTTGGGCCCAAGCCCATCAATGACTCGTATAGAACATCTTGACATAAATCTATATTGATTCTCGATAGGTAAGATGTGTGAAATCTTTGATTTTTTTCTTTCCTTGATATCTTCTATCCCACTTTACACTTCGGAATGCACCCTTTTTATAGATTTTGGTCGAGATAAACAGGCTAACGAAAAATTCATAACCCAAACTTGTTTAACTCTCTCCAAATTTTATGCTTTATTGGTTCATTTGTTAAATTGATTATTTTTTTTGTTTCTCTTTTACATGACTAAAAATATCTAAAATATGTTTTTTTTTTTTTTAATATTTTGATACGTTTTTTCATGCACAAGCCAATCGGTTACACATTCCATACAAATCAGCTAAATCTCTATATCATTAGGCTGATCAAAATAGACTGAATTAGTCAATAATTAAATTATATTGAGGAAAAATTATTTAAGCGAGTAACTTTTAAAAAATAATTATTGATAATACCGATATTTTTAATTTATTATCATTTATAGTAATATGTAGCAATATTATGATAAATGTGTACTGGTATTAAAAGTGAATTATACGTGTAATATAAACGTATTATAAATTATTAAAAATATATTATGCTTGTTTGGTAAGAAATTGACACATTGTATATAAAAGTATATGATAAATGTATTATCCATCAAGAAAATCATGAAGCTCACAGAAAAAAGGAAATCTTTTACACCGATCGGAAAGCGAAGCCCTTCCTTCCAATCCAAGCCGGCGAAGCCGCCGAGGCGCTCAACTGACCTTTTAACCTTTTAAAAACCTTTTTGGGCTTTGGATGGATCCAAAAATACTGTATAAATAATTTTCTGTAATATGTATTAAACCTATATTATAAGTTTCACAATTATTAATCCGCTCAAACTTAGACTGGGTGGGTGGTGATATCATATTGGCTTAGTAAACCTACCTAATGACATCCAATGAGTTAGCATTTGGGTGAAATGTAAGTGTCATTACTTTACGTCCAATCTTCTTATTCTATCAAGAAATTTGTGATGTGGAATCTTATGAATTCCATTGCACGAACAACTTGTGTAATAGACAAAAAGCACAAGAAAGCAAGACATATAATATTAGTCGATCTGTCTCATAATAAGTATTATTTTAGTAAAAAAAAATCACAAATAAATGCTACAAAATCATTATATTTCTTTTAATTAGACCCTTATTTATTATATTTATTAATTTATTTTTATTTTTTATTAAAATGATATTTATTTTGAGACGAAAAAGTAATATATTTGCGTAAAGAAACTAAGTGGTTCTATAGGATTGCCAATAAATGTGGGATATCTCATAACTGAATCTTTGACCATAAATGGCTGACGAAATAGAAAGTATATTCTATGTAATTATGAATTTTGCCACTTGAGTTCCACCAAAATGGGAAACATGATAATATTTTTTAAAAAGGTGGCAACAAGATAGAAAATATGTAAGATTAGACGATAATAATATTTCCAGTTATGATAGATAGATATTCCTTTAACATAGATTATCGTAAGATAGAGAGAATTTAAACTCTAATAAAGAAATAGTCGACATAGAAATAGCTAACAAAGGAGAAGTTTTTGCTAAGATTACGAATAACACTAACTTTAAATCCAAATATTTACTTTTTGCTTCTGTTAATGATGACATAAATCGCTTCATATAACTTATGAATTATAAAATTCTCATTACAATAAGGTCTATTCAATACGAATGTGATTTTAATAAAAGTATTTTCATCGATAGATAAACAGAATCAAAATATTGGTAAATGATGGATTATTGGTAATTTGTGTTCCCAAGAAAGCTGGAAAAGTTACTAATTTTCTCTGTGCACTTTATGACTACTCTTTTGTTTCATTATAATTCGTCACTACAACTTTAAGCTTTAATTTCCCAATTATTTGTTCAAAATATAACACTTATAGAGTAACGTTTAATTTTCAAATACTATAATTAAAAAAAATGGATCTATATAGTATATCCAAAGAATCTTTGACTGCATCTAGAACTTACGTATAGTTAACTTACTAGATTTAAGAGGGAAAGAAAGAAAGATATAACAATATATTTAGATAATTTCACAAGTTATCGAGGTTTAAATAATACAGATTGTAACGGATTTTTTAGCTTCTCGGACACAAAAAAAGGATGACATAGGAAGATAAGAAAGAAAAAAGAGATAATAGAATAATAATATAATATATTATTTTCTCCCTTTTTTATATATGACTTTTTTATTTCTATAAAAATGCTTGAATTTCAACTTTTGATTCATTAATTATTCAACAATCAATAATTCAGCTTGCATCTTCTTATTTTACGCTTTTCTCCGAACTTCAATTTGATTCTTAGGTTTGCTTATACTACATACTCACTTTCTTTGTTTTGTATTTTTTTCCCTTTCTTTTCACTTCTTGAATTTAAAGAGAATAATATTAACTGTTATGTCAGCTTAACTTATTTCATTCGTGTATTAAAAATTTTAATAGAATTAATTTGATTTGGTTAACATTTTCTTAAAAAAAATTGATATTCAATTCAATTATTGATTTTAAAATTTTATTTCGTTGATTTAATCAAAATTATCATATTTGAAGTTGTTATATGGTGTAAGTTCATTGCTTTGGTTGTCGTACTATTTAATTATTGTTATTGTTTTTTGCTGCATTATTTTCTATGGCTCTTTAAACTGTCTGCGCTTCTTTCATTTGTGAAGTAGCAGTTAGTCAGTGCAACTTTTGACGCTC
>JAABOM020000084.1:26483754-26495100 GCA_011800125.2 Solanum clarkiae | reverse complement strand
TCTTTTTAAATATTTTTATGGTTTCCTAATTCTCCGTAAAATTAGGTGGCGACTCTATTTTCTTTAAATTTTAAAAAATTGGTTTTTTCTCAAAATAATTGAGTTTTAAACTGATTTTCTTATTCTTTAAAGAGCCGGTCAATTTTCGGCGTAATAATTATATATCAAAATATACAAATGCTATACGGAAACTGCAATTTGTATAACGAATTATACAAATGTTTCATGAGTTATACGAATGTTGTTATAACTATAGTTACGAAATGTAAATGCCTAAACTATAACTATTGAGCATAATTAAACTTTATATGACTGTCATTTATGAAATTTACTCTAAAAAAAAGTGTCACATCAAAAGAATATAATAGAATAAAATAGAATCAAATCGAATATTATCTTTTTGTTGGGAAAAAAACGGACTAACACAAAATAAATATGGCACAATAATATGAAAAATGAAAAAAATAATGACACCAAATATTTTTACGTGGAAACCCTTTTAAATAAGGAAAAAACCATGGCCAAGAGTAGCAATTGATATTACTATAATAAGGAATTTTACACCGTGTAGGCACGAGTACAATACTTCCAAAGACTTCTACACACAAAAGAAATATTCTCTTTTGATTTTTCAACTTATTAAAATATCACTCACACTCTATTTTTCTTCACAAACTATTTTTATTAAATAACCTATGATATACAGATAAAATACTCAATGTATTTTATTCGTAACTCTCTTTTTTTTTCTCTTAATTTTGGTGTGTCATGGAGAAGCTCAACAGCTCCTTTTATAAAAAGAAAATCTGTTTCCATTGACGTCATCGCTGACATCAATGAGCGGGAATAAAGTGGTCACCTAACATTTGAAAAAATAATGATCAACTTTATTGAATTGTTGAAAAAAGAAGGGAGCTGAACCCCACACTTTTTATCAAGCATTTTGAAAATTATTTAATATGAATCCAAATTCATATTATTAATTACAACTAATAAATTGATGGCGGAATTGTTCGAGAAGCAGGCCCGACTCTACTCTGATGCACGGCCAACTTATCCCGCCGAATGGTTTTTGATGCTGGCTAATTTGACCGCCGAACATTCTCTTGCTTGGGATGTTGGCACCGGCAACGGCCAAGCTGCCATCGGTGTAAGTAATCATACTTTATTACAAATTTTTTTTTGTGTGTGTGCGCGAGAATTTTATTTTAAAAGTTAAATCCAACGAGCTAGAAATTTAATTATGACTTTTATAAAATCCAATAAACCTTCTATAGACCACTTATCTTTTGTTTTTATCTTTTGTTTGTAATTTTTAATATAAAAAGAGTTAAAATTGCCCCTGACCTCTACAAAATAGATCACTTATATCCTTGATTATATTTTGGGATAAAAAATGTTCTTACCATTTTGTGGTCTTTTGGGATAATGTTACGGGCATTTTTTCTGTCAAAATATAACGAGGGGTATAAGTGGTCTATTTTGCATAGATCAAAGACAATTTTAACTCTTTTTCGTTATTAATAAATCAAGGTAAGATAAATTTTCATTTCTTATTATACCTTCGATTTATTATCATTCACTTAATGCTCTTGAAAAATATAATAAGTAAATATGTATAGTACCCTATCAAGTAATAGGGATAAAATGATCAATTTATTATATTAATAATTATTTTCTTAATAAAGTAAAAATTTGATAGCTAAAAGTGAACGAAGATTTTGATGTTTCAGGTAGTTAAGCATTACCAAAAAGTAATAGCAACAGATGTGAGTAAAGGTCAATTGAAGCATGCACAAAAACACCCAAGAATTCAGTATTTCCACACACCACTCTCCATGTGTGATGAAGAACTCGTTCAATTGTTGGTGGTGAAAATTCTGTAGATTTGATCACTGTTGCTACTGCACTGCACTGGTTCGACCTCCCAAGGTTTGATTCCACTAATTTATACATTTCTGATCGTCTCGACTAGGCAAACATATGATATATATTTATATTATACTACTGTAGTTTGAAAAAATTACTTATAATTTATAGATATAGTTTGGGTTCTATTGCTATTTACTCTCTCTCTCTTCCTCATCTTGCCTCTCTCTTTACTCTTCCAATCTCGATTGCCAGATATATAAACACATATGTTTATTAGTTACACATATGCAATTATTTGTCAGATATATACATATAATTTGACAGATATACAAATACAATTCATCTACATCCACTCTCTACCCTATCTCGATCTTGCTCGCCTCTCTCCTTCTTCTCACAATCTCATTTGCTAGATATATAAACATTATGTATATCAATTAAATATACATAATTATTTGAGAGATATACACATACTATTTAACAAATATATCGATATAATTCGTTTATATCCACTCGCTGCCCTCTCTACTCACCTCTCTCGATCTCACTCATCTCTCTCCTATAATGTGTAGCTACAAATCGTAATTTTAACAAACTATAGCTATTTTTTACCTTATTATATTTTAAGTGTTTGCTCTTTTTGAAAATTTGACCCTTGTAATGCTAGCATTCACCATAAGATGCAGGTTCAAGCCCAATTCACATTAGAGTGCCGTTAAATTCAACAAGTACAATTCGATTTGCTAAGACCAAAAATATAAATGCTCCTAAAGTATAACGAATAGTACAAATTTAAATATTTCGTATAATATAAGGTTTAATTTGAATATTTTTTTCATATTTCAACAGGTTCTACTCGATTGTGAATCGTGTGCTGAGAAAACCAGGAGGCATTATAGCAGTTTGGGGCTACGCAACGATGAACGTGACCCCTGAATTCGATTCAATTTTGAACCGTTTCATTGATTCAACACGTCCTTATTGGCACCCAAATGTGAAAAACGCGTTTGACGAGTACAAAACGTTGTCGTTTCCTTTTGAGAGTGTGGGATTTGGTTCAGAGGGTGAACCAATTCCAGTTGGCATACAAAAAGATATGTCATTTGAAGGGTTTTTGGGATTGCTCAAATCTTTGTCAATGATCAACAGTCATATGGAAAGAGGGGTTGATTTGTTACCAAAAAAATTGGTTAAAGAATTTGAGGTAGCATGGGGAGGGCCTACATTGATTAGATGTGTTGTCTTCAAGGCTTTTATGATGGTTGGTAAAGTGAAAATATGAAAATTTAGGTGAACCAAAATGTGCAAAAGCTCTATTTGCTTCTGTCATTCTATGAGTCTTTTTCTTTTTGCGTATGGAGATTTTAAGTTTATGAGCATAAAATAATATAGTGTTGTATTACTCTCTTATGGCATTATTATATGCAATCATAGTAGGAATATGTATGTGTATTCAGAATTTGAACTTATGAGTTTGACTTTGAAATCCCATCACAGTTCATTTGAATTTTTTTTTTATTTGAAATATGTTATTTATATTTATTTAGTAAAAACTTTAATGTCTTAAATATGAATAAAAAACATAACTTGAAAATTCACCTTTGGGCTTGTAGATGAAGACTGGAACAATTTCAAAGCCCGGTCCATTACTCCCATCCTTATGGGCTTTAAATCCATTCGAAGTGGGCTCATTGGTCTTTCAAGACAGGCCCATTAAAATCCAAAGTGCGTTAGTGTATTTTTTTCTTTACAATTAATAATCCATAATATATAGTACACATATGTCACGTCATTCTTTCATAAAATTGTTCATGTTCTTTTGTTGCTCCTCAATATCCTTTTTCTTGATAAATATTTAATATCGCACGGAAAAATTATTCTAAATTGTCTAATTTATTTATAATTAAATAAGTTAATAAAATAATATTAATTAACTTCTTTTAAATATTCTAAATTTTATGTGCACATATATATTATATATTTATTGACTTGATTTAGATAAATTTTTACCCTTCTAAAGGAGTAGCATCATATCAGCCTTTCGCCTATCAAAAATATATATTTAGTAATAATAGAAAGTGTTGGTAATACAGATAACTGATACATTTATTAGTAAAAAGATGTGGTGATGAACTGATAGATATTTTTACTATTTTTTAGATGGCAATAATAATCTATGCTGCATGAACTCTTCAAAAGTGTCAGTTGGCAGTGGTGGAGCTAGTATTATCATTAAGAGATTCAAAAAATCAGTAAAAGTAGTCATACAAACTAGTCGAAGAGGTCCGACATCTACTATATACATATTAAAAATAATTTTAGCAATATATAGATAGTATAATTTTTCGTTGAAGAGGGTTTGGATGAACCCCCTACCAAAAGGGTAACTCTACCCCTATCAGTGAGGGTGTATCGAATTTACCAAGAAATAGTATATTTTCAAAGACTTCAAAAAAATATACGACATTAAAAATGAAAATTTCGCACAACTTAAAGTAATAATACACACGTTTGTACTGAAAATGGGATCCAATATAAAAAGTTGGCAAGAAACTTTAGGTACTAACTGCATATGCATTTGCCACCAGCTTCATGTAGATTCAACAAACTGATGACCCACTTATGTGTATAAATTATAATAATAATTTCTAATATTTGGACCCTCCTTGTTTTTAATTTCTTTTTTGAGAAGGGCCACCACATCATCCATTTCTTGATTTGGAGAATCCGAAAAAGATGGATATTAGATATTTGATGTAATTTGTGAATGAAGTCCGAAAGAAATAAAATGTATATAGATTTTATTTTTATTTGAAGAAGTAGATATTTACTTGTGCAATGATACTTATGAATAAAATGTATTCGTACAAAATTTATTACAATTCAAGTGATTGCGTGTTTTGACAAATTTTGTCTTTTAGGTGACATCATCATTGAGGCCCAAACATATGCATACGATGATGCCTTATAAAGTGCATTAGTTTTCGCTCCTATTTCAATATGTAACTGATGTCAAATGTCATGTGTATCTATTTGTTAGAATTCCGTCGACTTAGAAACATATTAGTTCTTCTTATTGACTTGCCTTCATCAACCCTTTGTCATGAGTGTCATAATTTTTTATTAAGGTAGTCGATTTTCTTATAAGATTTATGAAATTAATCTCTATTGATGGAGAAAATATTTCTTTTTAACAAGTTAAAAAAAACACTTTCATATAACCATAGAACTACCTAACAAGGCAACATTTCATTTCCTTTTCTATTGTCCAAGATTTATATTAAAACTCACACAGTCTATTTTTACTTGTCACTTATTCTTATAATGAAATATCACTTTTATTTGTCACTTTTGACATATCAAGAAAAAATGACTAATTTTTAAAAATATTTTACTCTTAGCATTAAATACTATTTTTCAAGACCTAATACTAAATATTTATTAATAAAAATAGTAGAGTAAAATATCTATATCAATAATTATTTTCTTTATGAATATATCAAATCAAACAGCGACAAATAAATGAAAAGAGAAACTATTTGATAATATCGTGAGGACAAAACATTTTATACGTATTCAAAAGCAAATTCAAAATTTTAAATTCATGAGTTCTCTATTGGAAATTATATATATTTACATAGTTGCAATTCTTTTAATCTTGTATATTAGCAACAGTATTTCTTAAATGACTGAAAATAGTCAAAATAATTACTTTAAATAAATTGGAAGGTGGACCAAAAAGTGACTTCTGTTTATCCAACCACCAGTCTGCAAGTTGCAATTGGTAAAGGGTGACGTAAAACTCACTCTACACAAGGTCGATAAAATTCAATAATTAATAAATATTTAAAAATTTATTTTTAAAGTTTGAATAAATATTATAGTTATTTAAAATAATTATTTAATTAAAAATATTTTTAACTTTCCAAAAATAAAGGGGATGATGCTTATATTCGGCGGCTAAGTAATTGCATGAGATAATCTGTTATTATTACTTACAAATTAATTAGAATAAATAAGTTTTTAGATATTTTATGGGTAAACATGGATTATAAAATCACGTATTCTTTTAAACTACTGAATAATATTTTACAAAATTTTGTAGTGTAATGAAACAAAATATGAATTTAACAAAAATAAAATGTATATAGATTCTACCATGATTATAGAAATATATAAATTATTTCCGATTGATTCTTTTTATAGTATTGTGGATTTTTTTTTTTTTTGGTCAGAGTATTTGTGAAATTGTTATTTGAAGTATTAAATGGAATACCAAACACGTTATGATGACAAACTCCAAAAAGAACATGTTAAATTAATAAACAAATTATCATATAAACTTTGTCTACAGAATGTTAATTAATTGGAAAAAAAGACCAAATATAATATAACAATTAAAAAATTGGTAAACGAAATTATATTCATATTATTTTTCTAATTAATTAATATAAAACAAACTAATGCGCCCCCAAAAGATGCCTGTCAATTAGAATATATAGTTTTTTATTGACCAACTACGACTGATTATTTAATCAATTTTTCACGATAATTATATTTAAATTTGTGTCATTTTCTAAACCTTAATTATCCTTAATTTTGAAATATATTTTTAAAAATCATCACCGCTTTAAAGTGTGAAACTTTCACATCTGAAGTCTAATCATAATGGTTACCAAATAAATCTAAAAATAAATTAATTAAATCACTATAAGAGGAATTGCTTTAGAACAAAGCAATGGGTACTTTTAAGGTCACTTTCCTAGTTGGTTAAAAAGTATAGTATTCATTTAAATGTAAGAGCTTTAGGTAAGTCGAGGAAGTATCGAGAAAAGGTGATTAAAAATGATATGACACGATACGTTTATAGATTACTGATATGATCTTGGATAGAAAAATACGAAAGTTGAGAATTACGTTAGAAGGTTAGTAGAATGGTTTTGCCTAGTACTTTTCTTATCAGTGTTATTCTTACTCTTCTACTATGTCATTATTTGATTTTTGTATTTTATGTTGTTTTCTTTACTTTAGCTGTCGTATTATTATTGTCGTACATGTTCTCTTCTTCATTATTTTCAACCTGCCTTTTTCACTACTGTATCGGAAATAGTTTTTCTACCTTCACGAATTAGGGGTAAGACTACTATACACCATTCTCCTCTGACCCAATATATTTTGAGATTAGATTGATATTTCCGTCGTTCATGTCACTATTTCGCTTTTCGAGGTCAAAGTTCAAATCGTTTGACTTCGATAAGTGAAATAATGACAAGTAAAAATGAATGGACCAATTATATTATTGTTATAAATATTTTAAGTGTTTTTAGTATAAATTGTGACATTTAATTCTTTTTATAAGTATTTTTAACCATTTATTGTATTTTAAAAAATATTATCATTTTGATATTTGGATGGATCATACTTAAATTTGATGTATGGACCCACATTGGAACTTATTGTTTGTAATAATTATCAGAAGAAAAAAAGAAATAGTTTCAATAGAGACAAATACCTTACAACCCATACTCTACTTTTCTTTATAGTTTAGTTTTTTTTTTAAAATAAAAAAATAACATTAAAAAAAAACTTCTAATTTAATTGTAAAGTGGATTAGGATAACCCCACATCTTTGCATTTTATTCAAGTAGGGCCAAACATTTATGGCAATTCATTTTTGTTTGTCTGTCTTATTTCCCTACTCTTTTAAATTTTCAATGCATCAATATAATGTACATAACATCCAAATAATCAATTTACATGATTTTATTTTAATAAGGTTCTTATTGGTTGTTAGGGGAAAAATTATAATTTGAAGTTTATGAGTTTATAGGATCAAAAATAAAATTGTTGAGTTCAGTCGTTAAATTTATTGTTTACGCTCTAGAGAAATTTGAATTAATTTTAATTTTTTAAAAGAAAATATTAGAGTTGCTATATTTTAATACTTGTAGCTTCATCAAGATATTTCTATGATTTAGGAATTCTCTCTCCATTTTTTTAATGAAAAAATTTATGCGGATAAGCAAATATATATTAATTAATTAATTAGCTAACACAGTTATAGTTTGAATTAATGATGGTTCACAGCAAAATCTAGCTGAAATTATAGTTTGAGTTTTGTATAATTCGCGCGATTTATACAAACGTCATGCGCAATTATACAAAAGTTGCGTGTGAATCAAATTACATAGCAAAATATACAAACGTTATACAAAAATTACGAAATGTACAACGAATTATACAAACCTATACAAATGCTATGTGAATTATACAAAAGCTGCTATAACTATAGTTACAAAATGTAACTGCCCAAACTATAGCTATGGAGCATAATTAAAATATTTTTGAATGGTTATACGAAAATTCTTCTTATTTTGTTAATTGATTATATTATGACATGTCATATTTAATTAAACCCAAATAATTTTCTTTTATTGTAATGTCGGCATTGCTTTATTATACCATCATTTTGTTTCTGGTCCACCTTAAAAAATAAAATTGTTAGGGTAGATAGGATTCCATAGGAATATAAACAAACTTTAATATAAGTTTGGCAACCTATAAAAACCCAATCAATACAAGTTTTTTAGCATTAATTATTTTCTTACTAGGAGATTTAGCTCTAGTTTTACCCTTAAATTAGACAGGGGAATATCAATTTTGTCTCTTGAAAATAATATTTTTTTTTTTGGATCCAGTCTTGCAAAATATTATATGATTAGATTATTTTTATAACATCATTGTTTGTTTGATGTTTTTTTTAATTATGACATGTTGTTATAGAAAACGTATAATATTATGACAGGAAAAATCGATTTAACAGGCTTAGATAGAAAGAAGCGAGGTCGCGAATTAGAGTAACAAGCTAAGTTTTTCCTCTTCTTCGTCCTATGCTTCTCCTTCGTCTTCTTCTTATTACTAGCATCTGTATTATTTTTACTATTATTATTTCTTTTTCTTTCCATTATCTGGCGTTTATGTGTTAGTTTCATCATAGTTACTTACTGTTATGTGCTATTCGTTGTTAGTCGCACTTGTTGTTCTCTCATTTTACATTTCATTTTGTCATATCTAGTCTTTCTGCTTATGGGTTATGAGCTGAGGATTTTAGGAAATAGTCTCTCTACTTTTATGAGGTAGCGGTAAGATCTGCGTACAATATTCCCTCTCTAAACCCCACTTGTGGGATATCACTGAGTATGTTGTTGTTGTTGTTATTGTATAATTAATTGAGACCAATCATTTTAATTTCATGAAAAAAACTTATTGTTTTTCTTTAAGGGACAAATTATTTTAATTTCATGGAGTTAAAATTATCCATGTAATCACAGTATCTAGGCCACAAGTGTTGTGACCTTAGCCAGGTGTACTTCCCCCCCCCCCCAAACCCCGCAAGGATCAAAAGCTAATGCATGCCCCAAAAGTTTAAAAAGCATATTCATGTATTAATTACGTATGTGACTTATTATAGTCAAATATACTAAAAATAGTTATTATTAATGTAAGTCATGCGTATAAAATACTTGTTCATATTTATTTGTCACTATTTCACTTATCAATGTCAAGCTATATGAACTTTGATCAATATTTTAAGATGTATTTTTTCATCATATTAATGTAAGAAATATTGCAACTTATAACATTTTTTGTATAATTTTCAACTATCTATATTTTATATTTTAAATATGAAATTTAGCTACTTTAATTCAGCTTTGACATTTAATCAAGTTTATCTCAAAAAAACAAAACAGTCACAAATAAAAATTAACAGAAGAGCACTCAACTGTCATTAAAAAGACTATCCACATTTTTTTTTTTTCAAATTTAAGTCAATTGGTGTTAACGTTTAAATGAAGGGAATTGAATTATTGAACCAAATAGAGGTTCTTTAATTTTTACGGCATTTCCTTATTCATTACATTTGGTTAATTAATTATTAATTACATAACCAAATATTGTTTAAACAGTATTGCATTTATTTATCCAGGTTGATCTGCTCTAACTAACAACACTCATTTTTGTGGGCCAAATATCCAACAAAAAATAAGTTCCATTTTATTCTTAATCAACCATAGTATAAGATATGAAATTTGAGATTTTTTAGGTAAACAAAACACCAAACTTTAAATATTCTTTTATAAATGATTTCTAGTCGTACCAAATTATAAAACAAATTGTTTGTATAGTGATTTATTTTTCCATTTCTATATTTAAAAAAGAAATGTTTCTTAACTTATAGGATTATATCATCTTTAGTTAAAAATAATTCAAATTTGCTTGTTACTCTTGCTTATTTACCATTTCTTTCTAATATTTTTTAGGGGAAAAAATCATATAAAAAAAAGTAGTGAGTTGATGAGATCTTTCAACTTTTAGCTAGTCAAAAATTTTGTTCAGCTTCAAGAATATAACATGAAATAGTACATACTCCCTCTGTTTCATATTAACTGAATTTTTAAAATAATGCACACAGATTAAAAAATATATTTTAAGATAAAATTTTAATCAAATTTTTTATTACTACCCTTTTGTTTATTTTTAAGTTATTAATTAATAAATGTTTAAAATATAAATTAATAATGGTAGTAGAAGTTAAGATGACTTTAGAGTTCCAACATTCATTTTTCCAACAACCACACATTATTTTTTTAAAAGTTTAATTTTATTAAAGGGAAGGATAATATTGGAAAAAATTTCAAATATCTACCTCGAAGTTTGAACAATTCAAATATTTTAAACACTAAAAAATACTCTAAAAATTCAGTTATATTGAGACGGAGGGAGTATTTTTTATGAGCCTTGCATAGCAAGAACTTATAACCTAAAACCTATATTTATTAGGTCATGAGTGAATAATACATGATGTATAAATATAATATATTTGAATTGTTGTACATAAAATATTATTTGAAGTTAACCTTTAAAAAAAAATTTAAACAATTGAATATTGATACAAAAACTATATATATATATCCAAAAGATAGAAAAGACAGAAAAATAGATATTCTCAAATTACAAATAAAAAACAAGTAATATATCTAGAAATATATCAACATTTTGAACTTTAGTTTTAATTTGATTAATAACTATCAGCCCACATCAAACAAGTATTGATGGCCAACATAACATCATAAGTATCATGTATAATACTCCTTTGTATTGTACTTCAATTACGATTTCTTCCGTTAAAGTAGATTTATAACTATATTTTAAAAAAAAAATATTCACGGAATTAAATATTTTTCACTTAATTCGTGATAATATTATAACAAACAAACAAAATAATTGTAACACCCCAAATTTTTTTTTAAGCTAAGACTGAGACATCCTTCATATGATATAGAATTTTAATTTAGGATTCTTAATTGAGCATATATGCTAAAGTCAATTTCTTAGCATGGGAATAGAGTTGGAGCTGATAGGAGGTCGTAGTTCTAATGTGTGACTTTATGAAAGTTAGGTGAACCAATAACT
>JAABOM020000084.1:26472719-26483130 GCA_011800125.2 Solanum clarkiae | reverse complement strand
ATATTTACATTATAATAATTTATATAAAATTAAATTGTTGGAATAATTATTGAGGACCCATCTTTTCGGTTGTTGATCGACAAGTAGATGCCCTTTTTAATTATTTTTTTTTAAGGAAAACTCTACCTTTATTTAGATTCTTTTTCTTTTTTAAAAAAAAAAATACTCTAAAAGACTAGCTCTATAAGTGAGGCTTGATTTTTTTTTTAATTTTAAAATAAAAGACTATTTATCATTTCAAAATAATTTTTATTTGTTTAATGAGTAGAATATAGTATTTGGAGAAATATATAGTAGTACTTGTTAATCCTATATCTTGGGTTAATTATTGATTAATCAACTAGTAACCTAAAAATGCAATTAATTTCCTATACTTAAGGTTGAAAAATTGCCTCAAATCCTTGAGCCATTAAAAGGTTGGAAGATTTACCCTTCGAAAGAATTCTCTCTGTTTTAAAATAAGTGATATTTTTTTTTTATAAAAATTTATTTTAAAATAAATGTTATCTTAAAAATAAAATAATTATCATTGTTTATATAACTTTATTTGAATCTTATTAAAAAGAAAAAACTCTAATAATAAAAATTACAATAACGACATGATCAATTTGATTTTGCGAATAACATTTGAGAGAATATCTTATTCATATTTGATGAAATAAAACGATTGTTTCATAAAAACTGTTTATATTTGTTTTATTAACATTTTTATATCTGACATAAGATCAAAAACACTTTATAAATCTTCGATATTAAAGAAATATTTTTAAGCGATACTTTATGTAGAATATATTCCACTAATTTTTTTATATACATAAAAAAGTTTGATAGTGCTATGACGAAAGAGTGATTATAAAACTCCAATTAGTTTATCTAATTAGCTAATTGACAACAAACTTTCCCATTATTGATTTGCTGTATCCCTAATATGAATCTTTACCTATATTTTGTTTTGTCACGTATATAAAATTGGACAACAACATATATTCCCAATATTAAATATTTATATAATAAATATATATTTTTCAAACAGCTCCATTTAATAATTATAATAGAACAAAAACCATAATTAACAGTTTACTAAACGTCATTTAATGAAACGTTAATCTACTAACTCTGACTGAAATTCTAAATTGACAAGATTCAGACATAGACAGACAATTGTCTTGTTCTTCACAATTAATTAAACGGACGATTTTTTTTTTATTTTAATTTAATGAAAAGACAGTCAAGTTACATATATTTACAGGTTATTATCGTTGAAAATAAAAGATAAGGGTTATAATAGAATACCTATAAAAATTTCAAAAGTGAAATATGAAAATAATAAAGAATCGCGTCGTTCGTATAAGATATTTGATTCAAATATAATATATCAAACGAAGTTTTATAATAAAAGATAAGTTGTTTACATAATAATTTTTGTATAACTTATATTATGTCTGGTCGATAAATAGAAAATAAATTATTCATGTATAAAATTAATTAATATGATGTTTGATTGACAATTCAGAAATCGACAAAACTAATATAAGTATAAGTTACAAGGAAATTTATGCACTATTTTACGTAGAACATATTGTGAATTGACCAATACATGTATAACTAGTAAATGAACAACAAATCATTTTATATCTAATATTTGTATGAAGTAATATATAAATTTATTCATAATTAATTTTTATATTATTCATAGCTATACAAGTCTAATTAGCTATCAAATGAACCCCAGATGCATGAAATTTTTTTATTTTTATTTTATAAAATTAAAGAACTTGTCTTCGTTAAACCTCTTATTTCAAAGACTGTTTTCGTTAGACCTTAGCGGAGTCAAAAACTTTTGTCAAAGCCACTCATTTATAATGGAAGAAAAAGACAATGGTATTTTAGTAGTTCCAAGAAAAAGCAAGGCTACTTTCATAAAAACGATGATATTTTATACAACTTTTTTCATTGAAAACAAAACATATAATCTAATCCAAAAGAATTAGTATAAAAAATTATGAGCTAACTCCACCCACCCCTACCAATTCTTATACACTCTTATTATATAGTAATAATAATACTTTATATATTAAATTATACACAATTTTTCATATTTTCCTCTGAATTTTTCTTCTTTATTATCATTCAGTGTCCAGACAAATACATGAACTTTGCTTTCACAAAATGTACAGATTTTTGGTTCACTGTTTAAGGAAAAGCTAAGATAGTAGTCCCCTTTCCGAGAACCAAGAAAACCCAGTTCATATTTATTCAAGAACTGAGTTTTGTTTGATTTTTTTCTTCTCATTGTTCAAAAGGGGGTCTTCAAGATTGATAAAGTTTCAATCTTTTCACCTCAGTGGGTGTGTAAATATACTCATCTGTTTGTATAATGTGGAGGGGTCTGCATTTCTTTTGGAAACCGGAGCCGATCGGAGAAACGCCGTCCACGGCGGCGATTTGATGGTGTGTTTTGTTAAACGCTGCGTTTCATGGAGTTGAAGATTTGGTGTTGTAGTAGTGGTAGTAGTAGTAGTAGTGGTGGTGGTACTAGTAGAAGTAATACTTGTACTTTTTTCAGTGTCCATTCAAAATCCAGCTCTTCAACTAAGCTCAGATTTGGTATAGTTTTTCCCCAGGTAAAGACTTTTTCAATTGGGGATTTAGGGTTTATTTCAATTTTTGGTTAATTTTATTTTTATTTTTTGGGATAATATGCTGGTAGCTTATGAGGAAGAATGTGTTTGGATAGTTGAAAATATTTGAAGTCAAAAGAGGAAATTTTTGAGGTGCTTTCTTGCTGGTAAATGAATTTGGGAACTTGGGAATTTCATATGTTTTTCAGTAGATAAAGATTTGGATCTGCTGAAGTTATGAATTATTTAGGAAGTTTCTGTTTGCTATTTCTCCCTAGAAAACTTGTTCCCATTTTATGGTAATTTCCATTTATAAGATCTTCTAGTTCCTTGTGAAGTTTGAGTTTCCTTCCTTTTTATTTTGGGTAATGGGTATTTTGTTAAGCTGCTTGTATTTGAGTAATTGGCTCAATAAGGGTAAAAGTTTTCTCCTTTGTTGTTGAATTAGATTGTAAAGATTGGGGCTTTCTGCTTGAGGGGTTATTTTTCTGTATTTCCATTGATAGTCATGGCCTTTATTCAGCTTGGGGTGATAGTTAAGCTTCTTAATCAGCTCCAGTAAGTTTGTGGAGCTCGAAAAAGTTGATTTTGGTTTGAGGCTTTGAACTGCTTGTCGAATTTTGAATGTTGTTGATTTTGGAGCTAGCTGTTTCAGATTATGAGCATCTATTCTGTAATCTTTAGTTTCAAGAGAACTATTCTTTAATCTTAATTTGCTTGTGACGTAGTTCTTTTCGTGCTCCAATTGTTGGAAGTGTTATTGGGACAGCATTTAGGTAATGGAAAATAGATTTTGGTTGATGTCTTTTTTGCTGATATCCTCTCTACCTTACTTCCCTTAGGTTCTATTTCTACTATTGTGTCTAGAGACCAGTTTAGCAACTTTCTCGGACCATCAATTATTGAGACAAGACTTTGAGAAAGAAGATAAGAGTACAATTTCCCATTCTTGTATCCATGATCAGATAATTGAACAAAGGAAAAGACCTGGCTTGCAAGTGTATTCTGTCACTCCTCAGGTGTATGAGGAGTCTGTGGCTTCAAATCCCCCTCACCGTAGAGGAAGGGTATTACTTGAAATTTCCAAAGAACAAAATGATGTCATGCAACCGATTAGAATCTTTTTGAATTATGATGCTGTTGGTCATTCATCCGAGAGAGATTGTCAACAAGTCGGCGACATTGTGAAGGCAAGTTTTTATTATCAGTTGAAAAGTATTTTTGAGAAATTTGATATATGTTCTTACTAATTTATCAAATTCTCACTCTGCCTAATTAGCTGGGGGAGCCACCAGGTGTATCTTTTTCTGGTACATCTTCTTGTAATCCACACGGAGATCCACCAGTTTATGGTGATTGCTGGTATAACTGTACCTTAGATGATATAGCTGGGGAGGACAAAAGGCATCGCCTTCGCAAGGTTTATTCTCTTTTCCTTCATCATACTGAAATCCTTGCTGATGTTCATGTCTTTGATTTTGGCTGCCGCATATCTCATGAATATACCTGGCAAGATTACTGAATCTTTTAAAATAATTACTGATTAAAAAAGAACATGCCTGATAAAATTATTTCTGTCATGCAATGCCATTTAATATTTTAACGGGATGCAATTTGCAATACAGGCCCTCGAGCAGACAGCAGATTGGTTTAAAAGAGCGTTGTCTGTTGAGCCAGTTAAGGGAAACCTGCGCTTAAGTGGATATTCTGCTTGTGGACAAGATGGAGGTGTACAACTCCCACGGAAATATGTTGAAGGTACTTTTATTCGATTATCAGCTGCTTGGCTTTCCTTATTTTATTATGATATTTTTGTTTACTGTTTAGTTTGTAATTGTCAATTTTGAATTATCGTATTTTCTCTGTGTATACTTCAGAGGGTGTTGCGCATGCGGATTTGGTTCTTCTGGTGACTACAAGGCCAACAACAGGCAACACTCTTGCATGGGCTGTAGCATGTGAACGTGATCAATGGGGTCGTGCTGTTGCTGGTGAGTGTTGTGTGACAAAAGCATGTCAATACATAAGAAATTTTCATTATCACCACAGCTAAACTGAGATTTTCTGGTTTCAGGGCATGTGAATGTTGCTCCTCGGCATTTAACTGCTGAAGCAGAAACTTTACTTCAAGCTACTTTGATACATGAAGTGATGCATGTTCTTGGATTTGATCCTCATGCCTTTGCTCATTTTCGTGATGAGAGAAAACTTAGGCGTAGTCAGGTAATTGTGATTTTTGCATGTGCTATAACCGCAGAGGGGCCACCAGTAGAAACTCATGTTAATAAGAGTCCATTGACTGCAACAATCTCCCTTTCCCTGTAGTAGTGATCTCTTGTAAAAAGTTTTCACCAAGGAAAAGTTATATGTCTTACCGTTTCCAAGTAAAGGAGCAAACAGCACAAGCTGCAAGATAGACTATATTCACATAAATTGTGATTGTGTTAGCTTTACTGTAGAAAAGAAAATCGCTCTTTCTTGTAGTTTATAATTTTCTCCAATAGAGAAGGGGAAAAAGAAAGTGTTCCTATCTTAAGAGTCAAGACAGAGATGATTTCTTCTTAGAGGTTTTGCACTTCCGTAAGTACAGAAAGTGGCATATTTTTATTATGGTTTATCCATATCCTGAAGTTCTTATTTGAGAATTATGTTGAATATTTTGGATACATGAAATATGGTCAATTGTGCTCAAACTGTCGAAAATGTCTGCAAGTTGGTTCTTCTGTTATCTTTTTTTGAGAACTAGTATATTAGTCAATTGAATTTTTATTTTATTAAGCGTATGGTTCATCAGTTGATAAGACTTCTGTTATCTTTCTGATTCAATCTGATTATCTCAAGAATACAGCACAATCCATTAGTCATGTGAAACAAGTTGGAATACAGAAAAAATCAGACCAGAAGGTGGGGTGGAAGAGGTCCCAAGGGGCAAATTTTTAAAATGATGTAGTAAAGTGGCTCAAATTACTCTTGTGTTTTATCCATTTCCCTTTGATTGCCAATTCTGATGTTTGGAGTCCACATTATGCTCCAAAGTAGGAGCTTTTTCTCTTCAATTTATTTATTACTGGAAGACCATAGCTAAGCTTGCTTACGTATAGTTTATTTGGATAATGGGAAGTTGTGAATGATGCTGAGAAATTTCCCAAACTTCTTGAATTCCTACTAGTTCCACTTCTTTTGGTGTTCGGTCCTCTTTTATGCTATTAGTTGCCTCTGTCGTAGGGCATTTGGAATTCTGCAAAGCGAAACATTTTTCTCTCTGAAAAGTCTTGTGGCCTATCCCAAGTATCGTTTGGGTCTAGTATTTGCTTCGGTCCCCTGTTTTGGGTCTAGTATTTGCTTCGGTCCCCTGTTCTTAGTCTTTTGTATGACATTTCTACTGGAAATGTCAAAATCCTTTCAGTGTTACTTATTTTTTTTTCTTTATACTCTAGGAAAGAGCAAACTGTTCCTTCTATTGTTTTTATGTGCATTGATATAAGCTATTTTTCAGATAGTCGAGGGTTCACTAATATTTAGTTCAGACCTGGTTATGCTGAAGCCTGATATACATTTACTTGCCATTTCTATGCGTAGGTTACCGAACAGGTATTGGATGAAAAACTTGGAAGAATGGTTACTCGAGTGGTGCTTCCTCGAGTTGTCATGCATGCTCGCCATCACTATGGGGTATACTGTATAGTATTTCATTTTCTTTAATTTTCGTTCTCTGATTGCTGTTGCTTGTATTATCTAGTTATTTTGTACCACATTAAATTTATGGGCAAAGCTAAACCCAGCAAAGTTAGAATACCCTTAACCAGTTTATCACTGCAGGCATTCTCTGAGAATTTCACTGGCCTGGAGCTAGAAGATGGAGGTGGACGCGGTACATCAGGTTGAAATTATCATTAATCATGAATGGATCCCTCTGAAATACACTCTCCTGCATTTTCATAGCTGAAAGATGTCAACTTTATAGACTGTATCTTGCTAAATGAATAACTTTTTGAATTATTGATTGATTTTTTAAATAACAAATTGCTGCAGGTTCTCATTGGGAGAAAAGACTACTGATGAATGAAATCATGACTGGGTCGGTAGATACAAGATCAGTGGTTTCAAAAATGACTCTTGCTTTACTTGAGGACAGTGGATGGTACCGTGCTAATTATAGCATGGCTGATCGTCTTGATTGGGGCCGCAACCAAGGACCGGATTTCGTTACCCTTCCTTGCAATCACTGGAAGGGAGCCTATCATTGTAACACCACCCAGTTATCTGGATGTACATTTAACAGGGAGGCAGAAGGTTATTGTCCAATTATGAATTATAGTGGGGATCTTCCTCAATGGGCTCGTTATTTTCCACAGGCTAACAAAGGTATTTCATAATTTCTTTGCTTTTAATATTTGAATGTCATTGAAACCTGATTTTGTCTTAGATACAAAATCTTTTTGCTGCCTTTGAACTTCTGTGAAACAAGTCGAATAATACTTTTGTTGGGTGGATGCCAATGCGATTCGAAACCAACATTACTGGTCTAGTAAGTTTCTTGAACTGGGTTTTCTTATGTAACTTTTGGTGGATGGCTGTTGCAGGTGGTCAGTCATCATTGGCCGATTATTGCACTTATTTTGTTGCTTACTCTGATGGATCATGTACAGACACCAATGGTGCTCGTGCACCTGATAGGATGTTAGGTGAAGTGAGGGGAAGTAGTTCAAGGTGCGGCGTTTGCCTCCGTAATCTTTGGGGATTATATCTAATTGGATATTAGCTCAATAGTTTTTAGTTTAAATCCATACAGGTGCATGGCTTCTTCTTTAGTGCGTTCTGGATTTGTACGTGGCTCAATGGCCCAAGGCAATGGCTGTTATCAGCATAGGTGCTCAAACAACTCATTAGAGGTAATGACTTTGGGAATTACTTCTCTGCTGTATTCGATGTTCATCTTTTATTTTGTTCTTAGTTGCCTATCCAAGAGAATGTATATTAGCTCATTATTTTCGTAGAAAGACAGATTAGCTCTCGTTAATGATAAATGAGATGTGAGAGAATGATTCAAAGCTCAAGAGCTACCCTCAGCCGTGAGAGGATAATAGCTGGATCTCTCTCTCTTCCATTCCTTTGTATTCTCAATCTTCGAGTTTGCATTTTGGAGATATAAAGGCTTGAAGTTTGTAATATTTGAAGTCTGTCTCGTATTGTTACTTTACTAAAAATATTTGCAACGTTTAAGATAATTCCATTTCTATCTAGCCATATTATGGAGTATACTTCGGTGCCTACAAGAAATATCTATGTTCTTGTGAGCATAAAAAACTTGTGTATATCACCCTTCTAATATTAAAAGGCTAGTTATAACCATTCATGAGAATGCCATAGTTTAAATAATGCAGAGGTAAAAAGAGGCATACTGTATGTAATTATACCTTCTTTTTTTTAACAGGGTAAATCAAGCAGTTGGAATATACGGAAATAGCATGCATATCATATCAAAATCAAAATTAAAATAAGACGGAATAGTTTTGTGGAATCAATCTGAATATGTAAATATTGAGGTCTATATTATAAGACAGAACTAAATTGGGCAATGGGTCATTAAAAATGTTACGGAGGTGAGCGTCATGTTAATTTCTTCTAGAGTGTTGGTAATGAAATCTCAGGATGCCTCTTTCTGTGTGCTAGATCTGAGGTTTGCGAAAAGAACAAGTCTTGGAAAGGATATCTGACATTTAGCTTATTATATGCTTAAATTTCCTGCAGGTAGCAGTAGATGGCATTTGGAGAGTTTGTCCTAAAGCTGGTGGACCTATCCAGTTTCCTGGCTTTAATGGTAATTTTAGTCGTGCTACTTCTCTCTAATCACTAAAGTATCTCTTTTTGACTTATGCAACTTAAATCGCCTCTTTTTTGTTTTTTGTTTCCTCAATTGCAGGTGAGCTCGTCTGCCCAGCTTACCATGAACTATGTGATGTGAATCCAGTTTCATTGTCTAGTCAATGTCCCAATTCATGCAATTTCAATGGAGATTGCTTAGGTGGAAAATGTCGATGCTTTATTGGTTATGGTGGTCATGATTGTAGCAAACGTGAGCTCCCATACTTTCTCTGTGACGGTGGAATCTTTTTGAGGAAATTCATTTTATTTGGTGTAATCACACTTCTGCTTTCTATTTCAGGCTCCTGTCCTGGCAATTGTGGTGAACATGGAAAGTGTCTTGGGAATGGTGTTTGTGAATGTGATAACGGGTATACTGGCATTGATTGTTCCACTGGTAAACGGAGTATCCTTTTAGTTTGTTAACCAGCTCAAAATCTTTTGGGTGGCAGCTTATGGTTGATTTGCTTACTTTAGCTAACATTTCCATTGGTGATATGCAGCTGTTTGCGATGAGCAGTGCAGCCTTCATGGTGGGGTCTGTGACAACGGAGTCTGTGAGTTCCGTTGTTCTGACTATGCTGGTTACACGTGCCAGAATAGCTCCACGCTTCTTCCTAGTCTCTCTGTTTGCAAAGACGTGCTTCAAAATGATGTATCGGGACAACATTGTGCACCTAGTGAGTTAAGTATCTTGCAGCAGCTAGAAGAAGTAGTGGTGATGCCCAACTACAACCGACTATTCCCAGCTGGTCCTCGAAAGATTTTAAACATTTTTAGGGGTAGAGATTGTGATGGAGCTGCTAAACGATTAGCCTGCTGGGTAAGTTTTCTCATCCTCTGCTAATTTGATGCAAAACATTTTACCATGCATTTGTGTGTATATGATTTACTCATTATTCCTGTCAAACTGCTTAAAAAACCAGATCTCAATCCAAAAATGTGACAAGGATGGGGACAACCGATTACGAGTGTGTCATTCAGCTTGCCAATCGTATAACGTGGCCTGTGGAGCATCACTTGATTGCTCGGACCAGACACTGTTTAGCAACGAACACGAGGGTCAAGGTCTTTGCACAGGTTGGGGCGAATTGGACGCTTGGTTTTAGAAGGGCCACTATTCAGGCAAGTGTTAGAAAATGAATTCGGTGTACATTGTAGGTAGCTTTAGGTCCCTTTTTTCGTTTTCTTTTTCCATTGGCCGGCTTGTAATGTGTTGTAAGGTTTTTTCTCTTTGGGGTAGGAGGAAAATGTGTGCGCGAAGCGCTCATAATTTAGTTTTTTCTTTTCTTTTTCCTCCCATCCCAAATGTTCATTTGATAAAAGATTTGGGATGGGAGATTAATTTGAGATTTTGGCTTTCAAAGATGAAAGTCTTGGATGTAGAGGAAATGTAATCAAAGAAGAAATGATAAAAAGAGTACAAAAGAGTAAAATGAATTGGCCCAAGGCCTTGAAGTCATTAATTGTGTATTTTGTTTTTCTTTTAGATTTTATAGTTTTTTCACATAATAAGTGTGTATTCAATTATACCTCTTACATTTTGTTAGTCTATTTGTGCTACTTATGGAACCTATAAATTGCGAATCTGTAATGTTCCTCGTGAGGAGGTGCTAGAGGTTGAATTTAGGATTAAGCGGAGGGATAGTAGGTTGAAAAAGCGTTGGGGAGATGATTAGACAGGATATGATATAATCTCATCTCAGCGAGAACATGACTTTAGATAGAAAGGAATGGAGGTTGCGTATTAGGGTAGAAAGTTAATAGACTAGTAGGATGGGATGATGTCTGGCCTTGTGATACCATATGCTAGTAGAATTAGTTATGTCTTTATATCTTGTGTTGTTATCATCCATTTGTCTTATATTTGTTATTTTTATTATTTTCATATATTATCTTTTGCTTTCTATTTTATATCTAGTATC
>JAABOM020000084.1:26450677-26466320 GCA_011800125.2 Solanum clarkiae | reverse complement strand
AAAAATAATAAAAATAACAAATTAAATATATATATAGCCATGATTAAAAAAAATTATAAGAAAGTAATTTTTGGAAAAACTTAGTAAAAAAATTGGACAATTTAAGTTATGACCCATTTTAGCTCATTTTAACCTAATTGATTTCATTCCAATTATCATTTAAGGAGATTAACGATCCGTTTATTTATTAACTTGGTCTATTTTTGCATTCTCATCAAATTCAGCATGATCGTGAAGATCTTAATAATAAATAAAAGGAAAAAAATAGAAAGAGTTGCTCAAATGGTCATTTGAATAAAATTTGAGATTAACTTCATTTTATATTTGGATTGATATACTACTCCTTCCGTCCAACTTTATTTGGCTCCTATACTATTTTAGGACGTCCAACACCACTTGATGAAATCAAGAGACAATTTTAATTTACTTATTAGTTCCTAATTATAGTCATTTCCCATTACATTTTTCAAGACGTAGTATTTATTACTCCTTCTGTCCCATTTTATGTGACACTCTTTCCTTTTTTTTGATAAAATTACTCTATCATTTACTAATTCTTAATCCCTGTATCAAGTCAACAGGAGTCAACTAAAGTTAATCCTATCATTTGAAATAAATTAGTAAGATTATTATCCCTTAATAGATGGAACTAATTACACGAGATATTCTATTTTATATAATATCCTTATTTATTCTCTCCCGCATGCCAAAGAGATTCAGCCATTAGTTATTTAGTAAATCTTTTATTTTCTCTTCTAACTCATAAAAATTTAAAATTGTGTATATGCCATCGCAAATGTTAAGATAATCAAAGGCAGATAGAAAATTTTAAAATTCTACTGTTACAAAAGGTTCATCATATTAGATGGATTTATTTCCAAAATTATGAGTTCCAACCATTAATGACAACAGTTTTAGTAAAAAATATATCTATTTATGTTCAATATAACACTATTTTGTGTTAGAGTTTAATATTATCAAGAAAGTTAATATTGCAAAATGGTTATATTTGCATAATTTTTTAAATTTTATAAAAAATCCAAATAAAAAAATATATATTTGCTTTAATTTTAAAAAATTAAACAAATTAACTTTCAAACGTTGAAATATGACAACTATTTTAGAACAGCCAGACTATTGCTAAATGTTGCCAAAGCTATAGTTCACCTGCCCTTATCGAGTTAGGTGTTTAATTTTCGGATGCAATGACTTCAATTTCTTATCCCTTTTTGATATTATATTAATTAGTTCACCCAATCCAAAAACAATTAAAACAGTCTATAAGTAAACATATGCTAAGGAATCTGTTAGGAGGTGCGAGGAGTTGGATTTAAGGGTTACGTGAAGGGTAGAAGTAGATCGAAAAAGTATTGGGGGAGGTAGTTAGATAAGATATGACGCAACTTCGTATCACCGAGGACATGATCTTAGATGTAGGAAGGAGTGGAGGTCGCGTATTAGGGTAGAAGGTTAGACGGTTAGTAGGGGTAGGATGTGATTGTTGTTTGGTCTTGTGATATTGTACGTTAGTAGAGATAGTCGTATCTTTAAATATTGTATTACTATTATCCATCATATTTTGTCACTTTTATTATTTTTATAAATAATCATTTTCTTTCCACTATAGTCGTTGTTACATATCTAGTATTTTCTATTTTTAGGAATAATATTTTGAGATGAAGGAACAACCTTTCTATCTCTATAAGATAGTTATAAGGTTTGCATACATTTTATCATCTCCAGACTAAACTTGTGAGATTTCACTGGGTATGTTGTTGTTTTGTATCTAATTTTGCTCGGGCCAAAGCATGAAAGATGAAATTTTTTGGCATGCTTTTTTTTAAAAACAATTTAATGGTATAAATTATTTAATTACCATTAAATATTTCTAGCCTTTTCCATTATGCAAACATGAAGAATTGAGTTTTAATCCCTAGGTTGATTTGTAACTTATTTAATTAGTGTAACGTTTTACCAATCACTCGCATCGACTCGTTTCACTTAACCCATGAGACATGTTTTATCTCCGATAAGAATCTTTGGACTTTTTTTTTTTTTTTAGTTTTTGGTAAATATTTATTAAGGTTTGATTAAATTAGGAAAATTTTATTTTAAGGTAAATCATTCTGACTCTTACTAAAAGCGATTTATACATACCTAATTAAGAATAATATTTATTACTCTATCATAACGTTTGTTTATTCCAACACGAACATAGCACATATAACCTTTGATTAATGGTTCCTACAAGAACCTTGCACATATATGTTCCTTATTACATATATTTCTTACTAGGGTGAACTATTAAGGCCATTGATATGCGAGTAGAAAAAAATAAAAATATTCTATTGATTGAAATATCTCATCAGATTAATTATATCTTCTATATGAGATAGTATTCCACTAATTTTATAATGTTTCAATGAAAAGATTGCTCAATTATGGCTTGATTATACTCTGATGATATCAAGGATAGGAAGCAGTGGTTCAGTGAAAACACTACTCATTTACTCTTTGATATCTTAGAGCATATATACTATGATGACATAAAAAGGAACAAATAGTATTTTAGTGAAAAGACTGTTTGATCACTGCTTGATTCCATCATAGTATATAGATACTATTAGAGTTTAGAGTAGGCGATAGGAGGATGTAAGTCCGGGTGGTGGTACTTTGGCGAACCAGGCATCGCGATGGGTTTTCTCCTTTCTATTTCTTGCGGGCTATTGGTTGGAATTACCATCTCTTATTCCACCGATCAAATATGAGATAAAATAATCCCGCATATTTGACTCCATGAGATTGTATGGATATATTAAACGAGCCACAAAAGTGTAGACATGAAAGGGATTAAGGAAGAAAAAGAAACCTAACACACGTAAAGGATGTTTGATGTTTCATTTTAACCTACCTCCCATGACGATTAAACAAAACTTTTTTTTAATTGTACGTGTTTCAGGTGAGTACTTTGATGAGAGAACTAACTGCCTGCTTCTTTTTCTTATCCTCTTGTTTTTTCTTTGTCTGGTTCTACGATCGAGCCAGATTTTCACTAATAGGGTTCATAATATAAAGAAATAAACACATGAATAAGTCGAAGGGGTTCAACATCTTTATATAGATAAAAATTAACTTTAACCATGTACAAATAGTGTAATTTTCCTCAAAGGAAGTTCAAACAAACCTCTCAATCCTATCTCCACCTACAACCATCTACAAATAGTGTAATTTTCCGTCAAAGGAAGTTCAAACAAACCCCTCAACCCTATCTATCTCCACAATCACATACACAAACAAGAATTATGGTGGGATAAATAAGATCTCTCCACTCTTAACTAAAGCTTCGAGTTAGTCTCCTTCAAGTGAAAAAAAAAAAAAACTAACAAAAAAGCGACTCTCCCTTTATTGGACTTAAGTGTCGTGAATCTAAATTAGCTGGGATCCCAAAACATGTACAGAAAGAAAAGGCAAAGCAGAGCTATAACAAACAGTTACATTGCAGAGCAAAATTTGGAGGATGAAAAAACATTGTATTATCCAACAAAGGAAAAGAAAAGAAAAGAACTATTTACATCACTACTACTAAGTACAGAAGGTACCTTCCTAATGACTTTTCATTCTAAGAATTTTATTCAGTTTTTCATTTACATTACCAAAAATGGGATTTGGTCGAAAATTAAAGTAAGCAGCAGAAGCAATGTATATACAAGAGCAAAGTACATAAATTTTTCCCCATATAGATGAATAAAATGTAAAGAATATAAAACTACCAGTAATAGCCATTACCATTAGTAAATTAGCCAAGCATTTTGCTGTTGATAGTTCTTCTTCTGTTCCTTCATTTGGGAAATGGCCATTAGCAATGAAATCAAATAGTAATTGATCTTTGAAGTCAAATGTCGCCATCAACCATTTAGAAACCTCTTTTTCAGATGCTGGGATATTATGAAGAGGAATGCGTCGAACATGAATGTGTACTTCTGAAGGATCGATACCAAATGCATTGTCCAAAAATGTGGGACACTGATTTTTGTATGCGATGGTTACATCATAAACTGCAAATTGGATAGTATTAATTGTGTGAATAAAAAGGAGAAAAGACAGTCTTTATGAGGATCAAGAACAGATAAACAAGTCATAAAATAAGTTTTTGTCAGATAATTTAACTGAACTTTACGACTATGATAGTAAAGTTACAAACTTTATTGCCAACATCACCTAGGCCTTAGTCGTAAACAAGTTGGGATTGGCTATATGAATCCTCACTAACCATCTAAACTGGATTCATATACCTGACCTCATCTTGCTTGGACTGAGGCATAGTCATTGTAGCTAAAAAGGTTGTTATCTATTTATTGGTAAAGCTTTGTGACGCACGATGGGTTACCAATATTTTTCCCGTTCTAAAATAATTTATCTATGCGTTAAGTGGTCATATAAAGTACTAATGCACTATAACAGTAAAGTGAAAGCTAGTTTTATCATATTAAAGTAACTAATTTCCCCTCAAGAGTGAAAAGGGCAACAAAAGTGGAGCAAAACCAAGTTTCTATTAGACATGGTAAAAAGATAGAACCTGCATCCAAAGAGCTCCTTAATATCATCAAGCAGGCATAAAAACCTTTTGTCTTAGGTAGCAGCACATTACTTAGAACAGGTAATCCATTCCGGCTGGCAAACTCTTGGCTTGCTTTGCACTTCTCGTCACTGAATGTAAGAAAACTTAAAATTTCAGAGAAAAGGTGAAAATAACGTGAGCGTAAATTCAATAGTTGAGTTTTATTGGGAGAAACAGACAAGAATACAAGACCCAAAATAAGAAAACAAATGCATAAGATAAACCTGCCTGTAATCTGTTCCTTCAGGGAAAACAGTTAGCCACAATGGATCCCGAGGATCGGTAAAAGTCGAAAGCATTTGTTTTATCACCGGTTCGTCAACAACCCAGTCTCTCTCCAGTGGAATGAATTCTAAAACATAGAATCCCCAGCCAAAGACTGGCAATTTCATCAAACTTTTCTTAAGTAAATACTTGATGTGGCCCAAGCACCCTTTCCTCAATGCAAGATTCCACACGTACATCCAATCGACCTCTGTTCTGTGGTTTGCGATCAGCAGTACACGTTCTCCTGGCGGAACATGATCCCCAGAAAATACCACATTGGTTTCATTTACTTTTTCAAATAGGAATGGCCACAATCCAAGCCAAAGACCAAATAGAAGCGCAACAACTTTCCTACTATAAAGCGTGCTGAAGAAGCGCAAGAGTACCGCTGCCACAGGCACGAAATAGATCATGAAAACAAATGCAGTTGAAAGAAGAACCAATAAACATATCACTCCCCTTATAATTCTAAAAGGAGTCAGAGGAAAATGTTTTGATTTCGTAGCAGAAGCAGGGGTCTCTTTAAATTCCATCCTGCTTTGTTCGGTTTGCAAGGTGACTATGTCATACTACTGAAGATCTGCACAGGCTGAAATCTGGACCATGCACTCTCAATACCTTTACCTTAAATGGCTAATAAAGGAGGTACATTGGGTGAAGCCCCACGACAATGGAGGACTACAATTCTTGGAGATTGTATCTGCAGTAGCAGGAAAAGCCTATAAGAACAGATGAATTAAATCTTCCAGGATTGAAAAGTCAAAGTTTCACAAAGTGATTAGGACACCAAGAGTCTGATGGAATGGTCTTTAGCTAATTATTAGGATCATAGGAAAAGGTAATACTTTCAGAAAGAATATTCAATAGTAAAAGATGCTATATATAGTGAACATTTCAAAGTCGAGAATCCATTTGATCATTGATTATAACTCCTGTGTGACAAGAAGGGAAAATGGAATAACAACTTACATTGATGACTCTTATGAATACAACTTGTCTTTGAGATGATTCCTAGGGAATTAGTGTGCCAAGTCAAATCCAACATACTATAATAAAGAATCAACATTCACTGCATCCATATAAGCCCAAAAGTTCTCTATATTCTGCTTTCATACAAATCCCTAATAGTAAATACTACATCACATATAAGCACAGATTTTCTGTTGAATTTATAAAAGCAATTAAGGCCTTTATTAGCCTTTGTGCACATGTTACATGTATGTTTAGGTTATTGTAGGCAGCTGTAGAGTACATGTAAAGTTATTATGCCAACTAATCATACAGCAAGACACATACACAAGATTTCTTTTGTCAATAATCACAACACAACATGACACTTAGCAGGACATACAGTTTAATGTTTTTGCAGGTGACAGATCCCAAACAATGTAAAAGAGAAGCTCAGCACACAAAGCATCCCACATTAGCGCGGTCCAAGGAAGAGCCGCGTCCACAGAGGGGGTACCCTAATGCAAAGGTTAGTGATTGTTTCCATATGGCTCGAACCCCCTAACCTCTAGATCACACAGAGACAATTTAACTGTTGCTTCAAGATTCATCAAATAACCTAATTTCCCTTTATAAACTCAATTTAGTTTGTTTCCTTCCATTAACATCCAAAATCTCTAACATAAATCCATTTTCTATGGCACAATAAATAGTTTTATCTCATAACATTTAGTCAACCCTCCCCAAGCACCACACAATTTTCAGTAATTGAGAATCAAGAAACCAAAAAGAAGAGATCTTTGCACATATATGAAGATGAATAAACAGATATGAAAGTGCATACCTAAAATGGAAGCAGAAATGAAGAGGGGTGAAATTGTTGATGGGAAAAAGGCAATAAAACAGTAAGAGAAGACTTATTCAGCATAAAGTTCGGATTTTGAAGAAGAAAGAGAGGTGACATGTATACCAACAAAGTAATCCACTTGGTCCGGACGTCCAAACAGTGGGGTTTGGTTGTTGCCAAGATCCGCATCAATCTCACCCCAACCACAATCTACCTGGATTATTCCCCTTTAAACATAATTTTATTTTTTATTTATCAGAAATAAATTATGAGGTAGGAAAGGTGTGTTTGGTATGAAAGCAAATATTATCCTTAATTATTTATAAAATATTTGATAAATATAGTATTATTTATCTAATATAATAATTTCAAAAAATATTCCTGGTTTTATGTAAACTTTTAAAATGGTTAAAATGTCTAAAGAATACAAGACGAGAACAAGAGTGACATTCATTATTGCAATAATTATAGGAGAATCAAGTAGTTAAGTCATGCTATGAATTGAAGTTTAGAAGAGGGTGGTGGTGTGTCTGTATCAGAATGTTAATTTGAATTCATGTTGGAGCGATCAATTATAGAAGTCATCCAATTTTTTTTATTTTGTTTTAGGTGACTAGTACATGGAGCGACGTAGAGAAAGAAAAAATAACCTACATATGATATTCACTAGCCTTTAAAAACAACAATAAAGTCTCAAGGAAAGTGCTTTGGAGATTGATGCTTAGAAGCTAGAGGCGTATCAATGACGTACACTTAGAGTGATTAAGGAGATGCATTAGGGAGTTGCTAAGATTCAATTGTAGAAGTTTGGAAGGAGACTCAGAGCACTTTCAAATCATG
Source organism: Solanum clarkiae (assembly GCA_011800125.2). Lineage (NCBI taxonomy): Eukaryota > Viridiplantae > Streptophyta > Magnoliopsida > Solanales > Solanaceae > Solanum > Solanum clarkiae. The sequence goes on along the minus strand of JAABOM020000084.1, from coordinate 26,458,800 downwards.
CGGTTGCACCAAAACCACAAGAAGGATAGTTGAAGGAAACATGGACCTTTTTTAATCACAATAGAGTTGTACCAAGGTTGAGCCCTTAGCCCAACTCTTTTTTACCTTAATGGATCAATTAACACAGCACATTCAAGATGAGGTCTGCTTACATACTATTTCTCCAGACTCACTCGTAAGATTACACTATCTATATTATGGTTGTTAAGAAGATCCATTCAAGTTCACTACACAAAAATCTCCACTAATTCAATATTAATCTTCTTAACTTGTCTCATTTATAATCACTCACATACAAATTCTGAATAAATTATTGAGCACAAAGCTTCACTTACACAACACTTTTAATTTCTTTAACAAATAAATTCTCTTTTTTTCTCAATAATATCAATTTTCTAAAACACTCGATAATTTCTCACACTATAACACATTCCCATACCCAACATAAAGAATATGAGCACATCATTATTTATAAATGTAAAATTTCTTTTATGAATGAAATAAAAAAAAAGATTTTAAAAAAATTCTCAGTTAATAATTAAATCTAAAAATAGTTTCGCTATCAATATTTTGATCCAATAAACCTTGTTATTAATATTTCAATTAAAAAAATCCTTGTTATTATTTTTTGGTCAAAAATATCCTTTTCGTAATAAAATTGTATAACGTGAAAAAGTGTTGTTTAAGTAATTACAAATTTCAAATTTTTATTGCATAATTAATTCCCTTTGAAATAGTGTGTAAACCTATGAAAAGTATGAACATGATAATTTATTCTCATGCATAGTGTATTGAATTTCACTTGGTTCATAGAAACTTCTTGTCTAAATATATAGTCAAAATTAATGTGCTTTAATTCTTCTTTCTTCCATAGAAACTTCTTCAAATCCATGTTATACATCAAACTTGCTTTCAATTTCTCCATTTAAAAATGATCTCATTCCCTTTTATGCCTACTTACAAAATAGAATTTTAAAAAAATGTTTTTCAAAATATCTTACGATATAAAAATATCCTTAATGTGTGTACATTATAAAAACACATGTCAATTTTGTGATTATTAAGCTCATTAATAATAATGTTTGTGTTCCATTCGAAAAGACAATAAAAATATTCTAAATTCAAATTCATTGCTATTTTGATTTAAAGACAAAATCTATCCGTCTTTATCAAAATGAGAGGTTTTTTTTTTATATATATTCTTAAATTTCGTATCAGATCAAAATAAAATAAATAAATTAAAATGAATAAAGTATATATTACACCTTTGCTAGGGTATAAAAGAAAAACATAAAAGAGATTAAAACAAAATGTACATAACAAAATTACAAAACAAAAGAACCTTATTGAGTATACTTGTTTTTCATCTTGCCTCTCATATTTATCAACGAACCTAATTCAGATTCACACCGCACAGAACAGAGCACATTTGGAAAAAATGCTCCTAAGAGTAACCCTTTTCACATTCCCATAACAGAGAGCACATTCGAGAAACTGCTCTTTATCATGAACACAACTGCATTCACATTTGAAAAAGTGTTGCTTAAGAGGAATAACCTCAGCCGCTGCACGTGACACGTGAGCTGATCAGTTTCAATAACATCATCACATTTCCTTCATACTTGTTGGTGAAGTTTCAAAATCTTCAACTTTCGAAATCGATTCAGCAGCAACGTTTCGATAATTTTCTCTGATCAAATAATACGTCTTTATGTATGATCTCAAAAAAACCAAAAGTACAAACCCATTAAGCACTGAATTGAAAAACCAAGCTCCCATTCCATTACATCCTCCTTTGTAAAAATGCAGCAAAAGAACTCCGATATGGCAAGCCAAATTGCAGACCAGAAAAACCAAATGGCAGTTCATTACGAACGGAAATCGGGCTCTGCGAAGCCCAATTTCCGTCCAAAATCGGTACCCGTATACCAAATAGAAAACCAAAGTCATGAGTAAAATCGCTATAACTTGAAAAGACTGTGAAAATTCAAGCCATAGAAACGACATACAAATGAGTATAGAGTGATTGAAAAGCTGAAAAAACGACAGATTACGACGTCGTAAAATGGTGAGGAATGTGCGGGAAACGTGAAGGAATCGGGAGAGGTAAAAAGCGTAAGACCAGAAGAAAACGCGCCCGGAAGGGCGCGTGCCGATTGGGAAACAGAGGAGCCACTGGAGCGGCGTTTTCGAACGCCGCCATATCCACCGCGTGTCGCGGATCTCCGCGACGGCGGAGGATAACATTCCGAGGAAAATAGTGAAGGAGACTAACGACATGAGGAGGCTATGGAGGGCCGGGATTGGTCCGAGAGGGATTGGGCGGCGCCGCCGTATGAGGAGGAGGAGGAGGTGGAGGGTGGTGGAGGTAGTTATGTAGGCGGAGATCGATAAAATGAGAAATGACCATGTTGACCCCCACATAATGGGACTCCATTGGAATGATTTAATTGATTTTTGTTCTGATAAGAAATAATTGAGTCTTTGTATTGCTGTTGCTGCTAAATTCATGTTGATATTTTTTGATTAATGTGAGAATTTTGGTTCATTATAAACTATATGCTATACCTCATTAATATGGTATTTAATAAGTTAATACTCCTACCAGAAACCAATATATTTTTGATGAAGTTGAATTTTCAAATGGAATTTTATTATTTAGTCTATGTTTATTTAATTTTTTCTATTTTGGCTGTTATGGGCTTGACTTTGACATTTCTGCCAGAAAACATCTCTTATGGACTTGGTAATTTTATCCAAAATACGTTATTTTAAATTTAATTATTTCAAGTTAATTATTCCATAGCTTTGAGTTAAAGAGAAATCAGATGTTTTACATGTATGTAAAATTACTATTCTTTCTGTCCTATTTTATGTGGCACTGTCTCACTTGGCATAATGTTTGTTGAGATACAAAGTTCCAGGTTAATGGAATGGGTGGTCTCCTTATAAGACTTAGGCAATTCTCGTCCCTTTGAGCTAGTTTTGAAGTGCGAGTTAGGCCTAAGACCTATGCCACATTGATGGTTAATGAGATGGATGGTCTCCTTACCAGGCTAAAATAAAAACTTTTAAAATTTATGCTTTAAAAACATTCATAAATATTTGTATAATTAAAAATTATTTGTGTTATATCTGACTTGGCATACTTCCGTGTTGTTTGGTGATTCATCTGGATGACAATAACAATGGAAGCCAGAGCACATTTTATGAAATGTCAACTTCTTAATGAATGTTCTGCTTTTTCTTGGTGTGTTATTTTCAAGGTGTTGATCCTCTTCTGGTTTGAGATTAGAGATGACAAAATTAAACTCAATTTGTTTAATTTATTTTAGTTTGGGCAAGTTACTAATTCGCGCATTTATTAGAATAACTCATTTTAACTCATTTAAAATTGGGTTGATATGTAATCTGAATGGACTCTAGAGATATTTTGTTAAAATATTTTTAAAATACTTTTTTTTAAAGAAAAATTGATATGTTTTATATAATCATAATAAAGAAAAGTATAATTTAATTAAGTATTAAGATATTCAAAAAGAACAAATAAAATAAATAAAGCTTAGTAAAAGTTGGGTTGGGTTGGGTCTTACCTGCTCTATGACCTATTAATCAACACATTTTGACCCAAACAAATTTGAATTGGGTTGAATCTTGACTTATTTATTATCTTGATCCATTATAACCTGCTCAAATTTAATTCAACCTATTCAATTATCACCCAAATCCAAGACCAATATTAATGGAGTTGGACCCCAAAATCATGTACGTAGAAAAAAATTCAAAATCGGATATATACCTTGTAAAGATGGCTCAAAGATTTGCTCCAGACAAATTTTAAGGTTGCAATTGGCCCAAAAGTTGACTCCATAAGAAAGTACATCTAAAAAGCCCATCATCCCAAGTTTTTCAAGATTGCGCAATTGGCCCAAAGGTTTCACTCCAACAAATTACAAAGGTCCTAAGGTTGGTTAGTCCACGTTCAGCTTAGTGTCATGATCCACCACTTGACCATTAATAAGATAGAAGAATCTAGAGTTAAAAGAGAAGAAACTAGAGTATTTGAGAGGTTTTCGAAAGACACTAAAATATTGTGGACAACACTTGAAGCTTCTAGAAGACTCTAGAAAGTTATAGGAAAATCTTGTAGATACTTAGAAGAATCTTGAATAATGTAGGCAAGTCTTAGAGAGTCTTAGAATACTCTAAAATTACTTGGTAATGATGATGGTGGAATTAACGTAGCAGCAAAACAGTCGAGAGACAGGTGCAAACTAGTTAGGACATCATCATACATAAATAACGCGATAGCATATATCTTATCCATATTAATTTCATCATTTGATAGTCATATATACCTAGGCAAAGGTTGTTGTCATTGGAACTTTACTTGTATGAGTGACAAGTTCCACTACTTCAAAAGGAGGCCATTACTGGCTTTTTATGCACATGGCCTGCTCATGTCACATACCCAAAAGTAGCTACTTTCAATTATTTCATGCACTTACAACAATTATCCAGTTTGTTGGTGTCTCAATTTTCAATTATGTAGTGTAAGATTGTGCCATCCTATAGACTATAAGTGTTGTAACATATGCTTTAACTGTTTTATGAAAATTAGAGGTAACTACTAATATACAAAAGATTTGAGACTGAGCATAAAATACTGAAAATCAAATTGATGATATGGCACATGTAATTCTATATTTGGTATGGTATTCGAGAGTAAAGTATTAGAATTATGGTATTTGAGTTTGGGATTGATATGAGACATTAGTACAATTCGATATTCGCTTTTCCCGATCATATATTAACATGTCTATTACTCATTAATACATGTCTAAATAGAAATTCAAATATGGATATCTTTTAGTTGTGTCAATTTACTTTTTTTGATGTCTTCTTACATGTAGATTTTCTGTTATATCGTGCCTTCACATAAAAAATAGAAATAATTAGAGCAATATTTAACTTTGTAATACAATCAGCTAGAACTTCATATAATATTATCAAATACCGTAATGAACCAAAGTTTAATTTACCAAATACCAAATTATCGAATTAAAATTTAAAAATTTGATATTAAATGTTGATCTTTAATTATCAAGTAACAAATTATCGAACCAAATATCTAATATAGTATTTTCTGAATGTTTGAAAATTCCTTTTTTTTTCTTGTACGCGTTTTTCTTCTTCTAGTACTTTATTATTAGGTCTACTTTTACTTTAGAAAAGACCCAAAAAAGCATAAAGAGAGTGTCAGAGAGTGGGAGACTCTGAAATAATCATTACAAAATTACAGCAAATTGAATTTTTTGAAACAAAAAAGATATTTTTCTGGTCCTTCAACAGTTAATTTACAAATTATTTTTTGTAATTTAGAGATTAATAGTGTGCGAATTATTATAATGTAGAGATTGAAATAATTTGTTGTTGTTTGCTTTTAGTAACATAAAATTGTTTAACACATATGAGAGGTAATTAGGTCATTTCAATTGTTTTAATCCTAGTTATCTTTTTAGATTAATACTACTTTTTCCATTCGGGTATCGATTTAAATCTTAGTAAGAAATCCAATTGTTTTAGCGGAAAACATTTTCTATTTGTACCAAACACGCTCTAATTAAAATACTTCTTTCATTTGAAAAGAATGACTTAAATTTCTTTGCAGTCTGTTTCAATAAAAATGATTTCCTTCTTTTTTTTGATAATATTTGATTAAAATTTTTCACATGACATGTTTAACGTCATAAGTTAAAGTACATTTTGTTATATTTAATATAACTTTAATTTAGGAACATGAGATAAATATTTTTTTAATTTTTAAAACTCCGTATCAAGTTAAATTAGATCATTTTTTTTAATCGAGAAAAGCATATCATTTTTTTTTCCATTTTTTGTTTCTTGTAACTTCGGAGCAGCTATAGATAGATGAATATAGCTTATCTATGACTTCAATTGAACCGTTAACTTTTATTCAAAATCTGAATTTTCAGTACTCCCTCTATTTTATATTAAGTTAATTGTTAGAAAATTTTTTATGTTTCAAAATAAGTGAATTGTTCACTTTTTAAGGAATGTGTTAGAATTTTTTTTCAATTTAAATGATGCATTAAATGAGTATGTGGAGTTTAAAAAGGATAAAAATGATAAAACATGATTAAATTTTGTCTTTATTTTTTTTCTTAATATATATTAAAATGACTGAACAATTCACTTAATATGAAACAGAGGTTATATAAAATTACTGAAAAAAAAATAATCTATGAAGTTATAACTCAAACTGATTAAATAACTCAAAATTTTGAATCCATAAAAATGAAATTTTAGATCTGCCTCAACTTCATAGAAGTTAATATGAGCCATGTGATGGAGTGTCGTTAATGACTTATGGGACTTTAAGAAATTACTCTCACCGTCCAACTTTACTTGGCTCTTATTGACTTGATACAGAGATTTAAGATTAAGAAATAGTAAATTATGAGATAATTTTATCAAATTATTCTTTGAATATAATAAATATGATATCTTGAAAAACATAATAGAGAAATAACTATAATTAATGATAAGGGTAAATTAGAAAATAAGTGTAAAATTATCTTTTGATTTCATAAAATAGACAAATATTGTTGAACATCTCTAAATAATATAAGGGCCAAGTAAAGTTGAACAGAGGGAATAAGTTATATTCATAGTATACATGCACTAAATTGAATGACTAGTGAAGAAGGGAAATTTATCATACGTAAGTGCAAGTGTCAATTATAAATGTGAACATGCACAATATGGCTACGGTTTTTTCTACGTACCTACATTAACAATTCTCCAAGTCAGAACCATGTGCTCAAGGCAGGGCCATAAAACTAGCCCCACCTTATCAGGAGCGGAGCCAACATTTTCATTAAGAGTGTTCATATTTTAAAACATGAATGAGTGATTTTTGTATCAAGGGTGTTCAAAAATTGATATATATATATATATATATATATATATATATCAAAATATTTATATTTAACCTATATATTCGGAAAAAAATAGGATGAAGGATGTTCATTTGACCATTCTCAGATGAATGTAGCTCTGCCCCTACACCTTACTCTCAAGTTTGGATGATCAAGTGCATTTTATTAATTTGATCTATTCTGATTTGTTTAATTCAATTCAACTAAAAAATCATGGTAAATAAATAGTTAAAGTGACGCATGCAAAAACTTTGTTAAGATATCATGGATAAATATAATGAAGGGCGAAGTGGCCGGGGAAGGAGAACTGATTGGAGATAATCAATGTGGAATATTACTTGTACTGAAATATATTTTTTCTATTTTTACTAAGAAAGTCATTTTCTTTTTCATTTTTAAAAAAAGTTTATTTTCCAAAAAAAATAATTTTTAAAAAAATTGATCGAAAAAATTGAAAAACCTCTCTATCTAACACACCTTTAATGATTAAAAATATTGAAGTCACCAGGGTAGAGTTATTACAAAAGGAAGAATGGCTTGCAGGATCATCGTTATAGTGTCACGTCTAACACACAAATATTGGTGAAGTCTCAGACTCTTCAATTAATACACATTGATTTTATAATAGTTCTAGTTATTAATCCTACAATAAAGCCACGACTTTTCATGTACATTGTAACTTAAATAAATGATAAAAGATACCTCCAAAATGAATTTTGTTTTAGGTTGACGAAAAAGATTGAAGCGGATTCAGAATCTAATTTGGTTGGAATCTCTTTGTTAAGCTTATTAATATGCAAGTTTAAATACGGGAATAGTAGATTTCAAATGTCAAATATCTGAAGTATGTCTTTTTTTCGAAACTTTCATATAGCCATTCATATATTTTAATTGATGTTGAGGATTCTTATGAAATTAATTCATTTTGATTAGTGTCAAGCGTTACGCAGGGCCAAAGCTTATATGAGGTGGGGTATTTTCTTATTATCCTCAACTAAAAGTGTTAATGAACACCTACTTGATTAGTGTACATTATCGATGTTTTTGGCACGAAAAAATATTTGTTATGCCGAAATTTGACCGACTTTTTAAAATAAATTGAAAATAGTTTCGAAAATCAAGAATCAATCAATATTCAATTGATTTGAATAAAATCAATCC
>JAABOM020000084.1:26371087-26417731 GCA_011800125.2 Solanum clarkiae | reverse complement strand
TGCATTGACTAACTACTACTTCACAATTGAAAGAAGCGCAAACAGTTTAAAGAGTCATTTTGCTTTATTCCATCATATTCCGAAGTCAAAAAATAGTAAATCTTTGACTCCATTCGAGATTGATGAAAAACGTATATATATAACTAAAGTATATAAGTAATATATATTTCAATCATATTAATAAATTAGATGATCCATGGATACTCCCACTTAATTTCTTCAATACTCAAGTTTGGCAAATTCCACGTATTCCTCCCATTTGCTTGTAATAAATAACACCTAGGCCTATACCTATACTACAAATAATATATTGGCCAATTAAAACTTGACAACATGCACTAATTAATCATTAATTTCCTCCCAGCGTGTGATTCTTCTATTCGTTTCATTATTCATTATTCATAATGATGTGATGTTATTATACTCTCTCTGTCCCATTTTAAGTTAATGCACACATATTAAGAAAAATATTCAAATATAAACTTTACACTATACTTTTCACTATTGTCTTTTGTAAACTCATAAATATGTAGTGTAATTTATCTTCTACAAAATATAAAAGTTCAATAAATGAAAGGGCAAATATGAAAAAAGTTTCAAACATTTACCCTGAACTTTGAACAATCCAAGTTTGTGAAATTAAAAAAAATCCTAAAAAATTCAATTAATTTGAGACGGAAAAAGTACTTAATAACATGTTATATTATCGTTATGGTTTATGGTGCATGCATGAAGTAATCAAATTAGCTAAGCTACGGTTGTTCAAATATTTAACTTACATCCATCCAATGCGTTTATACTGTAACAAATTAAAGTAGAAAATGCAAGCTTTACTGATAATAATATTTCACATTGATAGTGTATCTTCTTTCACTCTTCAATATATATATATATCGTCATCATTCTCGATCCATACTCCATAGCCCTCATTTCGTCACCTTGCACTCCTACCTCCCCATCTAGCCTCGCCTCTCATTATATTTGTGTAAATTATATGCAAATATTAAAATTCCTAATAATAAATCAAATTTTCTACATGATTAGTTACAAACGGTTTTTTACAAGCATTTGCAACAATAGGTCGTGTAACTCCACCAGAGCACTCTCTACTTCTAATAAGCCACGAACTAGATCAGCATCATTATTCTCAATAAGTCCATAAGAAGCGATCCCATTTTTTTCATCGGGTATGGATAAAGACAAAAGATCTTAAACGATCGATCTGGCAGAACAACTCAAAAAATAAAGAAGCATTGTTATTCTCAAGTGGAGTATAAAAAAATGAATGTTGTAACAAATTCACAGACTAAAGGATATGAATCGTAAAAGCATATATATTTTTTTCTTATTTATCGAGCATAAGAAAATAAGTAAAAAGAATATATTTAAAAAAAAAAAAAACGTTTTGGTTCGCACCAATTGAACACACCCTTAGACTTCATTTTATTTTGGAAAGCAATGAGCATTATTGACTTATAATTAAAAAGACAGACAAGTGATTTTACATCGCTCTTCCGTACAAAAAAGCTACAAATATATGACGAACAAACTATATATTAATTTATTTAAGGTGACCAAATAAATAAATGATGCATTTTTATGCTGTTTGCCATTAAAGCAAAAACAAAAGGAAAGGAAAGGAATTTAGTAGAAAAGCAAATTGGAGAAATCATCTTTCCACTTCAGCTTTCACATTATTTTGTGATTTTTTTTCCTCCTTTCTAACAGAAAACGACGTACTAAAACTTTAAAATAACATTAACAAAAAACTTTATAGTAAAATGATAATTATTATATAAAGTGCAAGTGGGAGTGGCTGCTTTCATTTCCATCGTTGATCTAATCAATAAGTATCAAACACTCTTATTCCATTTGCCCATAACATTTAAATAGTCCAGGCTTTATTTTGGGCCCGATAGGCCCAATATGGGCCCATAGAAGGTGCTAGTGGTGATGATAATGATAGGGGATTTGAACAAATTGCCCTTTTAAGGACACTATTTTATAGGGTTTAACATTTTTAGCAAGTTGGCTAAAAGTGCTTTAACCCTCCTAACCTATGATACATCATAGCCGTTGAGAATCTTAATAGATTAGTTGATAGATTACTTAAATTTTTACGATAAGAGTTCAATTTCTCACTTTCAAATTCTTTCCCCTATTTTCTCTAGCCTCGATTTATGTTTTTTTTTTTTCAAAAAGAAGATCATAGTCCTCGTTGATATATTCTTATTGTACAAAAATTTTTTAATGATAAATATGTAATCGATCAATATATACATCGATTTTATGTACTCCATTCGTTTAAAAGGAATGACATACTTTTCTTTTTGGTCTTTTCAAAAAGAATGACACATTTTCTTTTTTGGCAAAATTATAATTTCAATTTTCCATGTCGCATGTTTAAAACCGCAAGATTAAATGACATTTTGGTACATTTAACATAACTTTAATTCAGGGCCACAAAATTAAAAATATTCTTTATTCTTTTAAACTCCGTGCCAAGTCAAACTAGGTAATTCTTTTTTAAACAGAAAGAGTAATAGTTATACGATTAGGGTGTGTTCAATACTTTTTTCCTAAGAAAATAAGTTCTCAAAATAAAGAAAATAATTTCTCTATGAAACAGGGAAAATGAGTTCGTAAATATCGTTTCACATTGATTGTATCCTCACCACCAGTTCTTAATCTTGTAGCTTTGATCCCCCCCCCCTCTCCTCCTTTAGTATTTGTTTATATTACATACAAGTATTTTTATGATAGTATTTTTTACTTACGTATCAAACACAAGAAAATAAGTCAGAATCTTACTTATTTTTTTAGAAAATATTTTCCTTCATAGTGGACACACCTTAAACTAATAGGAACAATGTTTAAGATCAGATGATAAAAAAATAACAATAGAAGAAGGTATACGATGCAATTTTTTAATAATTATTTTGGGTTGGGGGGAGGGGGTTTGTGTGGGGATGGATTTGGCAATTATATGAAAAATGAAAAATGGTAGGGCCAAATAATAATAAAGACAGTTCAATGGACATGTTACAATTACTCCTAAGCTACATCTTACATAGGGTTATATATATCATTATCAAACAGAAAAAAGAAACAATTTGTTCATTTTTTATATATCTTTTTTCATTCATGCGATTGCCTGACTTAGGTTTTTGTCACTATGTGTTCCTCCATTTATTCCTCTATAAATTTCTTTCTCATATTTTAATACTTAATTTAAATCCTTGACTTGGTTATTTCTCATAGGTGCCAGCAATAAATTAAATAGGAATCTATTCACAATATCTTGTTTCTTCTAGTTATTTAATGAGGAAATATGATGACGTGTCATGATAGATTTTTCAATGACATGTAACTTCAATTATGAATATGCTTAATAACCCTCCATTTTTCTTTCAAATTTATCTTAATGGTGTAACCATATACTCTCTTCGTTAAAAAAAAAATGAACTAATTTGGCTTTACACATACGACATTTAAGAGAACAACAATCACAAACGAAATTTAAGAGAACAAAGAAGACATTTTAATCTTGTGGTCCTAAATTAAAGTTACGTCAAATGTATTAAAATGTCCTTCAATCTTATGGTATTAAACATGCCGCATGCAAAGTTAAAATTAAAGTTTTGCTCTTTTTTAAACAGATCAAAAAGAAAAATAAATTATTCTTTTTTAAATATAGGAAATGATAGTTAGCAAGCGCAATATCAGCAAGGGAGGAGCTACTCCTTTGGTGAACCTTCTTTGATGACAATTTATATTATTTGTACATGGTTAAAATAATTTTTTATATGTATATAGCAGATGTCGAACCCCCTTCGACTAGTTTGGATGATTTTCAGATTTTGAACACCCTTAGCGATAATCCTGACTCTGTCACTAAATATCAAGGACATATCAGAACCAAGATTTATTTTCTTGTTCGATAGAACTCAACAATTTTAGCTCAAATTACTTTATATAATTATGTATATGTATGATTAATTTCAATTTTTCTTTGTTGATTGTTTCTTTACCTAACTTACTAGCTCTAAAACACGAGTAACTCGTTAATAAACTAATCTCTATTCATGACAAGCTCGAGCGATTTGTAAATTAATTGATTTTCGATTATTTTAAGATATTAAATATAAGATATGACATGAGAATGTTGTTGTGAAGTCATAAAGTTTTATTTTAAAAATGATAAAAATAAAAGATTTATCCAATCAAATCATTACACGAATCAATTATTAGAGAAATAAAAAATCCAAAAAAAATGGACCCCCGTCACCAACTCTTGTGAGTTACCAAAGCCAATGGTTACTGAGACAAGTTGTTCATTTCCCTTTAATTGGATTTCTTTTATATAACAAGGGAAATCCGCAGCTCTGCATTATTTTTTGAGTGCATATAAGGTAAATCATCGTTCTTATATAAGAGCTCACAAATCACATAAGAGACGTAACCTGCACTAGGCAAGTTCGGTGCAATGAGCTAGACCAGAAGATAAATCCTGTACTTTCATTGACAAATAATTCGAACTTGACATGGGGGTCTCAAGCCCAAACTATTGAGCCACCTCGAGGAGTCATTTTCTTGGATTTTGCCTTAACGTATTACAAGTTCTTTTTTTTTTTTTTAAATCCATCTGTCTGAGCTTGTTTATATTATCGATAGGTTGCAAATTCGAACAAAAAAAGAGGGATTAGAAACAGTTTTTCCATCCCATAAAAACAGGAGATAAAATTGTCAACATCTTATGTACCCTCCCAAAATTCAACTCATGAAATTATATTAGATTTTTTGTTGTTGTGTTATATTAAAAGTATTTTCTTAATTAAGTGCTGACTCAAGTGTGTTAAGTACACAGAAAAACTCAACAGCTTAATCCCACTGGTGGATTAATTATTTGTTTATATATATTGTGTTTGGCATTATATGCGTTAAGGGATATGTTTAAATATGGTAAATGAATCTAATTGGGACTTATAATTAGCAAATGAACCAATAGGAGCTTATTTTTTAAAAAATGACATCTTTCACTAATGACATTTTCATGTTTCACTAATTAAACGAAAGAAATTCATTTAATGTGTGTATTTTTTGCTTCAAAAGTATAGTACGACATTATAATAGTTAAATATTTTGAGTCCCTTTTAGTCTTACAACATCAGGTTATGTATAAGGTAATTCCAAATAAATATTTATTTCTTAATTATTGTTCAATGTCCTGTAACTATTTCCTTGACCCTTATTAATCCAGTTGGAAAAAAAAAAACCAAAATGGTCTTAAATTTTTGACAATTGCTTACTCCATGAGTAAACTTTCAAAGTCAAAAGTTCAAGAACACGTACTTTCAAAATTATTCTTGTAAATCACTCTTAATTTGATCGTATTTCTTATCTGGATTTTTTTTATTCCCATGATTCAAATTCGTGAGATTATATTAGCAGTGGCGGATAAGGATGATTCAAAATCTGAAGAATTAGACATATGAATTAGTCGAAGAAGATTCGACATCTACTATATATACATAAAAAGTTATTTTAATCATACATAAATAGTATAAAAATTTTCATCGAAGAAGGATAGCTCTGCCCCTACATATTAGTATGGAGAAATTCTATTCAGTTCACTATAATCCTTCGTAAAAGTAATAACTAATAAAAATGTGTTACAAATACAAATATCATAATATTTTTTTTTAATTTCTATGACTCAAACTCGATATATCTATTTAAGCATGAAAATCTTATTTATCTATTAAAACATTGGATGTTATATATTTGAAAGTGGTACCTAACCTATTTTTTTTTCTTTTTCGTTTTCCAAATGACCAAGGTCTTTCTTTTTTTGGCTTTTATATTTTTTCATTTCCATTGGCTGTTGTCACGTGTGGTGAGATAATAATCCACGAAACATGTGATAACAAGGCAAAATTCATGATATTTTCATTCAATAAAGTACCTCTTTTTCTTTAGTAATAAACAAGACAACCCTAAGTGTTAAACTAACTTCATTATAAGCATCAAATTAAATTCCAAAACCTGTGCACGATAAGATGGATGGTGGTTGTCACCATCTACACACCTTTATTCAAAAAAAAAAAAAAAGTAGTCCCCCACAAAGGCTCATAATTTAAGAAGAGAGAGGGAAGGGCACATATATACAGTTGTAGGTTCATCTGATATAAGTCGGAAAGAACACCTCATGGCATTCTCCGACACTACAAGAGTGGTCCCTTTCTTATGAAAGTTACTGTCGAGACGGAGTCAGTATTTTAATTTTATGGGTCGTGAACGGTAAATTTAAATATTAATGATATGTATTTGATCTATTTCTTGATATAAATATGTGAGAAGTATTAAAAATATTTCTAAATTTTGCATGAGTTCTTAATTTTATCTCTCAATTATTGATAGTATTAAGAATACCCCTCTACTTGACTAAGTGAACTTACATACACCCCTAATCTTGTAACATGAGTGAAATACACTTCTAAATTTTTGTCAAGTTAAGGGTATTTTTATCACTTGTGGTAAATTGGGGGTGTAGTTTAGTTTAGTTAGTAGCGTAGAGTGGCGTTTTTAAGACTGTCTATAGTTGGGGGATGAAACTAGTAGCTTGCGTCAAGTTAAGACGTGTTTTCCAATACTTCTTTCTGTGAATATAATGTTTGAATACAAACTACTCCGTTTAAAAAAGAATTACCTAGTTCGACTCGGCATGAAGTTTTAAAAAATCAATAAGAATTTTGATTTTGTGATTGTAAATTAAAATTATGTCAATGTACAAAATGTCCTTTAATTTTGTGGTCCTTAAACATATGCGAAAAATTGAAATTAAAATATTACTAAAAAAAAGTCTATTCTTTTTTAAACAGATTAAAATAGAAAATAGATCACTATTTTGAAAATAAAATATAATTGAATTTGATCGAATTTATATCCGAGCTTCTTGCTCCGCTATTTACCACTACTACTATTATTACACGGCTGTTATTACTTTCTTCGGACAATGTAACTATTAGTGTGTGCAGTGCACACCCTTTTATGTTCACTGCTTGTTTTTGGAGCACCTTCAATTTAAGTTGCCTTTAAACAGCCAC
The DNA here is from genome assembly GCA_011800125.2 of Solanum clarkiae. Taxonomy (NCBI): domain Eukaryota; kingdom Viridiplantae; phylum Streptophyta; class Magnoliopsida; order Solanales; family Solanaceae; genus Solanum; species Solanum clarkiae. The sequence goes on along the minus strand of JAABOM020000084.1, from coordinate 26,410,625 downwards.
TATGATTGAGTATTTGAGTTCTTGGATATCGCGTTAGCAAGCTTGTTTACTTGTGACTCGACATAGATTCACGATTTAAAATTGATAAATTTAAAAATAAGTGTTATATATAAGTTGTTTGAGTCGAAAATAATGAATTTCTAATCCAATTTAATACATAAGATCATTTATGTTGACGTCTAGTCGGAAGAATATAGTTCAATAGTCTGCTAGGTCAAATTTTTAAAAATTTGAAAATGTTTATCAAAAAGACTATAACTCTCTCTTGTTTCCTTGTAATTCAAAAAATATAAAAATAAGAGAATCTAGAAGAATTGAATTTCTAACAAGATATTCAAACTGTCCAATTAAGTTATAGATATTAGTTGAGGCTTAAACCAATAGATCATTCTAATTTCATATGATCACTAAGAGCCACATCTTAATTTAATTAATTATGTTTTTTCAAAAAAGGGAAACAATAAACAAACAAAGATACGGTTAAGTTGTGTCACCAAAAGAGGTGTTTGTATCACTAAAAATCATATTAAATTTAACCTAATGTGTGTGCTTACATTGTATGATGCGTGCTTACAATGAAGACCTCCATTAATTATATTTAATTATTATTAGAATAAACAGAAAAAGGAAAGTTACATATTCTCAAAAAAAAAAAAAAAAAAAACTAATATTTAACAAAGCCTTGAACTATGGAAGTAGTGCTTTTCATAGGATAACAAAATTTCAACCTTTATCACCAGTGACTTTCACTACCCCTCTTTCTTTTGCATTTTTTATACTTTAAAAGCACTATACAAATGATAAGTTGGTAATTATTTATATTTTTATTATTACATATAACATTTAAAAAAAAGTTTCTGTGAAAGCGAAGGGAGAAGATAGTGAAGAAGAAGAGAGAAGGTGACCCATTCTCTCGTCTGTCTTTATTTCTTATTACAAGTATTATCATTGCGATTTCTTATTAGTAATACTGCTACACAGAAGAAGAGAAAATTGTTTAATCCATAGGCAAAATTTACAAAAAAACACAATAGAGTGTGGTGTGTTGGAGAAGAAAAGCAAAATTCCATGTCACACAGCTTTCATCAACACCAAGGATTTTACAATTTCTCAAATGTATATGAGAGATCTGCGACGACGACGACTAAGCATGAAGAAATGTTGCGATTACAAGGGTTTGAACCGCAGCAAGTAGAAGTTGCTGCGGCTGTGGAGCCGCCGCCGCCTGCAGCGACGGTTTATGACGACGGAGGTATGTTGACGGAGATTATCAGCTACCCAGCTGCGTGGCGGAAAACCGCCACGGAGATATTGGATGATCAGATCCAATCGAGTAATTATCGGTCGTGGCCACAAAAGGAGCAGCAGCATCTGCACCAGCAACAACTTCTTCCACAATCGATAATAAACGATGCGGAGGTGATTAATTGTACTGGTTAATCATTAATTAGCTAATGATTGTGTAGTTATGCAGCATGTACTCAGCAAATCTCTGTGTGAAGTACAATTAGATTCATTTTTCGAGGAATTTTTATCAATCAATCAATCAATCTTGAGCTTGACTTGATTCGACTTGACTTGGCCAGTCATGTGGTTCAGTTCTATCTCCTAAAAGAATTTTTTGTTCTTCTTCTAAACTTGGGGTAATTTTCATGCAGCTTCCTCTTATGAATCCTCATATTAAACCATCATCTCCGCCTCACTCTTCATCTTCACTTCACATGTTACTTCCCAACTCACTGGACTCCAACAACCTCCTTCATCATCAAGGATTTCACTTGTTGAATCCGGCACCCGTGGAACCTCCATCTCAATTCACATGGGTTCCAGGTAATTATGTTCTTTAACGTGCTTCTTCGACCTCTCTTTTTGACACTAAGATTCAATTTGAACTTTAATAGAGTATAATTTGATGTACTCTAATCGAACTGAATCAGCTCTAATACAATATAAATATGTCTTTAACAGGTAGCAGTAGCGGAGAAGACAATTCCACTAGAATCGGGAGTGTTGTGGATGGTCAAGGTCTTTCTTTATCACTTTCTGGGAATTTCGAAGCTGCTGCAAAATTGGAGGATTTGAGGATAGGAAATGAAGGAATTTACTTGCACAATAATCAAGGACTTTTAGGTCCGATTAACAACAACACCAATCACCACCACCATCATCAACTGTTACATTCAGGAGTAATAATGGATCATCGTCCTCCTCCTCCTTCTCACACCAGTGGTCATCATCAGATTCATGTCGGATACGCAGCATCATCACCAAGAATATCAAATGCTCTAAGAAATTCGCGATATGTAAAAGCTGCACAAGAGCTACTTGAAGAGTTCTGCTGTGTTGGTAGGGGTAATTTCAAAAATCAAAGAGTCAAGAAATACGATGATGAAAACCCTAATTCCAACTCGGAGAGTGAAGATAATCGTGGTCCCTCGAAAGATAATCACCCTCCATTGTCAGCTGCGGAGAGATCTGAATATCAAAGGAGGAAAATCAAGTTGTTATCAATGCACGATGAGGCATGTCGTAGTAACTTCCTTTAATCCCTTTCTCTAATTATCAGTAAAACGTCAAAACTTAGCTTGTTAAAAGGTCCATTCCCGAAATTAACAAAAGCTGTTTTACCTAATTAATTACAATAGTCATTAACAACTAATAATGACATTATTAGAATATTAATATGAGACACTAACACTAATACCTTACACCTTCATTATTAAGATTAAATTAGTGTTGCACTTTTTAGGAAGGGGTACATGTCGAACAACAAACGACATGCCTCCATTATAGGTTGTAGTTTAGCATTTGGGAAGCTAATACGAAAAATAAATCCTATAAATTAAAATAATTAATCAACAAAGATTCATTCCGTAAAGAAGCTAATGATTTACATCTGCTGTACAGTTGGGGACCATTTTCTCTTTTCTTCCAGATTTGAGGTCTTTTTTAAATCGTGAATTATTGAGGCTAAGCCGCGTTATAATGATGATTTCAATTGTGCTTAATTAAACTAATATTGACAAGTCATCCCAATTGCTCCCCACGTTCATTAATTCCCTATTGCAGTATAGTACTAAGAAGATGTCAGGTACAGTGATTAATTTTATAGAAACAAAACTGATCTTTAAAATTTGTGCTGGAAAAGCGCAGCGCAAGGATGCTTCGTGCTACGCATATTCCATCATGCACACCATGTGTTTGACATAAAAAAAACTCATTTTCCCCCTATTTATTATTATAACAGGTAGATGCAAGGTACACGCGTTACTGCGAGCAAATGCAGGCAATGGTGAACTCTTTCGATTCGGTTATCGGTTACGGTGCTGCATCGCCATACACGGCATTAGCTCAGAAGGCGATGTCGCGGCATTTCCGGTGCATAAAGGATGCGATCTTAGGGCAATTGAAGCAGACGTGTAAGTATTTGGGGGAGAAAGATGTTACCGGAACAAGTGGGTTAACGAAAGGGGAAACGCCGAGGCTGAAAATGCTGGATCAAAAGTTGAGGCAGCAAAAGGCACTTCATCAAATGGGAATGTTGGATTCTGACGCTTGGAGGCCGCAAAGAGGTCTGCCTGAGAGATCTGTTAACATTTTAAGGGCATGGCTTTTTGAGCATTTTCTTCACCCGTACGCTCTCTCTCACTTTCTCTCTCCTTCTGTTTTAATTTCTGTTTTAGTGCCTGCGGCGCAGATAGTACACTCTGATACATATCATATGCACACTGCATAAAGGTTAAAAAGATTTTTATAATTGATTATAACTTTTCTAACTCTTAACAGGCTAAAGGCTCGTTTGATTTTCCACACGGAATTTTATCATTACGAGTCGTTTGGTTAAAACAAGTAATCTCGAAATAATTAATCCAGAGATAAGTTAATTAATCATATAGATAGAATAACTTATTCCGTCATTAAGATAAAAATAGAGGATAAAATAATCAAGAATTATCTAATATCTCCAACTAAATATGGGATAACATTTTATCCTGGAATTATTTTATCTCACATCTCTCACCAAACGACTCATTATAGTATGAGATAACTAATCTAGATAATAAGCTTGATTTTAATACCTACTTTAGCTAATATCTCTCATCAAATATCAAATATTCCCTTCATCTCGTATTACTTGAACTTTTTAGGCTTTTTTCAAGGTTCAAAATACTTGAATTGTTCAAAATTCAAGGTAAATATTTTAAACTTTTTTCATATTTGTCCTTTCATTTATTAAACTTTTATATTTTCTAGGATATAAATTACACTACGTATTTATGATTTTACAAAGGACAATAGTGGAAAGTATGATGTAAATTTTGTCTTTGAATGTTATTCTTAGTATGTGTGTATTACTTCATAAATTCAATTATTTTGAGACGGAGGGAGTAACTTTGGTTCCAAAGTGTAAATCGAGATAAATGATTCTTTACACGATCAGGTGTTTCTAAACAGTAGTGGAACCAGAAATTTCACTAAAAAAATTCAGGCTTAGAAGAAATATAGACACACAAACAAGTTGAAAAAGGGTCGACATCTACTGTATATGTATAAAAATTATTTTAATTATGTATAAAATTATACATATAATTTTTTGCTCAAAGGATAGATGGCTCTGTCCCCTGTACTAAAGTTATTTCTACAAGTAAGCCTACTGAAATTTTGAATTCATAGATTCTGAATTTCAAAATATGGTGTGAACTTGTGAAAAGAATCTAAAAACACTGATAATGATATGACTCTTTATGTTTATTTAATATATAGATAAATCAATCTTTATCATATACTTGACACATATATGTGCATATTCCCATTTCTTTCCTTCAATTTGGATTTTTAGAGGGAAAATCAGAAAGTTTCCGGCCCCTCAACTACCAAATGGCATCTTTCATTTTGTCAAATAAAGAAAGAGAAGGAAATATTCACATTTCCTTCTTGGGATTGAGAAAGGACTGACTTTACGTGATGCCTAAATTTTATGGATACTCACATCTCATTATATGTAACTGATAGGTATGTATAATAAAAGAAATAACACATTTTATGTAAAAAAAAAAAAAGTTGATAACACAGACTTTTACCTTCCATGGTGATGTGCAACAATAATGTTTTTCTAATGCATCTTCTTTTGGATGTCTTTAATGATCTTTTGGAGTCTCCATGGCACTTAAAACTTGCCCTTATAGCATTTGAATAACGAGTATTGAGTCAAGTTCTACTTCAAAGCTCCCGAAATTGTTTAAAATAATAAGCGTTGATACTAAATCGCATAGTTTGAGCTTCATTACAATTGTTAGTATAGAATTGGATATTGTATGCGAAAGCCATAAGCATGTTCCCAATTCTATTCCTAACAATTTCAATTTCTCTAGCTCCTGCTTTGTTAATTAAAGGAATTAAGCTTCCATTTATGTTGAGCTTTCAATTGTTAGTCAAAAGTTTATTCCAATTGACTAGCAAGCTGTTGTCACAGGCTTAAATGTTTAGCTATTTAACAAGCATACGTTTGAAAACACCTAAAAGAAAAAAGGTTTAAAAATTTAAAGTAAAAATGTCTAAAACAGATATTTTATCTCATATTCAATTATTTAATTAAAATAAATTCAAAAAGAAATTTATCAATGTACAATAACATTAACAACTACAACTATAATAACAAAAGTAATGTTATAACGCCAAAAGTACTTGCCAGTGGCGGAGCTACGTAAATGGTGTCCAGATGAACCTCTTCGACAAAAAGTCATGTTTTTTATATATAGTAAAAATAATTTTTTATGTATATACAGTAAATGTTGAACCACCTCCCCTCTTCGATTAGTCCGTATGTCTATTTCATAAAATTTTGAATTTCCTTAAAGAAAATTTTGATTCTACCGCTGATAATTGCCATGCAGGAATAGTATTAGTTTTTCCGATTGTTGTCTTGATTATGGAAGAAAGAAAAGTGATGTCATTATATTGTTTTGGTTTTGTAACAGGTATCCAAGTGAAGCAGACAAGCATTTGTTGTCCCGGCAGACTGGTTTATCCAAAAATCAGGTACTCATTACAATCTTTTTCCCTCTATAATATTAGATGCTGTCATATCTCTTGAAAACGATTACTCATCTTTTCCAGTTCCAATCACTTGTCTGCTTTCCTTGTCTTTGCACATATATATATGCCAATTGCCATGATGCTATTTTAAGTTCCAGCTTAAAATAATTAAGTTCCAGGTTAAAATAATGAATCATGGTGAACATAGTGTAGTATAAGTACTTACAAACTACACCATGCATCAGGGTGACTCAATAGTGTTAGAAAAAAGACAAGCGCTTTCGGCCTCTAAATTTGAGGAGCCTCAATTTTTATTTTAATAATAATAGGTTATAGATTCTTTTTAGGAAAAAATACTAAGTAAATATTATTATTTACAGTAAATATTATTTATGTCGTATAAAAAAAAATTATTAGAATAAGTTTAACACATCAATCCTGCGTTTTAAAGAGATAGAATAATAAAATTAGAAAATATATTAGTTTATTTTTTTAAGTTTAAGGCCTCTATTTGATTTTCGCCTTAGGCCACTAATGTGCTTGAGCTGCCCCTGCCATGCATGTAGTCAGGAAGTTTACCTCAAACACTAATTAACTAAATATCAACAAGTATATATTCAGTATATAACAATTATCACAAACTTAATTACAATGATAGGGTAAGAAAACTTTATAATATTGTACCTACTCCCTTCGTCCATCTTTACTTTATAACAAGTAAAGATGGACAGAGGAGTATATACAACTCTCTCTGTCTCATTTTATGTGGCATTCTTGGACTTGACATGGTGTTTAAGAAAAAAAGAAAGACTTTTGAAACTTGTGGTCTAAAATCATTCTTAGATATCTGTGTGGCTGAGAATCACTTCATTAAGGGTAAAAGAGGAATTCTAAAGTTAAATTATTTCCAATTCGAGTAAGATGACATTCTTTTTTGGACGGATCAAAAGGAAAGAGTGTCACATAAAATGGGACAAAGAAATATTGCTTTTTAATTCAATTCACATGACGTGATTTGATTGATACGAAATTTTTGAAAGAAATGAAAATTTTTAAAATTTATGATGTTGAACATATGTGTTTTGCCATTTGAATTACCATAAATTCTTAAAGCTTACGATATTAAATATATATGATGTATTCTAGATATTTCAATTTGCGTATCTTTCTTTTCTTTTTAGTTGTTGTTTTTAAAAAAATGTCATTTTTAGAAACTCTTTAATCCAACAACGAAACATCATACCTAACATATTTAATAGGATAAGATTCCTACATTAAAAATATTACTCACATCTTTAATAAGATCTTGAGATCTTTTTTACTTTTTAAATTATGTGTCAAATGAAACAAAGACAAATTAAAATGTTGGAAATAATATTAAATCTGATGGCATTTTTTTTTAAGTTGTTTTAGTAACAAGATATTCTCAGGCAATATATTTATTTTTTTTAATTCTTAGCTTTTGTATGATGTGTCTTCTGTATAAAACTAATATGAAGCTTTAACTAACTTCCTTACCAACAATATAGGAGTAGGTAATTGATATTATAAATTACATCAGACCTTTACAACACGTAGAATATTCATTATTATTCAATAAGTAGTTGGAACGTGCATGTTTGATTTGACAATAAATATTTGTTTATGGAAAAATTTTTTTAGAGTAGGAAAATATATTTCTAAATTATTCCCAAATTTTGGTCTCGGGTGAATGCATAAAGTGGAATGATAACATCACCTTGTGGAAATTTTAAATTTTAATCCCACCATATTTAAGATTTTTTAATTTATATTATTAGTGCTAATACTATTTGCATGTGTCTTGCAAGCTGTTTGGAAATTATTTTTAGTCTAAAGATATTTATTCAGGCCTTGTCTTTTAAAAGATTAAGACTTTTGAATTTAAATAATATAGCGATAATTGTGAGTATAATTAGTGATAGTGATAGTTGATCGTGATAATTGTAGATAGTATATAGCTAATGGTAATGATAATTGACAATAATGATTAATGATTGTGGTTATTGACATTAATTGATGGTGATAATTAATAATTATGGTGGATAATGATAATAATGATTGATAATATATGATGATGATACGTAATTGTCGGTGATAATTAGTGATGATTCTTGAAATATTGATTAATTTTGATATTTATAAATGAGTGTCAAAGTAGTGACGACTGCGAAATGATGTTGATGGTTGATGGTAATGATTGTGATTGAGAGTAGTGATTGTAGATTTTAGTGATGGTAATTAATAGTGGTGTGCATTGGTATCAACAGACTAATTAAAAATAGATGGAGTGATGGTGAAAATGTCTCGTTTCTATGAATTGTTGAATGAATAACATCTTAATAATATTGTTAGAGATTAATCGTTTAGATCTGATCAAATTCATCAAGTGATTGTAAAAGAACAAAAAAACAAACTCTTAATAATTAAGATTTAAATAACTATGATTAAAACATAAAAGAAAATCACTTAACGAATGAAAGACTAAATTATTAAACTTTCAATATTTATTAATTAGTGTGAGTAAATGAAGCGTTGGGACTTAATTATTTGTTTGCACTTAGTAAAAATTTTAATCTTAATAATTAAGATCTCAATCATAAATTGGTTTTTTTAAAAAAGATTTGAATCTTAATATTTAAATATTAACCATTAAGTATATAAAATTTGTGATAAAATTTTGATATCATTAAGTTGTTTATGTAATGATTTTCTACAAAGATGACGGTTTATCAATCCAAATCATCTTATTTATCACTATCATCATCGCCCACCGCTATCAATCATGATCACTACTCGCAATCACCATCTTCAACCACAACTATTATCAATCATTACAATCGATGGTCAACACTACTAAATAATCATTTAATTACAATTATCACGATCGCCCATACAATAACCACCAATCACTATCAATAATTAATCATCACTATCAGTGATCACTATACATTACCAACAACTATCATCATCACCATGAGATCAACTATTACTATCATCTTCCATAACTATCAGCTGCCATCGATATCAACCACTAATTTCAACTATTATCGATAACACCACTATTAGCCAATATATCATAATCAATTGCTACAAAAATCCATCACTACTAGCCATGATTGCCATACAAATTTTTAAAAATATTTTACCAATTTAGTATTTTATTAAACTAAATTTATATATAGAGAGAGAAAAAAATACTTAAATATTAGAATGTTATATATATATATATATATATATATATATACTAAATTCAAATCTTAATACATATCTTAATATCCAAATTTGTATTAAGATTTAAATGTCTTGGTTGTAATAAAAACGGATGATCCTTTAAAGCCTCCTACGTTTGTGTCTAATTAATGAAGATTTTTTTATTATTTAGATGTCAGTTATTAAGTTCGACTATTTTTTTTATTTAGTCTATATTTTAATTATTTAATTATTAAATTTTTTTAAAATATTTTAACCACTTAATATGGTTGAATAAATTTTATTGATCAAAGACATATAATAAAGTCTTAATGTCTATTTAAAGTATTCTACAAAAATGCTAATTCATCCATTTCTTTATATTAATCGTATATTGACCACCACCATTATAGGCAACTACCATCATTACTACCCACATTATCAACTATGTACCACCACCCTCAGCTATAATCACTATCATTGTTAATCACTACAGTAGATTTTTACTATCACTAACTACCACCTACTGTATCACTATCCATCATCAGAATCTCCACAATCAAAAAATCGTCGTCATCAGTTACCATGTTATATATTGACAACAATCGAATTATATTTATCATCATGATAAGATATCACTATGATTCGTTGTTATTCTATATTGCCACCAATTTTATGAAAAATTATGTTTTTCAGTCATTTATTAAGAGGTAAAGTTCTGAATTAAATCAACACATTAACATTTACCGCGAAAAGCTCCTCTCAAGGGACAATTTTCCTCAAATCTCCACCAAAACTCAAAACAACTAACTCTATAACCAAAAGGAGTAACTCTAACCCTTTCAATCAAACTGATCGTAAATAGTAACTCTTTTCAAGGCTACCCTCTTTCCATCAATCTCGGATGGAGCTAAAGATTCACTATTTTTTGGCTTAGGGTAATGATGGAATAAAGCAAAATAGTTCTTTAAACTGTCTGGGATTCTTTCAATTGTGAAGTGGCAGTTAGTCAATGCAACTTTCGACGCTCATCATGGGTCATCTGGAAACAGTCGCGCTATATTTTTAAACATAGGAGTCAGGCTGCGTACATCCGACTTCTCCTTACCCTGCAATGGGTGGGAGCCTTTGAGGCATTGGGGACTGGGGTAATGTTATTGTTATTGTTGTTGTTTCAAGGCTACCCTCCTCTTAATCAAGAAAGTAAACTGTCAAACTTGAATACTTTGATCACCTACTGTAAAGCCTCTATCAAAGCAATTCAAGATCAATGAAAGAAGACTCAACAGTACAACTTAATAACTTAACAGCTTTATCTTCAAGAACATGTATTTCTCTACTTGAATCTTTGAAAACACATTATTGCTATGAATGTTATTTGCCTTGGATTATTTTTTGTTATCTCGTGCATTAGTTTGAGAAACAACATCATCAATAAGGCGCTTTATATACGAGTAGTGATGATAGAATTTTCCTAGACTTCTTCCTCCATGAAAGGAGTAGAATCCAATTCTACTTGAACTTCATTTCCTAATTATTTGTTTCGATCTTGTTGAGCAAACCTCATCCCACATCCTAAGAATTGTCAAACTTGACAATTCTGGTTGGTTGAAGCTTGCTATTCAAAGTTGGCAACTTAAGTTGTCAACTTGTATGCAAATTGTTGCTATTCAAAGTTGGCAACTTTAGTTGTTGCCAACTTGTATGCAAATTGTTGCTATTCAAAGTTGACAACATAAGTTGTCAACTTTGCTGCAAACTTTTATCTATAAAAAGGAGCATCTGCTCTTAGTTTAATACACAAAGGAGGAGAGCTAAATGTAGAGAGCAAATGCTCCCTTTGTATGTCTTAGACTAAGGAGCAAATGCTCCCTTTTATAGAGAAAAGTTTGCAACAAAGTTGACAACTTAAGTTGTCAACTTTGGATAGCAACAATTTGCATACAAGTTGGCAACAACTTAAGTTGCCAACTTTGAATAGCAACAATTTGCATACAAGTTGGCAACTTAAGTTGCCAACTTTGAATAGCAAGCTTCAACCAACAAAAATTGCCAAGTTTGACAATTCTTAGGATGTGGGATGAGGTTCGCTCAACAGATCTCTACCCGATTTTCCTCCTTTTATGCAAGTACTGCAAAAGCCTGTCTATCTTTATGAGGTAGTAGTAAGGTTTGCGTACATTTTAACCCCCAAACCAGACCCCACTTGTGAGACTTCACTAAGTATCTTGTTTGTTTATGCAAGTACCGCAACAATACTTGCTTGTTGATCATGAATTCCTTGATGCAACACATTTTTTCCATAAACCAAATTCTTCAAGTAATCCCATTTGCAAGTTGCAATAGGTATTCAGCTTCTGTTCAGCAGTTCATATAAGGGCTTGGTTTTTTCAAAAACTGCATAATACTTCTGGAATGTTGTCAGAATAATCAAATTCTCAAAGAGAGTTGGTTCTTCTATAGTTGTTTGTCAATCATAATTGAGACATGTTAAGAATCTGATTCTATTTTAATGTTTGCCAATAATCAAAATTTCAAATTCGACCTAGTTCAATTTGACTCAACCTACACTATAATTGTATATCAACCGTCACCACCATCAACCTCTTGTGCCAATCATCATCACCACTAGCTACTACCTACACACCTTTATCCAACACCATCTCCCATTGGCATCCGCAAGACCACAACCACCATTGTTAGCCATCATCACCATTAATCATCACATAAGTAAAGATGTATATATTCGAGTGTTGAAAAAAATACCGAGCCTCAGTTAAGTTATATTTAGATCTTAATACAATATTTTGATAGTTGGATATGTATGCAAATTTTGACATGTGAATCTTGATAAACATCTTAATATTCAAATGTATATTAAAATTCAGACGTCTTAATTCTAATGCAACAACATTACCCCAATGCCTCAAAGGCTCCCGCCCTTTGCGGGTTAAGGGGGGGTCGGATGTACGCAGCCTGACCCCTATGTTTGAAAACATAGCGCGACTGTTTCCGGATGATCCATGATGAGCGTCGAAAGTTGCATTGACTAACTGCTACTTCACAATTGAAAGAAGCGCAGACAGTTTAAAGAGTTATTTTGCTTTATTCCATCATACCCCAAAGCCAAAAAATAGTGAATCTTTGGCTCCATCCGAGATTGATGGAAAACGTCTTAATTCTAATGAAAACATCTAAATTCTAAGTCTAATTATGGCACCTTAAGGAAATTACCTAAGTTATCTAGATTAACCATGAATGCTAATTCTCCCTTGCTTTGGTCTGCCTCCAAATATAGATATCTTCATCTGATTCATTAAGAATCCTTAATTTGTTGATGACATTTTTCATTGATCACTTGATTTGAGGACATTGTAATCTTGCTTGGGGGCTCGAATGCTTATCATTCTTGCATTCGATCTAAACTTTTTAATATTGAGGGATCATGACGATGTTTTCCTGCATTTTTGAAACTTATCTAGATCGTCATATAACTGGCGTATCTAAATTAGGACCATATTTTCCTTCACCATAAGAACTTACAGTATATAATTGGATGGCATATCTAAATTGGTACCATAGTTGACTTATGCTGCTGTTGATATTTCCTTAGAATTATTAGCATTAGGGAACTTAATGTTTTAGCTCTATGAGTGTGGTGGAAATCTGTTATATTTCATGAAAATAGTGCTCCCATACTAGTAAAGTGATTTACAATTGTATTCCCACTATTCGTAAGATGCTTTATTTGTTTAGAGTAATAAAATACCAAATATAAAAATATTAGGTAGAAAAACATTTTAGTGTTAAATGGAGTTTAGACATAATTTAATCCAATGAATGAGCTCATAAGGAGAGAATTGATCTAGTCTGCACATATAGAGACCATATATCCCTTAAATCACCGATGTAGGACTCCCCATACACCCCCTCGCACCCAAAATTGGACAGTTAGACTGTGGATAATTTGAAAAAAGGAGGCTATATACTGGAAAACAAGTACTGAAATGAGTCTTGCACTAATATCACATTTAGAAATCGATCTTGGACCTAATTCAACCCTGAGGAACATCCACACCATATTAAAGAGACCAGTCACCTCTTAAAGGGCTAATGTGGGACTCTTCACACACACACCTTCCCTCATGCTCAGGGCTGAACATATGATGCATGGACAATTTAATATAAAGATCTAACATCTAAAATCAGGGTTAGAATGGGTGTCTACTGATATCATGTACTTAACTCTACCTCAAAAATTAACTCATAATAAAAGGCTTGCGCATGATCGTATATAGAGACCATCCATCCTTTAAACCAAAACTAAATGCACCTATAGTAAGAGTATTTAATTTGGACTTCACTAATTGATCCTGTTTGAATAATGGAAAGGTAAAAGACAACTATTTGACAAATACATCCAACATTTCCACAGATTTACTGCAACCATATGTATTGCCAGTGATATGTACAAATTTTTTGTCTGATTTACACAGTACCTAACAATTTAATGTAGGACATTCTGACTGTTGATTTTAAATGGTCTGTCACTATATTGCATTAATTTGGTCTCATGTAATCAATGTGCCTTCAACAAATTGAGTGCAGTAGCTAACATTTATGACTCCATCCACTTTTATTACCCTTACTCAAAAGTACATATCAATGTAATTTATTACTCTATGCGCACTTTTACTTGTATAGTTTCATTTTTCGAAAGTCAAATTGTTGCATCATTTAAAATCTCAAATATTAAATTACTCAAATTCAATTTAGACTTTGAATGTCAGATGAATTGACTCTTGTAAACTGAAATGTGATAAGTAAAAGTGAACAAAGTATATTAATAGTCACTTTCACTTATCCAACTTTATTATTAGTTATAATCATTTTATATTGTCAGTGCATATAATACAATACATTGTTTCAGGTATCGAATTGGTTCATAAATGCTCGAGTTCGATTGTGGAAACCTATGGTGGAAGAGATGTATCAACAAGAAACCAAAGAAGAGGAAACAGATCAAGAAGAAGAAGAAGAGCAGCAGCAAGAAAAACAAGCTCAAATCCCAATGCACGACAAGAATACCAACATGGCCACATCAGCAACAACAACAGCAGCATTATCATCAGTAAGATCTGAATTTAATGCTAATGAAAGAGACCCTTCAAATAACATCATCAATTATAGGCAGTACGCCTTGGGAAACCAACTAGTAATGCTCCAATCAGACGACACTACAACCGCGTCCACCTCCAACCAATTCTTCACTGCGGTGGACGCGATTGATTTGGTGGCCAATTCAAATGCGACCGTATCTAATACGACCGCATTTGGATCACAGCCGGCAGGGGATGTGTCACTCACATTGGGACTAAGGCACTCGGAAAATATACCAAGGAAGCCTGCCCAATTCCAATTAAGAGACTTTGGAGCTTATTAATTATATTACTACTATTATCAACAATTTTTAAGTTTAAAGAGTAGAAATAAGAAATTAAAAGTAATGTTATAATGTATGAATTTTACTTGGTTATATATAAGGTTGGAGTATTGGGATATCATCAATTGTATAAATGGGGAATTTGTAATAGTATTTTGGTGAAGTGATACGTAGATTATGTAAAAAAAGAAGACGTGTTGCGGGTAATTTAATTTATGAAAATGTTGTGAGTTGAGTGTTATATGCTAACTAATTAATTAGAGTATTCATCTTTGTGACTATATTTACGAGCTCTTTTTTTAAGCTCGTGATAATCTTGTTTATGAAGCTATAGCTACGAAACATTGGATGCTATAGTTCGTTTTGGATCTTTGACGAATCAGAATTCTTATCACCTGAATATTTTTTATTTTTAAAATTTGAGACCTTTTATTAAGATGTATGGGGACCTGCTCACATACACGACATGGCAGGGACACATAGGCCTGCGTCTGCGTATGCCATGGCAAGCGGTGGCAAGGCTTATAAAGATAGCCAGGCTAGGTAAAATGGAGCAACTTTCCAACAACCATAACTTTGGCTGTATATATTCAAATTAAGTGATTCAAAAAGTTAAATTGTATGAATTTTTGAAAGAAACGTCGTGGGAGTGTCAGATTTCAATTTCAGCGCGAATTTTGAAGTAAAATTGTTGTGTTTAGTAATTTAAATTTTGTGAGTTGGATTGGCTGACCTAGACAGAATCTAACAGGCGTCATCATGATCTGAAAATCGAATCATGACCTAAAAATCGAATCATGACAAGTTGGTATGTTCAGTTCTCTTTACATCAATTTTTCTAGCCAATGATGACATATAAAAGTACATGATTACTAGAGTGAATCATTCTTAGTATTTGGATTCATTTTATTTTCATAGCTAGCTAACAAGGGACCAATTCCTAGCTAGAATGGTCCCTAATCTAAATATTTTATCAACTCCACTTCAAGCATTAAACACTTAACTATCCAATGTATTTTATTCGTACGTAAGTGTCGGTGTTCTCTATCTGTTTCTTTTTTTGTATTTTTTTTTTTTGGCCTCGGGAGCTCTTAGTGATGGATACATGATTTCTTTTAAGGAGTTTAAAATTTTAAAAAGTAAACATAAAATTAATAGAAAAAGGTTCAATAATATATACATAAAAAATTATTTTTATCACACAAAAATAATATAATTTTTCACCCGAACCCCCTGATTACCATGTGGCTCTACAACTGGGAGCTCCCATGGTAACTCGAATCTACAATTCCCATGGTACTGAAGAACAATACGCTATTTAGTTCATATTTTATATGTTTCAATTTGTTGTTTTAATTACTTTTTTTTAGTCTATTTAAAAAAATGACTCTCTTCCTTTTTGACATTCTTATTTTGATTTTCTGTATATATTTAATTTAAGATTACAAAATTCAATTTTTTTTTTAAATTTTTGTAATCTCCATGACAATAGACACAACCAAACAAAGAGAGTATTTGATATATTATCATGCCATAATGTTTAATTCTATATATGTATATATATAAATAATAAATACAAAGACAATACTTTCTTATGAAAAAAATATTCTTGAGTAAATATAGGTTGTTAAAAATTCACAATCAGAAGGGTGTAATCCAATTACACAGACACTATAAAAAGCATGGAATTTATTAATTAATTATCACAAAATCAGTACAAATGTCATTGTCGTGATTAATGAATCTTAATTATATAATTGCCCTGGCCTGAATGATTAGTATTCAGACAATATTAATTGCGGCTTTCCTCAACATAGGATTAAACTAAGGTAATCCAGTGGGATGTTACTTTCAACCTGGATATATAGAAAATAACTCAGACTCGATAATCTATTTAAAATAATTTTTTTATTTTTATAAGATAAAAATAAAGTTTTCGATAGATGGATCCAATTAATTATAAGGTTGCCTTTGAGAGTAAGGTATGTGAATAGATGATTGAAAGCAAACAAACAGAGATGATTACAAATTTTATATATCACAAATCCCATCTACAACTGCAAAAATTAAATCATACCACTGAATTATTCATATGGTCCCCTCCTCCCCCCCCCCCCCCCCCCCCCGACCTTTAAAAAAAAAAAAAAAGCGAACACAAAAAAATACCTTAATTATGTTTCATAGCTATAGTTTGGAATTTTGAGTAGTTACATTTCGTAACATATTTATAACAATGTATAATTCGTGCAACATTTATATATGTCCGTATAATTCGCTATACAATTAACAGTTTTTGTATAGAGTTTGTATATTTCGCTATACAATTCATGCACAATGTTTGTATAATTCGCTATACAATTCACAATGTTCGTATATTCAGCTATACAAATTGATTTGCACAAAACTTTTGTATGATCGCGCACAACATTTGTATAAATCGCGTGAATTATACAAAACTCAAATTGTAGTTACAGCTATATGTTTGCCATGAACCGTAACAATTTAAACTATAACTATTTTAGCTAATTAAACAATATTATTTGCTTATCCACATAGGTTTTCCTTTATAAAATTAGTCCACGAAATAATAACTCATTCATTACATTCAAGTTTTGGCCCAAGTCATCTTGGCCCATCCAAATTTAATCTAACTTACCCATTTACCACCTAATATTTATTAAAGCTATATACATTGACAGTATAATATAAAAATTATTTACACAATCAAGTCACTTATTAGATAATTACAGATAAACTAAATATGTCAATTAAGTAATTAACTTTCTATCACATGTAAAAATTCAGTGACTCAGTAAAAAGATCTTTACATTTTAGCATGGCAGTAACAAAGGTGTTAATTACATTCATAATCAGATTTAACTCTTAACAGTACCTTAATTACATTTAAACTTGTTCTTGGAAGCAAGAAAAAAGTATGCTGAACTCATAAACAAAAACAACAATAAAAGAATATTTGCACTTGGTTAATTATTAGAAAATAGTTTGATAATCATTTGTTTAATTTTAAGCATAGATGAGCTTTGACTGGCTTATGATCAGAGCTTTGTATACTTTCAATGGCTTCATAAGAGTGTAAACTTGCATTCATCTTGTTACTCTCTATCTTGAATAATATTCTGTCTGTCCATGATGGTACTCTAACCTGCCAAATAATTTTAAGCCAATCAAACATAGAAAGCCAATTTTAATTAATTCATGTGATACTAAATGAATATGTTATGAAACAAGCTTTAGACCCTAGTAACACGTGTGTTTAGAGTTGTGTGAGTCCATAGGCCCAAAGTAAACAGTAGTAATTTTAGTTTGTTGACTTGTTGCTGATAGTATTAGGGTCACTCCATGTGCAACCTTAGGCAATGGTGGTACAAAACTAAGGGTTCAATTGAATCTCGACGAATACTACATCTTTCAGATGATGATGGAATAGATCTCAAAAAGAACTTTGAATAGATCTCTACGGGAATATTCATGACACTCTAGTGTGTAGACAAACCTCTTATTAGCAAAACATAAGATAGATGTTAGATGTATCTGAAAACAAGTCTTAAATTTTACTGATCACATATTTTAAAGCGGTAGTACTATAGTCGTCCTAGGCCAAAGTGGACAAACATATTTGATTAAACAAGTCAAATAAATACATCATCTTCAATTTAACACCTCAAGTGACAATATACAACAAAAATAATATGTCCAGTGGAATTCTACCGCTGAAGTCTGAGGAGGGTAGAATATACGCAGACCTTACCACTACCTAACAAAGGTAGAGAGGTTGGTTCCGGGTCTCAAATGACAATATGTTGTAAAAAAAAAAATAATTGGATTAATTAAAAGGAGCAATGATATATTTAGACTTAATTAAATTAATTACCTTGTGACTTGTATCATAGCAGCTGCTTCCAATATCATATTTGTAAGTTGGTTTGAAATCTAATGCACCTTCACAATAACCATTAAAAATCTCTCCTCTTTCTGCTTCTTGTAATAGTTGATCTTTGCTAGTTAGCATCTATAATATTAGTGAAAACAAAATATTCAAATTTTTATACTGTCAGTGTATATAATATAGATAATTTAAATTCGTAAAAAAAATTTAAAAAATGTACATACTTGGTGGAGATTTCCATGGATGAGATCTCTAGCTGGATAGGAATTGATGCCTTGGAGTCTATAGTTTAAATCTCCTAACCATACAGTAAGTTGTGCTGATTTAGCATAAGGATTCCTATTCTTTGAGAAGAGTGAATTTGATATATGCTTGAACTGAAAATTCCTCTCTTCTACCTTACGAGCATGAGCTGCAAAGGTAAAATTAAACCCATTATTTTATCATCAACAGATACGGTGCAGTGGATGACAAGATGAGATTGTTCTATCCATAATCAGAGGTCTCAATTTCAAGAAAATGTATATCATAGAAGATTTTTCAAAAAGGCCAAACACTTGAGGCAAAAATAGCTATAGTTTGCTAAAATTACAATTCATAGACATATATTATAAGGAGAGAGGTGAACGGGAGTGGGAAAAGGATGAGAGAGCCGAGAGAGCAAGACAGAGGGAGCAGAGAGAGGAGAGAGTGGAATTGTATTTGCATATCGATCTATTGGGTAATTGTTTATATGTGGCTACTATCTATATATATCGAGCACAATATTTGTAGAATTATTGGATAATAATAAATATTAATTAATGTATATGTATTAATGAATAAAATGATAATAACAAATATAATTTGTATCAGTGAATAAATGGAATCACAAATACAATATATATCCAACTACATTTGTATCATTGAAAGAGGATTTGTACAACTGAATCAATAAATATAATTTGTGTCAATCAATACAATTTATATCTAAATGCATATGTATTTGCATTTTGTATCACTAAGGAGAATTTGTATAACTAATATTTATCATTTGTATTTGTATAAATTTATCTGTATTGAGAGAGAGGTGCAATAAGAGGTGAGAGAGGAGAGGAGAGACAACGAGAGTAAAGAGGTGAGGGAGAGATGATAGAGAGAGGAAATAGGAGAAAGGTGAGCCAGAGAGGAAGAGAGAGAAAAATTAGTAATGAAATTTTAATTATATCTATAAAAAAATTATTTTTTTAAATTATAATAATATATTATAAATACATATCAGATATTGACCTAATCATATAATTTTTATTATTAGAGACAAAAGTTAAAGACCGGCACAAAAGTGGAGCAAAAGTGCAAATGACGCAAAATATATTAGTATGAGTTATACATTGGGCCTAGTGGCCGTGCGCAGTACGTAAGGTTGGAACTATTTAAAAAAGGGCCCAAAAAATGGAGGCAGTTATAAACTTTGAATTTCTGTGCCACCAATATTGCGTAATAAATTTTCTTTCCCAATAATCCACAAACAGAAAACGAAATAATTTTTTATTACTTAAAAAATAGAGTACTCCAATCTGCTAGTTTTTTGTCCGCTTTGTGCTTAGACTTGCACGACTTTATAACGCATCATTATTAGGTTTGTCATTACTAGGTAAGGTTTGTTTACTTATATACACAATATCTCTCTTATATTTTTGCTGATTGGGGACTTCTCATCTTAAGATGAATTGTTATATACTTGCTCTGTAAATATTATTTGTCTATCGATATTAAAAATTATTGTCTTTAGTTTATTTGTCATTTATAAAATTAATAGAAACTCAATTCGTTTTTTTAATCTTACCCTTATAATTATTTTTTAAAAAAAAAATTAGTTACGATTTCTTTAAAATGAATATAGAGAATGTGGACAACTAGTATGAAATACGGGGAATATTTCTTAGTATATTTGTCAACATGCTCTAAGCAATTAGGTCCCAGACCTCACTTGTCGAACCCCACTTAGTATGTTGTTATTGTTACTCTAAGCAATTAGGTCAATCTTTTTAACCTACCTAGCTACCACATAAAGAATATAAAGCCTATTCGAGTTTATCTAAGTCTAAACATTAAGAACGTAGATGTGTCAAAAAAATTTTTTTTCGTTGGATTGTTTGACTAGTATTCTCCTTTCCTCAAAAATTATTCATAAATTTCGTGTTCAGTCAGATATTATCATATAAAGTGCAAAGAAATGAATAGTTAAACATCTGAGATAAACTCGAATTATGTACAACGTTAGTTTTCTTTGTTTATACGTGTGACAATGAGATTTGAACCAGAGTACAAAATCTAGGGAACTTACCGGAGAGGTGGCAACAAATAAAAACCATTTGTATGCCTTTGTAGTTAATTCTAATAGCAACTGCTCCTTTTCTTCTTCTGATTAACCATCCTAATCCACCAACTTCACGCTTATCCACTTTTACTTCTATAAAAAATAAAAAAATAAAAGCCACACATAAATAATACACTGATTAATTAACAACCCCATTTAATCAATTGACATAAAATTTACTTAGTACAGTATATTTTGGGTTAATAAAAGAAATAAAACAAAAACTATACCTCTTGTAAATTGCTCTGAATTCTTGGGGCCAAATACATAGAGTTGTACAGACTGCATTACTGATTTTCCCAAAAGCCTTCCTCACCAAAATGAATAAAAAAAATGTCAAAATATTGTAGTAGTAGAAAAATTAACTTAAATTTCGATATCATGCATCGAGTTAAATACATCAATTCATCCAAAAAATATCTATATATAAGTATTTTTAAATATAAGAATTATAAACTTAAAAATTAGATATTTTATCTGCTATAATAAGTTAATATGACATGATATAAGGTAAAAATTGTGGTGTGTATGAATTAAACTCTAATATTTAAATTACTAATTATAGAACCTGAGATAATAAAAGAAAGCGACTTTCTTATAGTCTTCGTGTGGTTGAATTGAAACCAAAATAAAAATAAATCCACATAGACCATACGATATGATAATAACAATAGCATATTCAATATATTACCATTAGTAGAAGTTGTTTTTGAAAAGTTCTCTACTCGAGTAAAATAATTCAAAGTAGGTTTTACAAAATTATAATAAAAGTCGTTAAAAAAATATAACATAGAAGAATAGTACTTCCTTCGTATTAAAAAGAATGACTTACTTTTTATTTTAGTCTGTTTAAAAAATTGACTTTTTTCTCTTTTTGGCAACATTTTAATTTCAACTTTCTACATGACATGTTTAAGGCACACGATTAAAGGATATTTTGATACATTTGACCTAACTTTAATTTACAATCACAAAATAAAAAATTCTTTTTTATTTTCTTAAACTTCGTGTCAAGTCAAACTAAGTCATTCTTTTTTAAAAGGATAGAGTACCAACATAAAAATTATATCTAAGATGCAATGTATAATACTATTTTTTTTCATAGAAATTTAAACATGACCACGAAAAATACTATTTATTATTCGAACACGGAATATCAAAGAATATATGACTTTTCTAAAATGAAAAAAGAAAAATACAATTTGAAACTTATTTCATATAGAGAAAATAATTCAATATTAGTAACTAGTCATTGTCAATGCTTCTTATTATTTGGCTATAAATGGATATTTCAACTTTTCGTCTTTGAATTTATTTCCTTCATGTGCAAAGCTAATTTGCTTAAAAAAAAGAAATTAATTTGATACATTTTAAAAAACAGAGAGAAGAACAAGAGTTTTAAATTATAATGCATAACTAATCAAAAGTGAATAACTTTTACATCATCAAGTTAAGTCACTAGTATAGATTTTTCATGAATTTAAGAATGTTGAGACACAAAGTTCCACATTGATGGTTAATGGGATCGATGGTCTTTAGCTTTTGGGATGTGAGTTAGGCCTAAGACCTAATTTCAACATGGTATCAGAGCAGAGCAGAACTCGTCTCACCCAAAGTTGGGTCCCCGAAAAAAATTGTTCACGCACCAGAGCTAGCTTTTGGGGTGTGAGTTAGGTCTAAGACCTAATTTCAACAAAGAAAATAAAAAATATTTTTTAATTTTATAATTTTAAATTAAAATGAATAGAATACACGAATATATCCTTTAATTTGTGGTTGTAAGCATACTGAAAGTTGAAATCAGAAAAGTTTCTAAAAAAGATATTCTTTTATAACAAACTTCTGTAAGAAGAAAAATTAAACAAACAAAATCGAAACAGAGGGAGTAACTCTTTTTAGCATGTCTAATCTACATTAGTAAACTAAATAAATGATCATTTGGAGCAAGTCGATAATCCAAAAATAGTGAATATTATCGATGTATATAACTTAAATTTTGCCCAAAAAATAAAAGAAAATATACATACATATGAGTATCATCCAAAGTTTTCTTCAACAACTTGTAAATATTGTTTCGAGGTGCCTCTTGCAAACCCATCACCAATAAATCATATTTCCTCTCTTCACCAACTAATTTTGCTATATCCTCACTAGGTACCTTCACATTAATATACAAAAACAATGTATGCAAATTATTGTCAAAATTAAAAAAGCGACGAATTTCATATTATGATATTTATTTCTTAATAGATGTGTAAAAATTAAAACTGAACAAATAAAAGTGAACGTACCTGTCCGTTCATGTTCCAAGTGACAAAATAGATGCAAATATCAGTAGTTCCAGAGAATTCACAATGTTTTTGAACATCAATTGTCTTGATCCCTTCATGACTTGCCTCAAAACTGTCTACCATTCCTATTGCTTCAGCTTTGTGTCTCTTCATTTTGTGTTTTCTTCAGTAGCAAAAAAGAAAAAAGAATTAAATATTTATACTTTAAGAGAATACTATATAATACAGAAAATAACAACATACCCAGTGGAATCTCACAAGTGGGGTTTTGGGAAGATAAAATGTACGCAAACCTTACTACTACCTCATAGGGATAGAGAGACTGTTTCTGAAACACCCTCGTCTCAAAAATATCAGACCCCAGAGAATACTATGTAATAGAATAGGAAAAAAATGAAATTATTAGTATATAAATACTAACCTTGATGCTTCAAAAAGCTTCACACAGAGTCCCTCCATTGAGGAAAAAAAAAGTTGTTTCTTGAATATTGAGTACTAGTGTTCTTGAACGGGAAAAAAATTATATAGCATATATATATATATATAGAACGTACAAATGGGCGGTGAGAAAATATAATCAATGGAAGAAGAAGTCAAAGTTTGGCAAAAATTAGATATGGGGGGTCTTTTTTTAGTAATTTCATGGAAAATATTATATCCCTTTAATTTGATCATAGATTTTGAAATTAAAATTTAAAATTTGAGTTTTTTTTTCTTTGATTTATCATGTCCACATTGGAGTCCAACTATATTTAAATTCGTGTTGTGTAAGGCTCCGTTTGGGGGGAAACACTTCCTACCAAGGATTTTTCTGTATCCAGAACTTGAACTCGAGTTCTGGTTAAGCAAGCAGTAACCCCATCTACTGCACCACATCCTTTGATGATGAATTTTTGAAGTTGTATTTGGACAAGCATTTTACTTTAGAAGTTTTGTGAATAAATATGAAAATATTTAAACATCAAATTTAATGACAAATAAATATTTAAAGATTTAAATTTATTAAATGTATGCTAAAACGATAGCATAGAATGTGATATGTCATTGGTTTGGTTTAGATGCCGTCGACATGTTTATTAGACATGACAAATTAGAAAATGACATCTGCAAGATCAAGAAAACTCTAGTAGCTTTTTCATGACCATGCAAATTATTCAAGTTTATAGGTGCTTCCACTGTTACAAATAAAATGACACTATTCGTTATTATTTTGAAATGTTTAACTATATTTATTTAATTTATAAAGTTAACTTTTTATCAATTTTATCTTTGTTGTTAGATAATAATTATTTTTTTATATTTAGATGACTTATAAGGATGATCTGATAACAATAACAATAACAACATTACCCCAATGTCTCAAAGGCTCTTGCCCATTGCGGGGTAAGGGGGATTGGATGTACGCAGTCTGACTCCTATGTTTAAAAACATAGTGCGACTATTTCTGAATGACCCATGATGAGGGTTGAAAGTTGTATTGACTAACTGCTATTTCACAATTGAAAGAAGCGCAGATAGTTTAAAGAGTCATTTTACTTTATTCCATCATACCCCAAAGCCAAAAAATAGTGAATCTTTGGATCCATCCGAAATTGATGGAAAGGATGATCTGATAAAATTATCCTTATCATACAGAGCTTCATCATCCCTAAATCAAATCAATAACAAACAATTACTATAGGATAGATGAAACACTAATAGTGGCCGAGCCTAAATAATGTAGTTTTTCATTGATGAATTTGTATAATTTTTTTTTTTATTTATCCTGCTCCTAGTTATAGGAACTAGGAAGGTTAAAAAGAATGACTTTATTTTAATTTTTATTTTACCTTTTATTTTATAGCCACAAAAATAATGTATATATACCAATGTGTTTAAAATGACAAATTTCAAAAATCTTATTGTTATTGAGAATTTAGTCAAACTATACTGTACCATTGCAAATTAAAAGGAGGGAATACGAATTTAAATACTCTTCTGACTTTTTTGAGTTTACAATTATTTTATGGTTGAATTAGTATATTTTTCCCATTTGAGGATAATTGGAGTAAGTAGGTCATTGGGAAACCAAAAATAAAAGGACACTTGTTGGCTTTTGGGTGGAGTAACGTGAGAAGCTTTTATAAGTTAGCCTTCTTCAATTTGAAAATTAATATAGTATAAGTCATGAGTCAAATTCGACATCAAAACCAATTCCATCAACCAAAAAATTTATTTCACTCATTGAAAAATATATAAGAATACAGTTTCTTCGTTTCATTTTAATTATCATGATAAAATTTGATATAATTTTTAAAAAAAATTAATTAGAAATATTATTAACTAATATATCCTTTGTTCATAATTAAATTTTTATTTTTATATACGCATCTTAATTTTAAAATAATTAACGTTAAAAGATAAAATTGAAAAGAAAAAAAAAAGAAAAAAAAGACTAATTATCTCTTGATTATCTAAGGGGGAAATATTGGGCTAGTATAACCCAATCTATCCAATTGTTAGATTTGGGCCTTTGGTGATTTGTATAACAAGAATAGTTAGAGCTGCTATTTAAATAAAGAAATTTTCGCATATAGTCACTAAAAAGATGTTATTATGCTCCATAATTATCATTTGGATAATTACATTTCGTAACTATTATTATAATAAAATTTATATAATTTGTGTAATATTTGTATATTTTTGTATAATTCGTTGTACAATTCGCAGTTCTTGTATAGTGCTTGTATATTTTGCTATACAATTCGTGCTTAACATTTGTATAATTCACAACATTTGTACATTTAGCTTTACAATTTAATTCGCGCACAACTTTTATATAATCATGCACAACGTTATTATAAATTGTTCGAATTATACAAAACTCAACTTGTAATTACAACTACATGTTAACCGCGAGCCGCAATTAATTCAAACTATATCTATGTTAACTAGTATATGTTTACTTATCCATATAATTTTTCCATTTAAATAGATACTATTCCATGTTTTGACATTTATAGGAAAATATTTCCTCCGTTTACTTTTACTTATTCAATATTGACGTGACACATTTTATAAAAAGTAATAGGTAGAATGGCAATGATCAAATATTACTTTTTGAATATAGTAAATTTATTTTTATTAAAAATGATCATAATTAATAATAAAAATAAATTAAGAATTACGATGAGGCTGATAATTGTTGTATATTTGCAGATCATGACAAATTGATGAGTGTCTATGCTTTATTCAATGTATACTTGTTACAAGGGACTTATCTCACAAACTCAAGGATCATAAATATTTTGTATATGTAAAGCATAAAAAAAATAATTTACTAGTTTAGGAGTATCTTATCAGATTATGTGGCGTATATATATCTCGAGATATATGAGTTAAAATTAGATATAATTTATTTTAAATACAATGTATCCAAGTGAGTTTATACGTATTTGAGATACAGAACAAATTTCACTTGCTTTCCTCACCTTCCTCCCATCTCATTCGCCACTCTCCTATGTATTTGATATCCCAAATACATGCTAATCACATGAAAAGCATGCAGATATATGTATTTGATGTGATTCACATGTATCTAAAATACATAGCAATCTCACTCGCTTCCCCCTCTATCCCACTATCCTCTCTCCCTATTTTAATGTATCTGATACCAAAAATACATATATCTAAGTATATCTTCCTCAATTCATAATTAAAAAAATCTCTTAATTAGTGATAAAATGCATAATGAGTACACTTACCTTTTCAATCTTTACATCCTAGAAATGTTGAAAAGCAAAATTAAAACGTGTCAAAAGTTATAATCCAACCCAAATTAGAAATATAACTTTGTGGTTTACAATTTTGACCTTAATAGAATTTTGTAACTTACATTATAATTATTTATTGTTTGTTGGTGTGGTAGTATAGATTATAGAACGATACGATATTCTTAGTCAATATTTGATAGCTCTTATAATAAGGCATCTAATAATTATTTTCCGTCTATAATGAACTTTGGATTTTCTTTTTTTTTTTTAAAGAAAAAGATATGTTTTATTATAATATTCATGATTATTAACATTTTAAACATATTGAGAAATAATTAAGAAAATTCATAAAAATAATGATAAGAGTAAAATAAAAAAACTAGGTAAAGTGAACATAGTAAATTATTATTTACATTCAAATTTAACTCTATTTAGATTTATAATCTTTTACGCATGTAAGAACTTATATTAAATACAAAGTATTTTATTTTTCAATAAATATATTAAGAGGTATACCTAAACTCAAAACTTCATTTAATATGAAATCGAGATATTAAGGCTCCACCTACTAACATTTATAGCTATGTTAATTAAGTATAAATTATGGTGGTACCACGTGATACAATTGAAATTTTTTCATTCTTTATTAGAGATGATGTGTTCAACCTCTAGATATGAAAAATATTTGGTGAGAGCATGAAGGGGTGTGCAAAAACGAGCTAACTGATAAATCAAGTTGAAAAAATGTTATTGATTTATTGTTATAGGGTTATGATTAATAAATTTTTAATGATTTTACAAAAAAAAAAATTATTAGGTTATCGGACCGATTTTGATTTTTAGTATTGGGTTATTAGGTAAATCTATAATCCATTAAGATCATAATAATTTACTATTTTAGCCTTTCATAAATATTAAATATTAATAATTTAATATCACTTCATAAATATTTGCTTGATTTTTAATGTATAAACCTTATTTTAAGGAAGTAAATTAGAATATGAGGTCTGATATTGCATATTGTTAACGTAAGTACTGAACAAATAATTTCAAAAACATTTTGTCATTTAAAAACTGATTTGTTTGTCTTACTATATCGCATTGGCGAATTGTATCTCGTCAAATTATTAGAGAAATCATATATTTATTTTATGAGTATTTTTTTATCGAGTAAATTAAAAATCAAATTAATAAAGATCAAAAATCAATAAACTAAAAATTAATAATTTTTTATTAATTTATTATTAATTTAATATATTTAAAAATTTAAAATACATACAATTGAATCTAACTGATCGAGCACACCTTTTCATCATCATTCCTAAAAGTGAATCCTTGAATATGCAAATCGAAATTAGTGGAGGTCTTCCAATTGAAAGGGTTACCTCTAAAAATAAACTATACATTACCCATATTCATATTAATCGAGCTTTAATACAAATACGAATCGGAGAAAACAAAAACAAATATATTTATAACTATTTCTCCTACACAATAAGACAGACAGCCTACCAGAATTGAGAATGGAGTAGCAGAATTTTACTACTTGAGTTGTTGCTAAAACAGTGTAGTATTCATTGCTCAGCTACACCCTTTTTCCTTCTTCACATGTCACTTGCTTCCATCTTTTCCGGCTCAACTGGTTCACCAAATTCGTCAAGGTACTCTTTTGTCCTCTAATTCAGCCCTAAAGTGTAATCTTTATCTTGCCCCATTTCGTTAAATTCCATTTTAGGTTAGATTGGTGTAATTTTAATCATTGATTGAACCTATAAAGCAAAAGGGTGTTTGTGGGTGATGTTTTCTTGAGTTTTTTATTTTTTGTTACTCTTTCTCTGGTAGTTTCGTTTCTCTTGGGCGATTGATGTGTGTTTGTAAGACATTGTTTAAGTTAATACATTTTTATTGTTGATGATGTGATTCTAATGATGGTTAATTAGAGGGTTATAGCTTGTGATGTGTAACGTGTTTGTGATTCACACCTATTTCTTCTGCCATTGCTCTCTGTAAAGTGATTTAGGTGAGTCATAAGCAGATGTCTAGTTGCTGCTCTTTTCATTTCATTGGCCAATTGCCACTGATTTAGTGCCACTCGGAATCTACGAGTTGCTTCATTTACTTTGTATCTTGCTAATTTGTTGTATCATTTTTGCAATCCTGCTTCAATTACGTTTTTCTTGAGCTGAAGGTCTATCGAAAACAGCCTCTTTTCGTCTGCAAATATAGGGATAAGGTATGCGTAGATCTTACTTTTCCCAGATTTCACTTGTGAGATTATATTAGGTATGTTGTTGTTGTTATTCCCCATAAATGTTAATCAATTGAGTGGCATGATGTACTGGAAGTATTTTAGTGTCAAAATCAGATTATTCACTTGAAGATTGTGCTTTAGTTAGTAGAAGGAAAAGCACAACACCTATTACAACTGAATAAAGAAACATAAAGGTGTTTATTTTTCTGTAGTTCCTTTGCAATCTTGTGAAGAAATTTCCCAGAAGGTGCATTTCTTTGTTTTCTTCTGGGAAAATAATTTCTGATGAAGTGTTTTTAAGGTGTCTCCCACTCACAAATCTTTAAAATCAACTATCCAAAAACATTTAGTTTTTGCATGTTTTAAAGAAGAATTGATCAGGAAACTTCTTTCAAAGATCTTTCAGACAACCCTTATCAAAAAATGTTATCCAAACACTCATATAAATTTCTGTGATGAAACACTCGTATAAATCTCTTGCCACTGCTCTCTGTGAAGTGATTTAGGTGCACCACTTTATTATCCATATCATAAGCATCTCTCTAAGCATACTTCCCTTTTTATTTTTTGGATAAGCAAAAATTTTTGTTAATTGACTGACTATCACTGATTTATGGTAAATACTTACCCGCATGGGGTATTTATACCTAAGTAAATGATTAACCTTAAGAATTAGCAAATGAAAATGAAAATGCATATCCCTTAACCGTGATTAAGAGTTAAAAAGTGTATATTCAGACATGTCTTGCATTCATTGGCTTGGTGTAAACACCCATTGGGGTTAAGATTTTACCTGATTTAGTGCCTCTCAAAAGCTTTTGATTGCAATATATATTAGGGGTTGTCCATAAATGTTGATCAATTGAGTGGCGCAGTGGGACCTGAAGTATTGAAGTGTTAAAATCAAATGATTCACTTGAAGATTGTGCCTCAATTAGTAGATGAACAAGTATAACACCTACTACAACTAAATAAAAATAATGTAATGGTGTTTGTTGTGGAAGTTTCTTCAAAATCTTGGAATTTTCTAAAAATATTTTTCTTTTGGAATGTTCCAAAAAGCTATTTTTTGAGCAAGTGGTTTCAGGGTGTTCTCCACTCACAAATCTTCAAAACCAACTATCCATATACATTTTCTTTTTGCATGGTTTTAAAGAAAGGATTTTTCAGGAACCTTCTTTCGAAAGTCATCTGAACAACTATAAAACTCTGCAATGAAAACATTAGCTAATTGATGAAGTTTGTAAGAGGAGCATCTCTTTTCAAACCAACATTTAAAGTATTTGCTTCTGTGGATGGGTGAGTTCAGTATATTAACGCATTCTTATGCAGCATTTTTAGAACTTACAATTTTGGTGGTGAAGGAATGAGCAGTTCTTGTGGAAAATAGTAAAGTGGTACAATTGAACGTATATGCAAAGAGGAGGAATGCCTTCTATTAGTCTATGGATGCTAAGAAGCTCTGTTAATTGGTGGCTTGTTGTTACATTTATCCTCTTTTCTGTGAATCAGGTGGACCAGCAAAAATCCTCAGTAAGAGTCTTATTTGGACCTGTCTGCGCCGTGACATCGTTTACGATCTCATTACCAAAAAATGAGTGTTATGGTAAGTTACGTGCTTCCTTTCATGGTAACTGTGTAATGTGATAAAATGAACCATTCATTTGCTTTCTTTCATTGTTTCACTGATATGTGCTTCTTTCTACATTTCTGATGATAATTGGTTCCCTAGTTATCAATGTATGTGGTACTGTTCTTGACAGAGTAAATTACTGCATTTTCTTTTTCAATTAAATAACTGTATTTTCTGGCACAATTTTAGTGGTCAACATCAACCATTCGACCTTGATTGCATGATGACATTGTGCAATGGGAAAAATAATCACAAAAGCTAAACGTTTAGGTGAAAGATCAGCGATCCTTAAACTCTGTGTTTGTGGATGAAATCCCTCTCAGAAGAGTTTGTGGCCATTACGTGCCTTGAGCGTTACCAAATAAATGATTACTTGAATCCTGGACGTTGCTCATAATTGCATAAATATTGGCCAGCATATCTGTAACTGTTCTCTTAACACAAATTATAGTAGCATCATTTAAAGAAAAAATAAAACTCTGACTGCTCTTATCTGAATTATGTCGTTCTTGGTCAGTAAACCACAGTGATCGTATCTATCTCTTGCATTGTCACATTAACATCTTTGCAATTCTTTAAGCACTCTTTTATGCAAGTAAGTGTGTCAAAAACTAAAAATACGTAAGTTTTCTCATTTGGATGAATGCCATTTTTCTTTGGTTACAATGCAGAAGCAACGTATACCATCCAACTTCCCTTGCAATGCAGAACTTGAGTTGGACAAGATCAGCAACTTACCAGCACAGATTGTTGACAAAATTTTGTCTCATTTGTCACTTAGAGATGCTGTGAGGACAAGTGTCTTGTCAACTAAATGGAGACATAAATGGGTTACTCTACCAAATCTTGTATTTGATAATCAATCTCTTTTGATCTCATCCCAAGACCAAACCTTCATAAAAAATAAGATAGTAAACATTGTTGATCATGTTCTCTTACTTCATTCTGGTCCTGTACACAAGTTCAAGCTTTCTCATCGGGATCTTCAAGGGGTTTGTGATATTGATAGATGGATTCTCTTTCTATCAAGGGGTTCTCTGAAGGAATTTGTTCTTGAAATATGGAAAGGACATCGCTACAAACTCCATTCTTCTATATATCTTTGTCAAAAGTTGATCCACTTGGAACTTTTTAATTGTCTTCTAAAACCTCCTCTCACATTCAGTGGTTTTAAAAGCTTGAAAAGCCTCGATCTTCAGCACATCACTATGGAACAGGATTCATTTGAGCATCTCGTATCAAGCTGCCATTTACTTGAGCGGCTTACACTGATGAATTTTGAGGGTTTCTCCGATCTTAAAATCCATGCACCAAATCTCCTCTTCTTTGACGTTGGAGGCGTCTTTGAAGACATCAATTTTATGGACACATTCAATCTTGCCATCGTTTCTATTGGGTTATATGTAAATCCTGGATTTGACAAAAATCTTCCTTTAGGCAGTGCTGGAAATTTGGTGAAGTTTTTTGCTCATTTGCCTCGTCTTCAACGGCTCGAAGTACAGAGCTTTTTCTTGAAGGTATCTTCATAGCAACTTCTTTTCCCAAGAATTTGTTCCTGTAAAACTTAAGCATTAAAAGCTGTTCGACAATCAAAAGTATTGAGCTGGATCATTTACTTTTGTGATGTGCACAATATCATTAGGGCCGAATCATTTAGTACTACCATGTGAAAATTGCTTGTGTCCTATGGTGCAAGTCATAGTTTATTATGAATTTTCAACTCACTGCTCATTAGTTCTCACAAGTCCTTAATTGTTAACAATTGTAATCAGCCTTTGTTATCTACTATTTCAAAATGCACCATCATTACATCTTGCCACTACTTTCTACCACTGTCATTGGCTTCATTTTAGATTCACCGGATCGTTGTTAGGAACGATATTCTCTTGAAAAAATTTCCCCCTATTGTATGATATATGTTGTGCTCAACCTTACAGAGTCTTAACTCTTTTTTATTTTTAACTACCATGTAAAATTTCTCTGGTGGATTCCTTTGCCATGCTCATCTCTCTGCATTATTTATTGGGTGCTAATCATTGTTATGTCCGCAGTATCTAGCTGATGATAAAGTGCCAGGAAGACTACCAACGCCTTGTGACGAGCTTAGTTTTCTTTCGATGCGCATAAATTTCAACCATTTGGATGAGTGTCTGGCAGCTCTTTGCCTTCTCAGAAGTTCCCCTAACCTACAAGAGCTTGAGATGTTGGTGAGTTTCAAATATCACTTGAACTTCATTAGTACCAATCGTAAACTGGCTTCAACATACTTTACTGCATGGATAATCTTCACGTACTCAACCTATTTTGCAGCATGCAAACTTCTCACAGCATCCGCTGAACGTGTGTCTTTAAATTCTGTACTTTCATGCCATTTGTCTTTTTGTAGGCACGCACAGAAGAACAAAGTACTTCGAGAACAGTTGCCGATGTTATGGAAGAGAATTACCAGAATTGTATGTTCAATCAATTGCGTCATGTTAAGATTGCTGGTATATCTGGGCTTAAACAAGAGCTGAATTTCATCAACTTTCTGCTTGCAAATTCACCAGTACTTGAAAGGATGACTGTCAAGCCAGCTTCAGTTGACGGTGCATGGGAGATGCTCAAAGAGTTGCTTCGCTTCAGGAGAGCTTCGGTACAGGCTGAAGTTGTTTATGTTGACCCTTAATTGATAGCATATCTAAGCTGGGGATCCTGAGGTCTAGTAAGATATAGTGGTTTAGCATCTAGTATAGAAACTGAGCTAGACTATCTGATGAAACTGATGTTAAATGAAAGCACCAACATGATCTGTAGTCTTGAAATTTCCGAACGATACTAATCGATGCATGTGTACTTGTCCCATAGATGTGGAGATGAGTTCAAAGGGCGACAGAGCCTTCTTGTTCTTCTGTAATTCCAAACCCCATTATTGTGTCTTGTGCTGATGTTGGAATTGTTGTCAAACATGTGTTACTGTTGTCTTGGAGAAGGTAGTTGAACTGATGTTACTTAGTATTGATTTCTTACATTCTTGTACATGGATTTATTGTATGTGTAGTTGAAAGCATATCTTGTCTTTCTGCTCTTGTAATGGAAAAGTCTGAAATATTTAGGAGTGGGCGTTAGATTCTTGAATAAAGTTTAAGGGGATTAATGAGACCTAATAATACTTCAGATGTACCTTGAATAAACAAGGTTAATTTGAGAAAAATTAATGTTTTATGCCAATAACATTAGTTAGAACTAAAACACGCGATAAAAACTTTTAGTGTTTACATCAAATCAATAAATATTATACACAATTA
This sequence comes from Solanum clarkiae, assembly GCA_011800125.2. NCBI lineage: Eukaryota > Viridiplantae > Streptophyta > Magnoliopsida > Solanales > Solanaceae > Solanum > Solanum clarkiae. Next base: position 26,376,456 of record JAABOM020000084.1, on the reverse strand, counting down.
TCACTTAATCATTGTATTTAAAGGGTTGTTTGATAGTTGGTTAGAATTATTTAAGTATATCAGTAAAGCAAGATATTAGTTATAAGATATTAGAAAATCTATGTATTATTTTATATGAATATTAGTTTTGTGGGGTTTAATTATTCATGAATTTATTATTTCATCTTGAATCATCCATAAAATGATTTTTTAAAAAATATAATATATAAATTTCTAATCACTTGTATGTGTATTATTTATATGAATTTGTAAATTATAAATCAAATGTAGTATTAATTTAATATGTGAATAACTTGCCCCATAATCAACTATTAATACACAATATAATTTTATACATAACTCACCTTCAAATCATCTATCAAATGAATCTTAATGTAGATATTCATTTCACTAACCACATTTTATTTTACAAACATTATCGTCTTATTACTTTTTATCTTATCATTAGTATTTAGTCTACAAAGTTTTGTTTACAAAAACTTGGCACATAATTTAATATCATAATCCAAATAGAATAGTAATTTTGTTGGCTGATTATCTCAATTTTCACGTTATTGATGAGAGGTGTATGTTAACTTTCACGTTATTGATGAGAGTGCTATGTTTCTTAAATTTTCAATATAATTGATGAAAGTCGTATATTCCTTGTATTTTCAAGTATCTCAACTTTCACCTTGTTAACAAGACTTTCATTCTCAGTCTGTCATTTTGGGTTATGTAATTTCCTTCAACCAAACAGTCCCTTACCCATCTTCTTTACATTATCCACTCTTCTGCTTCATCGGACCCTTCACTCTTCACCGGAATACAGAGAGAAAATGGCGATTTCCGTCGCTTCTCTCACTTCATCCTTTTCCTCTCTTTCATTTTCTTCTCAAATTTCTCAAAAACCCTATGCCTTATCCCTCACACATTCAAAGAAATTCTCTTTTTCTCTCACTCCCAAAGTCCCGGCGCTCGTCGTCTCAGCTTCAGTAGCGGAAGCACCGGCGCCGGAGGAATTTGAAACGAGAGAAGACCTTTTGAAGCTCGTGAAAAGTAGACTTCCCGGAGGTTTCGCTGCACAGCCTATTTTCGGAACTGGTAGACGTAAAAGCGCTATTGCTCGTGTTGTCCTTCAGGAAGGTTCTGGAAAAATCATAATCAATTACCGTGATGCTAAGGTGTACGCCTCACTCTACCTTCTTTAGTTCCACTTACTGTATGCTTTGCTTTGCTTTATAAAAGTTGGTTATTCAGTTGCTAAGTACAATTGCAGAAAGTATTGTTGCATTGTTCTTGTTACCATGAAATTAGGTCTTGTGATAACATTGTTTTTCAGTATTTTTTGTAGTCACAGTGGCATTTCTGTGTTTTTGAATTAGCTTCCGTTTGGTCAATTATTTTTGAAGTTGAAACTTGAAAAATTGAGGTTTTGAAGATGTGAGTTTTTGGAATTTGAAGTGTGAGATCTAGAAAACCTAATGTACCTTAGTTGCCAAAGTGATTAGTATTTGATGAAATGGATCAAGAGTCGAATGCTTGCAGAAGCTTCATATAGCCGATCCCAACTAGTTATTCAAGTTGGTAATGGTCTCTAACATCTGCATTAGGTGATATGATGCTCATACGTGACACAGGTAGCCAATTGGTTTACGAGGTTTGATTCTCATGTGTCTTATTAGAAGTTACTGGTTGCTGAATTGTTCACTTTAAATCAGTGTAGATAGCAAGCTTTAGGAAGGCTTATAGTACTTCATAATGTTCTGTGAAGAATTTCATATATCAAGGGACAACTCTGTTATAATGTATAGAGATCGTAAAGAAGGAAATCTGGCCTTGAAAAGCAAATAGAACACAGAAGCAGGAAGCATACCAATACCTTTTGAGTTTTCTAGGAAATGAATGCCTAAAATATGTTTGTGGATCATTGATGCATAACAGAAGATGAGAAGAACAGAACTTCTCCGTTGCAGTAGTTGAATAATCAAATTATATAAGTAGGATTTTTCTAAGTTAAAATAAAGAAGTAAACTGTGTTTAGCAGACTTGAAAACTCTAGGGATCCAAAAGGTGTGTGAAATTGTCACTTTTTCTGATGTTTCTATGTGAATAGAAGTGTTAAAATATTTTTGGATAAGAACCACTAAAATAGGTATTTAATATACGAGTTCTCTGATTTTATATACTCAAGGCCCGGTGAGCAAATCATCAACATTCTGATTAACACTGCCTAATTTTTTTCTATTCATTGCTTTGTTGCTTTTGAGTTTTCTCGAAACAGCCTCTCTATCTCTATGAGGTAGTGGTTAGGTCTGCGTACATTTTTCCCTCCCAGATCCCACTTGTGGGATTCCACTGGGTATGTTGTTGTTGTTATTTGCTTTGTTGCTTTTGACTATATGAGACTTAACATGTGTCATGATTTGTAGGAATATCTTCAAGGAAATCCATTGTGGATTCAATATGTCAAAACTCCACTGGCCACTTTAGGATATGAGGCTAGCTATGATATTTTTGTCAAGGTGGAAGGAGGTGGTCTTTCTGGGCAAGCTCAAGCGATTTCCCTTGGCATTGCTCGTGCACTCCTAAAGGTTAGTAAGAACCATAGAAAACCATTGAGGGAAGAGGGTCTGCTAACTAGAGATTCCAGAGTTGTGGAGCGGAAGAAAGCTGGTCTCAAGAAGGCTCGCAAGCGTCCACAATTTTCCAAGCGTTGAGGTTACACTCCTAACATTTTTTCCCTTTCTCTCTGTTTGGTATTCCATTGAAGGACACATGTGTGAGAGCTTCTAATGCAATTTACTCATGTTCTTTGCTTTCCCTTTCTAGGTCGGTACTTGCTCACTGTGGCGGCATTTGGTAGAAAGGTGTGTAAAATCATCGTACGTTATTGCTGTAGTGAGTTAAATATAACTTAAGCAAAACGGCCAGAGATGATGCTACTTTTACAAATTTTATTGTTTCTTATTAAGAGCTTTTCTTGTTTATTTATACATAGTTGATTGATCACCATGAAAATCATTATGGATTCCTCAAATCATGGTTGCAAATGAATAATATAAACCAAGATTTGTGTTTGTAATCCTTTTTCTACTTTTGGTTTGCAGATTTGGTGTTTTTTGGACCCAGATTGGGAAAGAGCATATCGATCTGATTTGATCGTTTAAGATCAGCAAAATGGTTCATATTTATCATTCAAATGCTGCTTGTAAATTTTGTATCAGTCCGGACTCAGAATTACAATTTGTTCTATTGAAGGCATTGTGTGGAGTTTAGTTTCTTGTAACTGGCCTAAGTTTCAATTCACATGGTAAACGTACATTCTGGAGATTCTTTTGTGCCTGTCCTGGAATGAAATGGCTCCAGAAAGTGCTGTTATCCTTTCAAATATCTTAAAACACTAGTTACATACAAGTTTCCATCTCAGTAGTATCTACTTTTTTCCTTTTACTTGACCTTAGAATCTTCTCTCTTCTTTCTGTTTTTGGTAAGTTTCTAACTTCCCACAGCGACAACAGTTCGATTAATATGGTTTCGAGCTAAATAAGGTTCATTTCGGAGAAGTTCTTTCTACAACAACAACAATAACATATCCAGTATAATCCCACAAGTGGGGTCTGGGGAGGTTAGATTATACGCAGACCTTACCGCTATCTCATAGAAGTAGAGAGGTTGTTTCCTAAAACTCTCAACTCAAATCCCATAGGCAGAAATACCTAGATATGACCAAAAGAAATGTAAGTGAAATGTAGGAAATGTAAGTGAAGGGAAGGGGACAATAGGTGCGACTAGCAATAAATCACATATAACAGTATGAAAAATATGACAAATTAACACATACCAATCAGACAATGAAAAAAGAAGGAACTAGTAACAGTAAGATATTACCGGGAGAAGTTCTTTCTATCAAAAATATTTTTTTTTTCATATTCATCTGCGGGTGGTCCCATGTCTTTGGTGATGTAAGGTTTGTCAGTTATCTAACCTACACCACTTAGATGAATGCTTTCAGACTAAATCCATTTCGACCGCAATTTAGGGCAAAAGTAGGGCTACTTTCTACAAATTTTTTGAGAAGAAAAATGAAAAAGAAATTGAGTGAGGCAAGATTCCAACTCACAAATTTTTACTTCCCAAACTTCCACGTCACCATAGTAATAATAATGAGTAATAAAATTAACAATTTTCTAATATATGATTAACACTCCTCCGTTAGTCTCTTTTAACACCTAAAAAAAGTCCAATCACAATAATAAGTGAGGATTCGATAGAGGACTATTGGCGTCTTACTCACTATTATCGTCGTTATAAGGCTCATATTCAGTCATTGAAGATCGAAGCATCTGAGTCGAAGCAAAAGACACTTGATAAAGTCCGTAGCCTTGAAGCAAAAGAATTCTCCCAATTAAAAGATTTCAGCTGGGCAATGAGTGGATTGCATAGACTCGTCTTATCAAGGCGAGTTGTCGCCTGTTCCTATCCATTTGCATATTACTATTTTGGATATCTGTTTGCGAATGAAATAACAAAAGAAGAAAGGGAAATAAAGCAGAACCTTTTTGAGGACCAACAGCAGCAACTTGAAACAAATATCGAAAGACTTTCTATGTTCTTGGAGGAGCCGTTCGCTAACTATGATGAGGATAAGCTTGTTGAGACTAGAATGAAGATTATTACTCTCTCTACAGTAACTGATGACTTCTGCAAAAACTTGTCAGTGTAAATTACATCTAATTTGCAGCAGCGCCAGTGAAAACTCATTACTCAATTTGCCTTTTTTCAGGTACGTATGCATTGACAACGATTTGCTCGTTCCTCTACAGCAAGCAACTCATACGATAGCTCTATGTGTGATTCGATGGCACCTAAAATTTACTATAGAGAGTCATCTCAAGTCTTAACACAAGGCATGGAAACAATGTATTTGGATGGCATCCATCTTCTTCAACTTGTTGTAAAAGAGATTTGAGGTTCAGGATCCTGTCTTCTGTTCTTCTAGTACAGTACGTATCACAAGCCAATCAATTCAATTTCTTGTCTTCTGTGTAAGTTTTGGTAAAATAGGTTCTTATAACGAGTAAAATCTTCTGGTTTTGTAAATGACAAGCATATCTATTCTGCTTTCACTGAGCTGCAGAATTAAAATGTAAAGAATTGAACTAGATTTGGTGGGGTGCGCCAGGCCTGGGCTGTAGTGCAACGCCTAGGCGACGCGTGAAGACACAAGTAGCAAGCTACTTAGATAGGCCTTTCCCTTAAAAAATTAAGTTAATATCGTGTGAACCAATGGTCCACATATCAGATATTAATCTGATAAGAACAGATACTACACTTGATCTTAGCCAAAAGGCCGAGAAAGGTATGCTTTGCAACTTCGGTAGGCGTTG
>JAABOM020000084.1:26358157-26370987 GCA_011800125.2 Solanum clarkiae | reverse complement strand
GGGTCGGGGGGTATTAAATTAGGGGCGCGTGTAGTCACGCGCCCGTTTTAAATTTTAATTAATTTTTAATTTTTTTTAAATGTTAAAAATTGTTAAAATAAAAACAAAGTCTCGATAATTAATTTGACACCGTGGAGGGTAAAAATTGGGTGTCAACAATCATATAAATATTAAAAAATTATTTTAGACCATAAGTTTCAACATTTCTTATTTTTTCTTAAGCATCATGTCAAGTCAAAGAGTGCGACATAAAATGAGATGAAAGGAGAGAGTATAAGAGTTGAAGAAATTTAGATAGTTTTCACATATTGTAGACACTATAACTTAAGAAATTTAAATTGCATGCCTAAATAAAATTTTCCCTTCAAATTAATATGATTTCAAATCACCTATGTCATATCATGATTTGAATTCGTATCCAAACAAATCCATAAAAGGGAATTGTAGGTTTCAAATTAAATGAAAACTAAACAATTTACTCGAGCAACTTACTAGATAATTAAAAAAACGTTTTAGAGATAATATTTTTCAATTATCGATCAATGTGGTAATCACATTTGTTTGATGAAGACCTTTTATTCAATCTCCCAGCAAACAAAAATGATTTTCAATAGGGGTGCGCATCGATCGATTCGATTCGATTTTATACATTATCGGTTCGGTTTATCAGTTTTCGATTTTTAAATATGCTAAACCAATAAGCAATCAATAAAATAATTTTTATTGATTTTAAGTTCTTAACAATTCGATTTTTGGTTTACCCGATAAGAACGAAAATGAAAATTTGCATTAACAAAAAAATCAGATAAAGTACAAAAACTATGTTTTCAAACTTGCAAAAGTTATAATTGGTTAATTACAAACTAAAATACTAAAGTGAATAACTAATCGCTTAAGTAATATAAGGATTATAATATGTAAAATATTATTATAGTGTCCTATTACTATTAAATTACTAATATTTAATATTTACAAAGAGGTAAAATAGTAAATTATTACAATCTAAATATCCTGTCTTGATATCTAAACAATCCGAGTACCTGAAATAAAATGAACTTCAATTAGACTAGTATTACAAAGGACTTCTTTTGGTTTAGACATTTAGTATGACCATTCTCGTAGCTCGACTAATTAAAATTTACGTCAAATAGGCCTGTGATCCGTGGACATCACCATACAAAGACTTAAAATTCTGGTATTGATGAACGTCTCTCGTACAATATGTGTAGGTTCAATTTTTATTAGTTTTTTTTTTCCTTTCCATTTCTTCATCTCCATTGTAATAGACTACTTCTTTTTCTAAAAGAAAAAAAATTCTTACAAAAAAAAAATTGTTTTTTCATTTCCTCATTCCAAGTTCATGTTTCAATAAACTAATATATGAAACTTTAATGTTGCTTCAGATTTATGGAGTATATATACCCTTCTGTTGTAATATTATAAATTATCGTTAATCAAATCAGTATCTTTTCTTAAATAAACTTAGTTAAAATAGTGTTGTTGCTTCGATTTTTATAGCAGAAGGCAATAATCTCTAATTTTTATTCTGAAAATGTGTTTTTCTTAATTAAGGCTTTTGTGGCGAGGTAATTTTGGCTACGGGATTTGTTCATATACTGTTGGGAGCATTTGAGAGCTTGTTTAGCCCTTAAAGCTATGACTAGACAAGGTCTCGAATGCATTTGTCAGTATGTAAACAAATCGTGTAGCCAAAATTATCCCGGTCGTAAAAGTTTTAATTAGGAAAAAATACATTGTTTTCAAGATGAAAAGTTGGATCATTTTACCGATAATTGGAATCGACATGCCTATGCCTCCGGCTATTAAAAATTGAAGCAACAACAATCAATTTATAGTTCAACACTTTAATTTTAATTCGATTTTACGAATTTTATCAAGTACATTCTGAAAAAATTAAAGCCGGAGGAGGAACAAAAAGAGAAGCAAAAATGCAAAAAGTTAGAGTCGTAAGGTTTGTCTGACTTTAGAGCGAAGGAAAAAAAATAGAAAGAGAATTATTGAGATTCTTATTCTTAATTCTCAATAATAAAATTGTTGATTCTAGAATTAATTTTCTGAGACACATTAAATGGCAAATTCTATAAAAATAAAATAGAATTAAGACTCAATTGGATCGAACACCGTCACAATTTTAATATTACAACTAAAAAAATATAAAATACTCAATATTTCAGCCTTCGTAATAGAATGAAAATCGAGATATTTACTGAAAGTTAAAATAACTAAGGGAACTCACCTAGCAAGTAATGAAATAAATAATCATCTCGTGAACTCTTTTTCTTTTTTTTTTATTGATTTTTTATTTGATAATCAAAATTGTGTACTACAGAACTCGTTCAAAAATGGTGCTCTCAATAGAATTTTTTTAATCAATTTCGAAGTTTCTCCAATTAATTAGTAAAAACTGAAAGAAGCAAATTTCTTTCTCCAACCATATGTTATTCAAAGTCCACTTATCTATCTTCTATTTTAACATGACCGTACATAATATTGATATGGCAAAAACATCAAACTATTCTATATGTATAATACCAAAAAATGTGTTGCTTCTTGAGGTTTGATGTTTAACCGTCCAACTAAAAGCTTTTCCATATTTAAATGGTATATAATTAATTTAAAAAAGAAGAGGAAATAGAAGCTTGATATGTTCATTTGACATTGAGTTTTTTTGCCCTCAACGCACTCTGATATAATTGAATTGTGAAATTAATATTACACATATATATTTTCATAATTTCATTAAAATAAGAAATATTTTTAATCGTTGAAAATTAGAATTTAATAGGTGAAATGATGGATATTTTCAATTTAAAAAACTAACACTAAGGGCATAGAGGTCAAATGGGTAGAAGAAAGACAAATTTAAACAATTATTAATACGCTAAACGGCATGCTTCATCTCTTTTCATATCATGGTTAAACAAATTACATATTTAAAAAACTGTGTGAAATATTAATTTGATAAAAAATTTATTATTTAAGTACATATTTCGTAGATAATACATTAGTGCAAAGCAGAACATATAAATTTAGTATATTATTAATAGTTAAAAGCTTTAAAAAGTGCAAAGTTCTATTATATTTTATTCCTATACTAAGTTAAAACATTGTAAAATATCTTATTAATTAAATATTTATTATATTAATATTAGATATTAAATGTGGAAAGATGTTAAGTTACAAATTAAAAGGCAAAAATATTCGTATTAAAAAAATTTCTCATTTCAAATTTAATATCATACATATAAAAAATTTCAAAGTCACCTCTAGATCCACTTATGATTTTTGAATACGTGTCACCCTTTAGCATTACTCTGCTGAGAAAAAATTATCAGGATCACACAGAAAGCTGCCCACGACGTCGTTCCGGCTGCACTGCTAGATCTCCGTTTGGTCGCCGCCGTCCAATGTCGTCGTCGTCGTCGATGTTAAACAATAGTGTCTCAAAATTAATGTTTCCGACGACGAGCCTGACGAATTTGCCAACAAGCTTAGGATGCGAGCACGAAGGAAGAGAAAGAAAACGCCGGCCTAGGCATAACCGGTTTCTCTCGTATTGTTATGAAAAAGCTCCTCAGGTGGTGGGCTGTTCTTCTATTCTTACTTGCCGCAGGTCTTCCCTTCTTTGAAGCCTCTCGAATTGGAAGAAGACCTAGTTCGGTTGTTAAAAGTTCGAATCCGGTAACTGCAAATAAACCTGATAAGGTTATTGAGAAGAAACCGCCGACGAACTTGAATCGCCTTGATCCAGGACTCATGTTGTCCATGGAGTTATGTGAGTTTCTTTTTCCTTCAGAAGTTTTTGCAATATGATCTACATTATCTAAGTACCTAATTGTTTTTAGTCGTTATGATATTAGTTTATGCAGAATGTGCACATTGCTTGTATTATTCGTTACACCTCGTTTGAAAGAGTTTAGGATTTTATAGACTACTTGAAATATGCATATCTGTAGTCTTTGGACAAGTATTATTATATCTATAATTAGATGAATTATGTTGTAGGCATTAGTACAATGATAAAATCCTGGTCTTTACTGTGACATTCAGAATCGTCCTTTCCCAATCGATATCCCTTGAACTTTCCAAAGCTAGAAATCAATCATTGATCCAATTTGAGTACCTCTGCTGAATAGACCTCAATATTGATCCATGTAGAACACGAAAAAGTTGTCTTGATTACGACTATCTGTCTGATAATTAAATGTGTTTCCAATGAATTGAACACTAACGAATTGTTTTGGTCAATAGAATACTAAATATTTGTTTTGATTATGTACACGAAGATGTTTATACTTTCTTTGGAGAGTACCCTAAACAGAGATAATTAAATTCTCCATGTGAAAGCATGTTTCAATGTGAAGGTATTTATAAATGTACCCTTCCTTGTGTTCTAAATAACTTTGTTTCTTTCTTTCAAGAAAGAGACTACTCTCGTACTTGTACCAAAAGAAATATGCTCGTCTAGTAGCTAGATGGAACTGGTTTGTACTGCAGCTATCCAAAATCTGTTACCTTTGTCAGCCAGAACATGTCAAGGTTAGCATTTCTTGGAAAACACAGGTAGGAGTAAAAACACCTTGTATCTGCAAAAAAGCTAATATGACTCTTCACCTTTCATTATCAATCCTTTAGGTGGTTTCGTCTAAGGCAGCTAAAGATTTAGTTTCTGTCATTCAGCTAGTAACTGAAATTTTCTTAAGGGTATGCTAATTGGATTCAGCTTCTATTCTCTGCTTTCCCTAAATACACTGTAATTTAGTTTTTGTAACTGGCGTAAGTTTCAATTCACATGGTAAACGTACTGTAACAACCTGGTCCAACACTGTGAAGTATTGTCCGCTTTGGACACCGTGGCGACGCGCCACGCGTACCCGCATGGATTTGTCCTCTTGGGTTACCCCAAAAGGCGCCTCACAAGTTAGATCCAAGCCTCTACTAATATAGCCCAGGAACTCCCCCTCTTCTGCCGATGTGGGATTCGCCTAGCCGAGGCGACGGTGCCACGCGCTCTGGGACAGTTTAATATAATTCTGGAGATTCTTTTGTGCCTGTTAAGTTTTAAAGCTTGGAATGAAATGGGTCCAGAAAGTGCTATTATCATTTCAAATATCTTAAACAGTAGTGGATATTAGTTACATACAAGTTTCCATCTTAGTAATATCTACACAACAAAACTTGTACTTTTTCCTTTTACTTGACCTTAGAATCTTCTCTCTTCATTGTGTTTTTGGTAAGTTTCTACCTTCCCACAACAACAACAATCTGTATTGGAGTTCGATTAATATGTGCTCGAGCTAGGTAAGGTCTATTCGAGGGAAGTATTTTCTATCAAGAACTTTTATTTCATATCCACAATTTAAAATCGAGATCTCTAATTAAGAAAGGAGCAGCTTCATTTGCGGTCTCATGTCTTTGGTGATGTAAGGTTTGTCAATTATCGAACCGACATCACGAGATGAATGCTTTCAGTCCAAATCCATTTTGGCCGCAATTTAGGGAAAAAGTAGTACTACTTTTTACAATTTTTTTGAGAAGAAAACCAAAAGAAGTTGAGTAAGGCAAGGTTCCAACCCAAGTTTTTACTTCCCACACTTCCATGTCACCACAATAGCAATAATAATAGTAATAATAATAATAACATTAACAGCTTTCCTATATATGAGTAACACTCCTCTCTTTAACACCTAAAAGAAATCCAATCACAATAAAAAGTTAAATCCATACTAAAAGGCCAAGAATTAGTTGTTGAGTTATATGGTTAAGCTTCTTTTCTTCTACTTTCTTTCTTTATCCGCCACACTGTTTACAGTCTTCACTCTAATTTGATTATTTTTTTTTATAGTTAACTAATGACTAAGGAGTTCCACTAAACAAAGAAACTATATAAGGCCAAAAAGTATCACAAGAGTTCCACTAAACAAAGAAACTATATAAGGCCAAAGAGTATCACAACAATCAAAGTCACTCTGCTTTTTTTCTTTTTGGAACAACCTTAAGAACAGGAAAAAAAAAAGAAGAAAGAAAGAACAAAGATTGTTTCTAGTTGGAGGGGTTACTTGCTTCCCTTCCAAAAATTGGTCACCAGCATTTCCATCGGTGACGAAATTTAAAAAAAAAAAAGAAGCGAAATTCCCTTCTAAATTTGTTCCATTTTTCTGCAACTTTGCCTTTTGGGGGGTTAAAATAAATATGGCAATCGATGACTTGTATGGCCGCAGTGATGAAGAATACTGTAATGATGAGTACGAGGATGATTGTGATCGTGACCCAGAGCCTGAATCTGATGATGATTTGGCCTGTGGCAAAGCTCCTTCATGCAGGGTATAGTGAAAATCATTTCCTTTTTATTCTTTTTTCCTTTTAACTTATCTTAGAAGTAAAAGCCTCACGGATAGTACTTTGTGTAAGTTTGTTGATCTAAAAGTCAAGTTCTTGAGTTATGTCTCTTTCATTTTTTTTTTTTGGTTACATGATTAAGATCACAAGATTAAAGTGCATTTTGGAACATTCTATATATATTTAGTTTAAAAACACAATATTCAAAAATCTTTTTTGCTTTTTTTAAACTCATAAGTCAAGTCAAAAACCACAGAAACAAATTGAAATAGAGGGAGAAATAATTTAACTTCAAATTTCGTATTTTACTATTAATAAAATGATTTATAGCTTAAAATTTTTTCTGGCACCACACGTTTTAAAGGACTTTTTTCACCTCTTTAACTCCGTAACCAAGCAAACAACTTCACGTAAATTGGGACAAAGGAAATTGCTTTGGTGTTGATCAAATTGTACGGTAGGTTTGCACTATTAAGTGAGTTTTTCTTAAGTTTGTTTGGAAATTTGTATCTCATTGGAAAATGGAGTGAACCTCTAGTGTGAAAGAATTCATAATTTGTCCTACATGCATCCAAATGGAGAAGAAGTCATATTAAACCGCAATGGCATAGCCACATATACCCCAGGGTGGCCAATCAGACACCCTTCATCGAAAAATTATATTATGTATACAGAAAATTGTATAAAATATATCAGTCAATTTTTTTTTTCATACGTACATTCTAAACTTTGGATAACTTAATAAAATTTCTGATTTCGCCAAACAAATAATCAAAGATTCATATAGGTGATGCCAACTAATTTGGAATGTTTTTGTTGTTTTCTCTGTTGAATGATTAAGAACTACGAGTATGTTCAAGGTTATCTGATTTGTTACTTGTGGATATATTATGATTGCTGGTAAAATAGCATCAACTCCCTCTAAATTAGTCACAGAAATAAGGTGAGTTCTGTTATATTTCACAAAAAACACTTGGCATGTAAAGTCTTGGATGCAAATACTAATTGACGAAAAAGGAGAGAATAAATTGGACTTTCAATTATGTGACTTTTGGTATTTAATGTGCTGAGAATTGCGTGTTGTACGGAATCTTTTAAATGTGATAATTTAGTCCTCCGTTTTTGGATTTTGCAGGTAATAAGGAAAGAGTCCCTTTTAGCAGCACAGGTTGGCACATCTTTGTCCCAATTTCTTTGTTTTCAATTTTTTTTTACTAGTATCAGAGATGTGAAGCATTTCTATAAAATTTGTAGAAAGAAGATTTACAGAGAGTAGTAGACTTGCTTTCTCTGAAGGAACATCATGCACGAACCTTGCTTATTCATTATCAATGGGATGTCGATAAGGTGTTTGCAATTTTAGTTGAACAAGGAAAAGAAAAATTGTATGCAGAAGCTGGTATAACACTAGAAGAGAAAGTTGAGAATCCTTCCTCTGACCCCTCGACTTAATTTACATGTGAAATCTGCTTTGAAGATTTCCTTGATGTGCAAACGACGCTGATGGACTGCAATCATAGGTTTTGCAATGATTGTGAGCATCTTCCATCCTCCCCTAATCTCTCTCTCTGAATTTGCTTTCTTTTCTCGTCTTTTAAATTTAGTAACTTGATCCATTTTGATCGAATTTTTCTTCTTCTCAGTTTTATTAGTCTTGTCACTCCAATTTATGGATGATGTAGCCTAAAAGTTGTTTTTTCTCATTGTCTTACCTAGGTTGGATAGAGTATTTCATAGTAATGATAAATGATGGTAAGAGTAGATGTATAACATGCATAGCTCAAAATTGCAAAGCGATCTGTGATGAAGGAAAGATTAGGGATCTAGTCGCAAAGGATCCTAATTTGGCGGAGAAGTTTGATCGTTTTCATACATCGAGGATAATAAGAGGGTTAAATGGTTCCCTAGTGTCCCTCATTGTGGAAATGCAATTCATGTTGAGGATGACAAGTTCTGTGAGGTTGAATGTCCATGTGGTCAACAATTCTGTTTTAATTGCTTGTGCGAACTGCACTCACCTTGTTTGTGTGTTATGTGGGGCCTTTGGAAAAATAAGTGTGACGATGAAGCACCCACCATCAATTGGCTTTCAGAGAACAAGCCTTGTCCGAACTGTAATAAAATTGTGGAGAAGGATGGAGGATGCAAGCTGGTACAGCGTATATTTGGACAGCCATTCCAGTTAGACTTATGTGAAGTATAGTTTTTTTGCACTTGTAATATGCAGCTCTAGCTGTAAAATTTTCATTTCTATATATCTAGTATTGGCAATCTTGTAACTGTTAACTAGCATATCCTTTCTTTAGACTGGAGGACTTGAAGGTCACTCGGTGAAAGTGCTAGGTCTGTCCCTATATATTTTCATGTCATGTCGGTTCTTCAGTTCGTTTTGAAGTCGGATGATGTTTGACTCTCCGTTAGTTTTTAAGTCCATTATGTTATTTGGACTAAAAGGTCCTCCACTTTTAGCAAATTTAAGGGACTAAACATGGTTGTACAAGGTTATACTTGAAGGACTAAAATAGACCTACTCTCATAGATAGAAGGGACTATTTCGGCTAAAACTCATCGATATATCTTTCACTACTTTCCGCTTCCTGTTGCTTATCATATTAAATTCCTGCAAATGATTTGTTTTGTTCTTCATAGAGAGGTGTTGAAGCTACTGGACTTGAACACACATGGAATAGTATATCAGGTCATACTTGTGGCAGATACATAGAAAGCCACTTGAAAAGTAAGGTTTCCGTAGAGGACTATCAGCGTTTTACTCAGTATTATCGTCGTTATAAGGCTCATATTCATTCATTGAAGATCGAAGCATCTGAATCAAAGCAAAAGATACTTGATAAAGTCCGTAGCCTTGAAGCAAAGGAATTCCAATTAAAAGATTTCAGCTGGGCAATGAGTGGATTTCACAGACTCGCCTTATCAAGGCAATTTCTCGCCTGTTCCTATCCATTTGCATACTACTATTTTGGTGATCTGTTTGCAGATGAAATAACAAAAGAAGAAAGGGAAATAATGAGGACCAACAGGAGCAACTTGAAAGAAATATCGAAAGACTTTCAGTGTTCTTGGAAGAGCCCTTTGCTAACTATGATGAGGATAAGCTTGTTGAGATAAGAACGAAGATTATTACTCTCTTTAGAGTAATTGATGACCTCTGCAAAAACTTGCGAGTGTAAATTACATCTAATTTGCAGCAGGCCAATGTATATATCATATTTTCTAGCGAAACTCATTGCTCAATTTGGCTTGTTTCAGGTACGGATGCATCGACAATGATTTGCTAGCTCCTCTACAGCAAGCAACTCGTACGATAGTTCGTTATAGATCCAAAGTTGTGGAGAAAGCATCAGAACTATACGTAGGTGCAGCTATACTCTATAATGCATCTTAAATTCCATTAGCTATGTCGACCTAAAATTTACTAGAGAGCTGTACGCTGCACTCGCTTAATCCATAAAGAATTTTCCTTGAAATGTCATGCAACTGCTGATTGCTGAGTGAAACTTTGCAAGCTTTATGCATTTGGATGGCGTCGTTTCTGTGAAAAATGTTCCAGCTTAAGGCAATCTTATCTTCTTCAACTTCTCGTAGCTGGCTATAAGAACAGGTCCGCGGTCCAGGATTCTGAGGCCAATCAGTTCAGTTGTATTTTTTATTATGTTCTTGTGTGAGTTGTAAATTGGTGAGGTTTCATAACAAGTAATAATCTTCTGATTTTGTAAATGATGAGTACATCTTTGCTATGTTTCACGGAGCATGAGCATTATTTGCAACACACACAAAAATTGAACTAGAATTGGTGGGGTGCGCCAGGCCTGAGCTGTAGTGCAACGCCTAGGCGACGCGTGAAGACCCAAGTAGCAAGCTACTTTGATAGGCCTTCCCCCTTAAAAAATTGAGTTAATATCGTGTGGATCAATGATCCACATATCAGATATTAAACTGATAAGAACAGATACTACACTTGATCTTAGCCAAAAGGCCGAGAAAGGTATGCTTTGAAACGTTGGCAGGCTTAGTCTTTTATATTTCCCATCAGCTGTCAGATTTATTTTCTTGTTTCGATGTGGGACGAGAATATTGCAAAGGCGGAGTTAAGAATATACTTTGCAGTTTGCACCAACACTTATTTTTCTTTTAGTGGAAAAAAATATGAAGCACGAGAATATCAAATGAGTTGAACAACTTAAATTAGGAGTAGAAGTGTGCTCCATATAACATGAAATATATTTAATATAGTCTTACAAGTGATGGTGGTGGTGGGGTGTTCTTTATATGTACTCTCTGATTAATTTCAATAGAATTAGAGTACATCTAATATAATCTTAGAAATATTTGGAAGTAATTTTGAATGGGTTAATCCGAATGGAGTATGTAAATATTGTCTGAGTTATAATTTATATTTGTAAACATGTCATAAAAGATTCATTCTAAAATGATAGTCTTTCTTGTTGTTATGTTATATCACAAGATTCTTATCTATTCTCATCAAACAACGAGGAATGAATAAATCAAATTAATAATTAAACCCAAAATGATGACTTTATCATGTTGAGATGACATTCTATTGCTGAGTTATATTTCTTTCTAGTTCCATTTTTCAAGTTTAGAATGAAAAATTTACGCAAAATAAGTTTTTCGAATGGGTTAATACGAAAGAAATGTGTAAATATCGTTTGAGGTATAATTTGCAAATGTGTACTTTATATTCATCCAAAATTCAGTCTAAAATTATAGTCATTCTTGTCATGTCATATCAAAGTCTCTTATCAATTCTCATTATACAATGCTAAATAAATAAATCAAATTAATAATCAAACCCAAAATGATGACTTTATCATGTTGAAATGACATTCTATCGTAAGTTATATTTCTTTCTAGCTCCATTTGTCAAGTTCAGAATGAAAAATTCACAAAATAGTTTTTGGAGAAAAAAAAATCTTGAAAAACAAGAAGAAAAAGATCTCTATCCAAGGGGCCCTAAAGGGTAACATTTTCATCCTCAATATTTTCTTAATATCATATTAATAATAAAGCAGTAACATTCTTTTAACTCTAGAGAAAGAGAAAGCGATTACTTTGGCTCAGACTTATAATAGTAAAACATCTAATCAGATTAAAAGATACTTTTATGATTATCCATCACTTCTTGATAATTTAACGGTCCAAGTATTTTAGATGCAATAAACTTTAACTAGACCATGTAGTAGTACAAAGGGCATTTTTTTAGTTTAACCATTTCTTGATCTCCATAGTAATAGACTCCATAACTGAAATAGAGGTGAGACAATTTTGTTTTTCCTTTCCCCACATCAAGTTCATGTTTCCAACAAACTACTACATGAAACCTTAAATGTGGCCTAAGATTTGCTTCTTTTGTGGAAATGCTCAAATTGTGTTAGGAATTTGTGGAGTACATATACCCTTTGTGTTGTAATAATATAGCATCATCATTAATCAAATTAAAGTCTTTTTCTTAAATAAACTTAGCTAAAATGGCAGCTCCAACATGGTTTTCCATTTCTTTTATGGTTTTGATAAGCTTAGCTATATGCTCTGCCCAGCCTATCACTGTAAGCACTATTAAGTCCGAGGAAGCTGATAACAACAACTACAAAGCTCAGACCTTGAGTAATATTGACGTCCAACGTTTTGTTGGAAGGGGCAGAGGTGATGGATTTGGCATCGTTGTTGGTGGAAGCGGTAGAACTGGATTTAGCATTGGCGGTGGTGGTGGACTTGGCATTGACATCGGTGGTAGTATTGGCATTGGCATTGGTGGAGTTGTCCCTGGCTATGGTTTTCCTATCTATATACCTGGCTTTGATTTCCCAGTGTATTCCTCTACTTGTGGTTATGTGTGTCCTGCTAATAATCCTAATGGAGAAATCACTGAATTCAAAATCTCAGGATTATCACACTTCACTAGACCATACCGATGCAGGCCAGGGCCAAACATGAGTGGTGACAAAGATTCTAACAATGAACTACTTCTACACACTGTTTCCACAATGCAGGACAAGCGAGAGGACAAACAACAACGTCTACACTATAGACGTTTAGGATTTGGTCGTGGTAGTGACAGAGGAGCAGGTAGTTCTGATACCTCTGATCAGTATGATACCGAGGACTATGTTAGAAATTTCAATGGCTGTGGTTATGTATGTCCAGGCAACAGTCCTAGTGGAGGAATCAATGAATTCCATATTTCAGGATTATCAAATTTCAATGGACCTTACAGATGTAGACCAGATGTGTGTGACACTGAAGATTGTGCTGAATTTCTTCTGCACTTTGCTTTTCCTCATCAGTCAGAGCAGCAAGAGGAAGAAATCACAAATGCTATCCCCTATCCATCCCCACCCAAGCTAGAGGAAGAAAGCACAAACGCTATCCCCTACCCACCCCCACCCAAGCTAGAGGAAGAAAGCACAGATGCTATCCCCTACCCACCCCCA
>JAABOM020000084.1:26344686-26358057 GCA_011800125.2 Solanum clarkiae | reverse complement strand
AGTGATCTAGTTGACATATGGGACAGATCATTTGGCTTTACTTTGGGTAAAACTACTGTATTCAGCATTCCTTTGTGATTTATTACATAGTTATTTTGTTTATGTACAAGATATTTGACATGCTTGTCAAAGTGCTATTTGTCTGACCATCGTCTTCAATACAATGTAACAAATCATGGATCTTGCAGCTTGCTTGAAGCTACTACCAGCTGAAGAACTTGAGCATCTTGATTTCCCCATGGATAAAGTACCTGCTGATCCTATTAAGCGGGTGGTATACATCACAGAGGCCAACCCTGCTTCTGTAGATGATGGTATGCCATTTGAACAACACTCTGGGGCATCAAGGTTTAATCTATTCACGGGAAACCAAACTCTCAGGCAAAGGGATGAAAGTTTTAAGGTTGTCAACCTGCATCTTGCTTTTTGGTGATCACCTATTTACCTATGAAATAATTTGTGTATCTCTCCTTGTTCTTTTAACAATTTGCTGAAGCATTATCACAGGTGAAAGGAGCGGAAGCATCCATCCACTGTGGTTTTTACAGTGATAAAGGAGGCTTTAGGATTTCTGCTGAAGATAGAAGTTATATGGAATCCTGCAAAGCTGTGGTGTCGACTTGTGCATTTGGTGGTGGAGATGATCTCTATCAACCTATAGGAATGTCAGAGTCATCTCTCAAGAAGGTTATTTTTTTGGGATTGCTAATGCTCATGATTGAGTTCCAATCTTTAGTTTACACTGTAAAATTACACTTCAATAAGAACGCTGTTAGGTTTGGAGATTTAAAGTGGTGCACGACACACGTTAGTTAGTATATGAAGTTGGAATTAAATGGTGCAGGTTTGCTTTGTGGCTTTTTGGGATGAAATTACACTTGCATCACAAGAGGCAGATGGCCATAAAGTTGGTGATGACCATTATATTGGAAAGTGGCGCATCATCCTTGTTCAAAATCTGCCTTTCACCGACCAAAGGTTGAATGGTAAAATCCCAAAGGTATGCTTATTGCGTGATTCTTCTCAATTTCTTGTAAGCTTTTCTATTTTACAATGAGCATATCCTTATACTTAAAGTGGGTCTAACATCCATATGAATCAATAAACTAGCCGCACCTATTCCATCTCATAATTCCGTTAAAAGGAAGGGCATTTGAAACCGAAAATTAGCGTCAATGGCAATTTAGATCCAAAAGGTGGAAGTCTAGAAGAAGTGGCATAACCTGAAAGTCGACAGGAATGGCAATTGGAATCCAAGCCAATTTAGTCATTTCCAATACGTTAAGAGACATTTTGGCCCTTTTTGATAAAGTAGGAAACCCAAGTAGGAGACAAATAATGGAAAATCAAACAGTTCCTAGCCACATAGCGGCAATGCACGTAGCCTGATGTTAACTTTCTCCAAAATGATATATGGTCCAATTATTAAATCTTAAGAGGATGAGTCAAAACGCAACAAATTTTCTTTTCCAGATATTTTTAATCTTCAAAACTGGCTCATCATTCCAATTTGCTTCAGTACATTTCAACTTTGTAAGGCACCATATTACTTGGCACCTCGTGGAGAAGAATATTGTTGTTGGGAGTAGGACAAGATCCCAACCTCATGAATAACCAGATGTATATGAATTTGTTGGTTTGATAATTGTTGATGCTGGATTTCTATGAATCCATCACTGTTAAAGGATGAAGAAGTTGAGCTGATCCTAGATCTGGAATCGATTGGAGCTTGTTTGCACCAGCTTTTAACCAAAAATCGCAGCTCCAAATGATGGTAGACATTGTTATCTTTTGAATCCTTTCCGTCGCAAAATGAAGCATCGAAGGAACTGAGTATGAACAAATCCGAACTTTATGGAAATTTTTTGAAGTTTGATGATTTTTGGGTTGGATCTAATACCACGTGGATCAATAAATAAGCGCCACTTATTTAATCAAAGCCTAGATATTTCCATCTCATAATTCCATTAAAATGAGGGACTTATTTAACCGAAAAGTAAATGTTAAGGGCAAATGGGGTCCAATAGGTCAGAGGAGGGGCATATTTAACGCGGAAATTAATGTTATGGGCAATTGAAGTCCAATAGGTAGGAGGTTATTTTAAGCCATTTGCAATACGTTAGGGGCCTTTTTTTTTAACCTTTTCTCGTTTTATCAATAACGGTGGAAATTGCATTATTTGATTGGTTATAGTTCTGGGATTCTTTGCCTTTATTGTCAGTGGGATCAAGCAGATGCAATTTCTGCTTTTTGGCTTTGGGATATGATGGAATAAAGCAAAATGACTCTTTAAACTGTCTGTGCTTCTTTCAATTGTGAAATAGCAGTTAGTCAATACAACTTTCGACGCTCATCATGGGTCATCCGGAAACAATCGCGCTATGTTTTTAAACATAGGGGTCAGGCTGGGTACATCCAACCCCCCCTTACCCCACATGGGCGGGAGCCCTTGAGGCATTGGGGTAATGTTGTTGTTGTTGTATAATGTGGCAGCTAAGGGTCATGGTCTCCTATTGTGGGTTTCAGGATGTTGACCAAAAGAAGTGGTTTTGGTCCAATGTCTGTCCTGAATTCTCTTTCCCAAATACAAGTTAAAACATTGCGTATAGTTAGTACGAGCATGAGCATTTTACTATCTTGATGATTTATAAGGATTTATTTCATGTCTAAAATCAGATGCTGGCCCATCGTCTCTTTCCAAATTCTAGATATTCCATTTGGGTAGATTCAAAATCCCAACTTAGGAGGGATCCGTTGGGTGTATTGGAAGCTCTGCTCTGGCGTTCAAACTCTGTACTAGCTATCTCAGAACATGGGGCTCGGAGTAGCGTGTATGATGAGGCAAAAGCTGTTGTCAAGAAAAACAAAGCCATCCCGGAGGAAGTGGCCGTGCAGTTAGCTCAGTACCGTCAAGATGGACTCCCCGAGGATAAGAGATTCAATGGGAAAAAAGGTAGAATTTCTCATTTCCTTGTCAGCTGAAATGAGCATACCATGATTGTTATCCACTGCATAATTATTGTACTGCTATACCTAAATTGCTCGAATGAGATGATCTTTTCTTCCCTTCAAATCATCTCACTCTCACTACATCTGTACAGCTCTATCTGAGGCTTCAATTATTGTGAGAGAGCACACGCAATCGACTAATCTGTTCATGTGCCTATGGTTTAATGAGGTAGTTCGCTTTACATCTCGTGATCAACTGAGTTTTCCATATGTCCTTTGGCGATTCAAAGAACTCAAGAATATCAACATGTTTCCTGTCTGTACTCGCAAAGATCTCGTCAATAGCATGGGCCACATAAGAAAAGCAAAGCCTCTAACAGGTTGATGTATATTCATGGTTTCCCCGAGAAGGATAGCTGAAAACAAGAACAATCAGGTCTCTCCAAGTTCCAGACATATTTGCTTCCTCCATTATGTGTGCTGATGATATTGGACAGAGAGGTCAGATACGATTAGCGTATTCCTATTTATTCAGAAATCAAAAGGGCACAGTTTTTTTTTGCAGCCCTGGTGGGATAGGGAGAGGCCGAGAGGGTCTCGTCAAAGGGAAGAGAAGAAAATATTGATGGTATGTTGTGCATTTGTGGTGCATACACATTACTTATAATTCTTTTATCGGTCTACGCATACTCTGTTAAAATTGTGGTGCGTTTTATGAAATGTGAAGCACCAAGTTTAGCTCTCTTGAATTTGTGCAGAATTTGCTGTAAACTGTTGTGTAGAAGTTTTCATTGGATATTTGTTTTCTTCATTGTAAATGAAAAGTTACTCAGTACTATGTTGTTCCTAGTGTATATATACACAATGAAATTCATTTACTAATTCAAAAAATATACAAAAATAAATATGAACAAAATGGACATTTTAATCATTACAAACTGAAAGAATGTTTAACAAAGAGGTGCTAAAAGGTCCATTTTCTTAGTTGTTTGCCTTTGTGGTAGTGAGAGGAATCCTAGAAAGAATGAAGACACAAAGGGAGGAAACAAAAACAGAAGCAGCAAAATATGCAAGGTCCAATCCATTAACCACAGGTACATTCTTGAACTTTTCCAAAACTCCCACTTGAAGTAGCATCATGAGTGCATGTCCTATTCTTGATTTGGCTTGCATCAATGATGGAAGTGTCTGAAAATAAAACACGTTTTTGCCTGACAATTGATGATCTCCTTTGATTTTGTTTCTTGATCCCACAAACATGACATACAATCCCATTCCAAATGTAAGCATAGTAGTCCCCAAAAGAAACATATCTGGAGCAAAAATAAGACCATTGTTGATAGTGTAAAAACACGATGATTGCTCATTCATAGGTAGACACATTGCTTTTAGAAAAGAGTCTTCAGTTATGGTGTATCCTTCTTTAAAGGAATCAAAATTGACTTTATAAAGAATTGATTTAACAGAGGGAAATAATACCTATGGCTTCGATCAATAGCTGCACGACATGTCCAAGCTCTGACTTCTGGGAGAGTGCCATAAAATAGTGCACGTATGACTCTATGATTAAGTAACAGCCCTGCAATAAATGAGGATTTTTATTTTATTTAATCTTATTACAATTGCATGAAATAAATGATTTGTTAATAATAATTCCTCTAAAAAAGAATATCATTTTATTATAATTAAAAATAATTTAACTTAATATTCTCTTTTACCCTTAATAAAATCATTCTTAGCCAAACAAATATCTAAGGATTATTCTATACCACAAGTTTTGAAATTTTCTTTTTTTAAACTCCGTGTAAAAGATCAAATTGTGTAACATAAAATGAGACGAAAGGAATAATAATTAGTACTAATGTGTTACCTCGACAAAGCATAATAATGAACTAATCAATGTCCCTGCAACCGCGAAGAGACTGAAGAACCGGCAATCCAAAATACCCTGCAAAACAAAGAAAAAACACAACAAACTTGAGCTGAGCAAAATATTAATACGTGAGTATGCAATTACACGTGTCATGTAATTATTGGATCAATATAACTTTTTTATAATTGTTTACACAAATAATATTTACCATGATTAATCATTTCCAGTCATTAGGCTAAAAAATGTGTACTAATCAACTAACAATGCGACAACTACGTTGAAACTATTGCGAGTAGAAAATATTTTTCGGAATACATATATACAACATCAAATGTGAAAAACACGACACAAATAATGTCACAACTAAGAAAATGCATACCTTCTCTATGAAGAACTGTAAGTGAGGCAATTTTTGAAGCATGAGTTGTGTTACATTATCTGCCAACAAACTTAGATCTGAAATCTTCCATTTTGGTGTCATCGTCGTTATTGGTTCAGACAAAACCGCGGTAGTACCGACTGCCTTAGACGTTGCCACTGGCTTCTTCTCGCGGCCAAGACCTTTGTTGGAACATATAAACTTTAAAGAATAACAACGGTGCTGGTTCTTGCCGCCATTATTGTCACCTAACCCCATTTGCTTAGAGGTACTTAACAATCTACTACTAATTATGGCCATTTTAATTTCATTTATTTATTTTCTGTCCATTGGCAAGTATATATATGCAATATGAACAAGTGCAGAAGATTCGTGGCATATTAGCTAGCATTGTCGTGAAATATGACCTTTGTTTTGGCTATTTTCTCCACTTTTCTTGGAGAGGTAGGCACAATACAATGAACAATCATACTTTTCACATTTAGCATTCTCTACCGAACACGTGGCACTTTGGTGGACTTTTTATTGGTGAAGGGGAATTTGGAAAGAAGGATTCCTTTTTTGCTTTAGGTATATACGTGGTTGAATTTTAAAAAAGCAGTCCTAATTCTTTGTAAAATGGAGCAAATCAATTTGGAGTCCGTCAAATACTTACTTTCCCCATCACTTTTTTCAATTTGATATTTTACACTTTTATTTATTATTATATCGAATTTTTACATATAATCATTACAAAATGTCTTAGTTATACTCGATAGTTATAGTATGGGTAATTACGTTTCGTAACTATAGTTATAACAACGTTTATATAATTCGCAAAAGTTTGTATGCTTCACGATACAATTCACAGTTTTTGTATAGCGTTTATATATTTTACTATACAATTCGTGCACAATGTTTGTATAATTCGTTGTACAGTTCGCGGTGTATGTATATTTCGTTATATAATTTGATTCGCGCACAGCTTTTGTATAAATCACGTGAATTATACAAAACTCAAGCTGTATTAGCGCACAATACACGCAATTATACAAAATTAAATTATAGTTACAACTAGATATTTGTTACGATCCATAATCAATTCAAATTATAAACTATGTTAACTAATTAATTAGTATATATTTGTTTATCCATGTAATTTTTCCTTTTCTTTTTAGCATCTTTTGATTTTAACCTTTTTACATTTCAAGAATATAAAAGACATTTTAGTATATTTCATGGGTCAAACAAATTGAAGCTTAGAAAAATAATTAATTAAAGGAATTTAATAATTCATATACAAATCCAAGCGGAGGGAACAAGAAAGCAGTATCCTGGTGATCTAAAAATTTTAATATTTTTTGTTAAAAAAGGGAACAGGTTCAGTTGAGTAGTAGTTTCTCTTTGTAGATCCATTAAGGTAACATTTACGGATTCTTCTACTATGTAATCTGTTTAATCCTTTGATTACTAATTTTTGTTTGATTGGGATTATTTTGTTAATTGGTTCTGATTCGTCTTTTTTTACAGTCTTCCGGTGAGTATAGTTCCTCTATTCTTGCTGTTTAGGTAGCTGTGAAAGTTAAATCTTGCAGAAATGGTTGTTTTCACAAATTCGATGTTCTGTTCGATCCCCACATGGCCATTGGGCAACCCATCAAAGATTAAGCAACATTCTAGTACGGCCATACACCGGAGACGGAATTTAACAAGATGTCAAGCCAAAAGATGGTAAGATTTTCTTGTTGACATTTTGACAAACACCTGTTGTGCAATTTAAGATTTTTCACTAGTTAACTCTGTTTGACTCTAGCTGTGATTGTTATGATATGTTCAAAGAGTTAGTCCCATATGCCAAAGCGTGGTCCTGGCAGAAGACGATTGTCAATGAGAAGAAAGCACAAATTGAAAGGGATGAGGATGTTGCTGACACACTCATTATATTGCAGCATCAACCGGTTTATACGTTGGGTACTGGTAGCTCTGAAGAGAATCTACATTTTGATGTAAAGAATGCTCCTTTTGAATTGTACCGAACAGAACGTGGTGGTGAAGTTACTTACCATGGCCCTGGTCAGGTGTAGTTCCTATTTCACTTGTTGTAGTATGACTCTTATTTTCGATGCTTGATGTGATTGGTTCAAGGGCTTACAGAGTTTCTATTCTAAGTTGTCTAGTTAGATGTTGGGAATGGGAGGAAGTATTAGTAAATTATGAGATTTTGATGGGCTATGATTAACTAGAGATTCTACATATTTCCATATCAAAATGTGGCTTTGACAAGACCGCGGTGTTATACTCCATAGGATTTTGATTAACTTAATGTGTCTGTTTGAGATTTTAGATTTCTGACGTATTACGCTTCTATCTGAAATTGTAGCTAGTTATGTACCCCATCATCAATCTTCGATATCATAAGATGGACCTTCATTGGTACCTCAGGAGCCTTGAGGAGGTGATTATACGAGTTCTTTCTTCATCATTTTCTATGGAGGCTTCAAGAATTGATGGCCTAACCGGTGTTTGGGTTGGTAAGTACTGATTCTCCATATCATTTGGTTGGCTGTATCAGTCTTCAATGGTGTATTAGCAGAAATTTCTGTACAAGACTTAGATGTTATGGTTTTAGAGAACCTTTTGGTTATGTTGATAGTCATAATATATATCTTGTTGAAGATTTCCCATGTCGTCTGGTTACAATTTAAAACTGATCAACAGCTTAGTTGTACCTGGATTTGTGGACTGAAGGAGATTAGTTTACTAGGAATAAACCGTTTATAGGTTTTCTCAATGAATGTCTTCAGATAAAAGCATTCCGATTTGTTGATGTCTACTAACATTCATCTAGAATATAGTCACAAGAGTGCTTGATCAAGAGTACATTGCAACTCTCTCCCTTTCACCCACCTCACCCAAGAGCCTTTTCGTCCTTTTTTCTTCAATCCCTCAGCCACAAGTATGGTGTATTATAGTTGCGTCTCTTAATACTGAAGGTAGACATGTAATAGTGATCCAACACTGTTTTCTTTCAGGAGGTCAGAAATTAGCTGCAATTGGCATTCGAGTATCTCAATGGGTCACGTATCATGGCCTAGCGCTGAATGTCACCACAGATCTGGCACCCTTTCAACAGATAGTTCCATGTGGAATCCGTGATCGTCAAGTTGGAAGCATAAAAGGATTGCTGAGAGACCACTCGAACTCTAATGGCTGTGGTACAGAAAACCATCAGGATATTGATGATGTCCAACTTATTGATATTACTCATAAATCATTAGTTAAGGAGTTTTCTGAAGTTTTTCAAGTTGATATTCAATGTAAACCTTCACTCCTTTTAGTTCCTTGAGAAAATCCTCCTCTTGGCTTGACTAGTTTAAAGACTCATTCTTGGAAAGGGAATTATTCAACAGATTATACAAGAAGACGAGATATTTTCAAGTGCATTTGTCTCAAATTATATGTTATAACCTCTACATCTGATGATCAACATCTTCATCTACAAAAATTAGTAGTTCTCAGAAACAGGTCTGGAAGGAAAGAGCCTTAGAAGAAATGTAAGCAAGGACCATAAGCAAGTTACTCCTAAAACTTGGAAAGTCACTATCATAGCAACCACTGCTCCAGTTTTGTCGAACAACTCGGGGGTGACAGATGCTCCGTTCATGGCAAACATCAACTTCTCCAAAAAATGGACGGATCTGGTCAACTGATATATCCTATAAACCTGCAAAGATTCGAAATTCTCAATCCCATGTTTACTTGCCTTTTACCCCGAGAAGAAAAGGAAAAAGTTGGCAGTTTGCATACCTCAAAAATAATTGGCACCAAGGGCCAAGAAGAAGATCCATTTCTGTCAAGAAATCTCTCGAATAAATACTGTACCAAACAGCCAACAAGATAAGGAGCCACTGCAACCAAGCCTGGCAAGCCAAGAGAAGGCCAGGTAACATAAAGAGCGAAGAGTGGGGCGAAAATCTTAAACCCCATTACAAAGAAAGCAGATGTTATATATCCCTTTAGCCCAGTAATGAGGCTCCATCTCTTTGCACTGAATTGTAGATATGGCTTCTGAACGTTGTCAATGACCCGAAGATATGTCGCAAGGCCAATATAAAACATGATCTCAGAGAAAAATGAAGAAACAATTTCTGCAGAGACAAATGTAGATTTCAGTAATTTTCACATGTATAACTGCAAGTGCAGCTGAATCGTATGCATCTAGCTATAATTTTCACAATCCTGCAGATCATACAATTTGGAAAGTTTTTGTTCTTTCCAGAAATGGTAAAATGGATGAATTCTATTACAAGGTTAAACGTTTCGACCAACAAAAAAACTTTTGGGAGAGAAATTATCTCCTTAGACTGTTATTCAAGATACGTAACTTTCTTGCTTAACAGCTAAAACAAGCTAGCTACACATCGACCTAGCTGGCGGATTGAAAACTATCATAAAATCTATACAGGTAGCCCAAAATAACACACTAACCTACACTTCAAAGTTGCACATTTTCACTACTACTAACATTCAGGTGAAACAAAAATCAATTCATAAGAGTAAGGGAATCTTCTGAGACGTCAAATCTTATTTTCGTCTGCTTTAAGCATACGTCAAGTTTCACCTAGTGTGGCTGCATCTTTTTTTTTTTTTTTTTTAAATGCATTATACCAAAACAGATGGACAGTCCATGGCGGATTAAATCTCCCTTGAAAATATCAATATATATCAGCTAGATAACCACAAAATTCTAGCTGAAACATCAACCTAGCTCTGACTTTTTTGTTAATAACAAACTAAAATAAATTGTTCATTATCCGAAGGTGGACAATCCTAAATTAAGTTAAGAACGTGAACTAAATCAGTCCTCGCTAATGATTAGTTAATATCACTCCAATCACCAGATTAGTCAACGTCATCTTCTCCGAAATCGGAGAGCAAGTTAATGGTTACAGAAACAGCATGTAGAAAGTAACAGCCAACTCCAACTCTACTTTCACATACCTGAAAAAGTTTCATTCTTGATCAAGTCATCAACAGCAACCACAATGAAGAACCGAGGAAGCACCAAAGAAGAGATCAATGCAATAGGAGCAAGAACCCATAGAAAGGAGCCTCTTTTCTCCTCAAATGGGGCTGACACCAACTTACTTTCTTCAACCATTTGGTGAGTAATCCCGTGGAATGAAACAGAACCTGATTTACCCCGAAACGGTTCAGCCCCATAACTGGGGATTATGCTCACATCACTACTTTCCCTGCCATCATAATTCAATTTCCCTGGGGGACTGGAATTAGAGGCATACACTATCAATCCCCTCTTCAGCGACGGAGTAACTGTAAAACAAGGAAGCATGGCCATATTTAAAGAAATGTATACATCCTCGAAAACAGAAATTGGAAACAACTCGAAAGACTGTCCTTTAGAAGTCATATAGAAGTACCCAAAAGAGGAAACTGGAAAGAAAGCATGGCTATCTAAATTTCAACCCAAATACTATCTTTAAAGCAATACATATAAAACCCAATAGAGCAAAATTGGAAACAAAGCAAAAGATTACCTTTTGAAGCAATATAGAGGTACCCAACAACAACAACATACCCAGTGAAATCCCATGAGTGGGGTCTGGATTGGGTAAAATGTACACAGACCTTATCACTACCTCATTAAGATACAGAGGTTGTTTTTGAGAAACTCTCATCTCAAAAATCAAGTCTCATAAGCAAAATATACTAGATATGGAATAAATAGGGAAAAAAAAAGGAAGAAACTAATAATGAAAAACAAAACATAGTACATAAATACGAAAAAGTAACAAATATAAGACGAATAATGACAATACAGTATATCATAATTTCGACCTTTAAGAGGAAAGTGGAAACAAAGATGGATATCATAATTTCAACCCAAAATTCTATCTTTAAAGCATTATTTCACAAAACCCAACAGAGGAAATTGGAAACAAAATCAGAATTTCAACCTAAAATTCTATCTTTGAGGCATTTTTACAAAACCCAACAAGAGAAAATTGGAAACAGAGCGAGAAAATTTACATTTCACACCGTTCTGAACCAAAGGGGTTCTTTTATCCAATCGAACATAGCTTCTACTATGATTCTTCTTCACCACAGAAATCTACACAGAATTAATAAAATTTATAAGTGTTTATACAGATGCTAAAAACAAATTCAAATGCCCAGAGAAATGAGAAGGAAAAAATGCTTACATTGCGAAAGTGGAATTGAGAAATTTTGGGGATTGAAGCTTCATGCTGAAGCAAAGAACAAGCAGATTGAAGGTTCATATTTTTGTTCTTGGATTACAGTACTAAACCCTAAAACCCCTTTTGAGCTCCTTTTCTTCTTTTTTTTTTCGTTTAAATTTCAAGTTTTTAAATGTACGAAACCTCCCCTACATGTTTATTTTAGTGACACATACCTCGTGTAGTTTATGATCGTGTTGCATAGAGCCCCATTAGGATGTGTGACGGGTATGAGTCGAGCTGATTAATTGAACTAGTTATAACACCGATCGGACAAGGCTCTTTAGTTTTTAGATGGCAACGTTCTTTGTTGCTATAAGTTGTAGTTTATATATATGTCTTCACTATGAAAAATAATTCTTTTAAAAAAACTTTTCAATGCATGAATTTTTGGAAAGATTTTGGATAGGAGTAATGGTGGAGTCAAATTTTTTATTAAGTGATCTCAAAATATGAAGCAAGATGTACATAAAATAATCGAAGGGGTTCATAATATATAAATGGCTTCTTGGAATTTCAGAAAATATATAATCGTCCTTTAAGATAGTACATCAGCACGTACATTAAAAAATCTTAAGAATCTTCTAGTCTAGTCCCATGATATTATGAATAATTGAATTGATGAAGTCAGATATGTATTTATAAATAGCTTAAGAATTTTTAGACAAACATTTTAACCTTAAGAATTTTTTCATAAAATATGATTGTTCAAGAAACTCATAAATAATAGTTTTTTCCCATCATATTTGGAGCAAATTATTATTCAACTTCACAAAATTCACTTTATGTTTTTGAAAAATATAATTCTCTCATTGTATAAGAGGTGATGGATTATTTCCTCTCAAGATAAAACGAATTTATTAAAGAACTAACAGTACTTAAAATTCAATAACTTTAGCAAACTCAAAAAGCATCGACGAATCACACAAAAAATCTACTTTATTTATGAAAAAAAAAATGTATGCAGGAAAAGAAAGAAATTCAATACTTAAAAAAATGAGAGGAACCTCTCTATTTATAACCAACAAAGGGTGTTTATTGTGTCTTATCAGAAAAATCACAATTCTTTCGAAAAGTCACAATCATATTTTATGAAAAAGTTCTTACAGTTAAAATATTTGTCTAAAAATTGTTAAGCTACTTATAAATACGTATCCGACTTCATCAATTCAATTATTCACAATATCATAGGACTAAACTAGAAGATTCTTAAAAATTTTTAATATACATGCTGATGTGTTATCTTAAAGGACGATTATATATTTCCTGAAATTTCAAGGAGCGACTCGTATAAAATGTACACAATGAGCACTGCCCTAAACGTTCTTGCAACATTTGTCACCAATGAAGAATGGCAATTAAGACAAATTCAATAGACAGATGTAACGCACACTGAGTAATTAGACCGTAACGCCTAACTTCAAACAAAAACAAGTGATTGGAAAAAACACTTAAACAAAATTTAATAATATTAAAATGCTCACAAGAAACCAACAGTTAATAACATCAATTTTCCTATTTCTTTGTCACGATTCAATCATACATGCGTTTTTTTTTCCAATTTTCAAAGTGTATATATGAAAATAACAACAAAATTGGCACTAACTCCCATGCAATTGTATTTTATTACTCCCTCTGTCCCATATTAACTGAATTTTTAAAATAATGCACACAGATTAAGAAGTATATTTTAAGACAAAATTTTAATCAAATTTTCCATTACTACCCTTTTGTTTATTCTTAAGTTATTAATTAATAAAAATTTAAAATATGAATTAATAATGGTAATAGAAGCTAAGATGACTTTAGAGTTCCAACATTCATTTTTTCAACAACCACACATTAATTTTTTTAAAAAAGTTTAATTTTATTAAAGGGAAGGGTAATATTGGAAAAAATTTCAAATATCTACCTTGAAGTTTGAACAATTC
>JAABOM020000084.1:26317408-26328837 GCA_011800125.2 Solanum clarkiae | reverse complement strand
GGGAAAGGGATCGGGATAGGGGTTTAAAAACTGCACGCGCCCGGTTAAAAAAATATTATAATTTATTTTTTTTATTTTTTTTTAAAATAGAAATTGTTTAAAAAATGTTAAAAATATAAATAAAGTCCCCATAAATAATTTGACATCGTGGAGGGTAAAAATTGGGTGTCAACAATAATATATTAAGACATAAGACTAAATTATATTTTGCTATATTCTATTTAGTTTTAATTTAAGAACATAATTTTGAAAATATTTTTAACTTTTTTAAATTTTATAGCAAATTAAATTCAGATAAATAAATTAAAATTGAGAAAATATTACCATGCTACTTTTACGTTTAATAATTTTTACATGTGAAATGCTTCTTGATTAGCCTTTTTTTCTTTGTGAAAGATGAAAAAACATGTAGGGTAGCAAAATGACATGTCTAACGAACACTTATTTGGTCATTGACTTGACTTATCTACAAGTTGGAAACGTAACAGCATTTGATTTATCACCAAATTTAAAAGAATAAATAAAACTTTTTAATTATATGATTTTAAATTAAAGTTATATTAAATGTATTAAAATATCTTTTAATCTTATAGTGTTAAATATACCATGTAAAAAATTAAAATTAAATTTTTATCAAAAAAATGAATTTATTTTTAAATAAATAAAAAAGAAAAGTAGGTTATTCTTTAAACGGAGAGAGTAACAATTTTTTGTTTTTTTGTAACGTTAGAAGGATATGTACGTATGGAAGATTTATTAGCCATTGTCCCACCATTGATCTTTACATTAAAATTTAGGGTCATTTTCTTTCATTATTTGGTCACTTTTTTCCCAGTAGTTGGTAAGTATAAGAAAGATCAACTTAAATATGAGTTTATCTATTGTAGGGAATTTCCTTTATTAGTGAAATTGTAAGCTTGTGAAAATAGTAGCTATCTTGCTATGACCATTTTCCCCCGTTTCTATTGGTTTTAGAAGTCGGCATCGAAACACGAATTCCTGTAGCCTCGGGTAATATTCATTTTCTTATGAGCTAACTTTTGAAATTTGGGTGAGCTCCTGTAGTCTCGAATAATATTCATTTTCTTATGAGCTAATTTTTGGAATTCGATTGAGTTAATCAGGTAGGTTTATGATATATTTTTGTAATAATATATTAGAGTTAAATTCATTCTAATTTATTATTATTTTCGTTCGATTCTATCTTATATTGTTCGCATACTAAATATCCAATTTTAGGCATGCAGGAAAGGTCTGTTCACGTACTAAATATTTAAAAATAGTTTCTCTGTCTCTATAAGGTAGTGACAAGGTCTGCGTATATTTTATTCTTTCCATACCTCACATTTGGGATTTTACTGGATATGTTATGATGGTAGATGTGTAGGAAAGGTCATGTGTTCATTTCTTTATCAATTTTCCTTCTGATTTCTTTTATTGATATTTGATAATGATTATGCATAATGTTGACTTAAGATGTTTGAAATGCACATACATAATTACCAGCTGTCTAGAGAATAGAAAATTATAATATATTACTATGGAATCTCTGTAGAAAATGCATTGTAATTCTTAATATTTTATCTCATGAATAAAGTAGCCCTTGCAAATCAACAAGGATGATTTTCAATGGTAGATTTCAGACTTATAGCTCTATAGGTTCCCATGTGAAAAGTTGAAAAATGAGTCGAAATTACTCTTCAAGAACACGTAAGGGTAACTCTATATTTAGCTTTTACTTAATTACTTAAAGTAATAAAATTCAAAGGAGGCCATTTAAGTCAGGGCGGAGGTATATTCATTCAAGGGTTGTCGAATAAATACCCTTTGTCGGGAAGCTTTTTAAAATATAGAGGTTAAATATAGATCTTTTGTTGTTGAACCACTGATATAAAAATCACCCACTCATATTCTAAAAATCTGCATACCCTTGACAAAAATACTGACTCCGCCACAGATTTTTAAGTCGAGCTTCAGATCCTGTTTTTGTGTTTTTGAAACAAATAGAAGTTGCTAAGGTGGGGTGTCCCCATTTTCCTTTGTAACAAGAAAATGTAGTACCATTTTTCCCTGTAAGAATGGTTAAGACTTGGACCATCAAAAACATGTATAGGGACAAAAATGGAAACTTCATTTTTTTTTTATCAATTCAATGTTGACAAACTTGCAATGCCACACACGGCAAAACATCTCATTTCCTCCATCAATATCTCATAGTTGTAATGTATTGAAGGCTTATTTTAGGTATTAATTATTTCAAGATTATTAATATTGTAGAGTAAGGTGGCATATAATAGATCTTTTGATTGGACTTTTTTTCGTACTCTGCACGTAGCGTCAGTTTTAGTGCATCGAGTTTGTCCTTCTTTTATCATTACTAATATCAATGAGTCCCAAGTACAATTTCTAAAATAAGTTATTATATGATGATTTTATTTTAATCAAACTTAAACGCATCCAAAAACTGATCATACAATTAATTATATTAAACCTTGTGCCAAACAAGTCCTTAGACAATATTCTTTCTCAAAACTAAATGAGTATCACATAAAATAGGACGGAGTGAGTAACTTCTATTGATTCTATAGAATAGCTTATAGCTCTGCCCTTGATAGGATTTATTGTCGATATATATGTATATTGAAAAAAAAAAAGGAAAACATTATCATTAGGCCACATCAATAATTAGTTCTGAAAAAATAACCATATTTTATAATGTACTTAGAGAAATATTCCAAATTCATTGATAGTGAAACTTAAATAAAGGAATCTTAAGAACTAAACCCCCCAAACCATAGAAATTTTACACCTACCTATAGAATCTTTTTCCGAAACAACAAATCAGAAAAACAAAAAATCTTAAAGTGTATGCATCTCTTATTCTTATCTCGTTGAGCTAGAGAGAATCTGAAGCATCTTTAGTACGACTGCAAAAAAAAAAAATAGAATCTAATTATATCTTATTCAAGTAATATTAATTAGTTACATTGTACCTACAAGGAGGTTAATTCTAAATCACTAGTGACTATGTCTTAATCATTATGGTTAATTAGAGTTGTTGGATTAGTTAACAAGTTTAATGATGGATAGTCATGTTTTATGCTACTTAAGAGTTTAATACAACATTAAGATTAAGGAGAAATTATGATGTTGACTAGATAAACAGAGAAATAACAATGTTGCTACACATGTTATATGATGTCTTTTCTAGTCAATAAATTAATAATCACTTATCATAATTACTAAATAGTGTAATTTATACCTAATCTTAACTAACCCTTTCATTTTCATAACAATTGTGTGGAGGCACGTCTTGAAAGCCATTGAAGATCAATTAATACAAATTAAAGATTAACATATAAACTGATTAATTAAGGGGACAAATATTATCTCACCAAATAACAAATGTAATATTCTCATTGATTTCTTTTGTATTTTCATTGGTGTTTGCTTTATATGTTGGACTTTTCTTTAGAGGTAATCATGAAAACAATGATTTGGTTGAATACTTCTTTTAGATAGATTTACAATCTTTACTAAAGTAAATAGTAAGTAATGATGAAAGGGAAAAAAAGGGTCAAGTCTTCTTTTTTCTTTCTTATATACAATTATTTGACAGATATACACATACAATTATATATATATATATAATTCACCTCTTTCCTCCCTCTCTTCTTTTTCTTTCTTATATATAATTATTTGACAGATATACACATATAATTTTAAATATACATATAATTCGCCTCTTTTCCTCCCTCTCTCAATCTCGCTTGCCTCTATCCTCCCCTTCACGTTACATAGCCAAAATTATACTATGTAATTATATAAAATATAATAATTTAACCTTATTAAATTTCAAGCATAGATTATTTATGAGAATCTTCCCTAATAAAAATAACATTGGCAGTCTTCCCGGCCCCTGTTGAGTTGATTTTGAACTTTTGGGCTTGTATTCTTGGTCCAGTTGAGCCTTAATCTGCTGAAGCCCAAGCCTACTATTAGTTATGTTCAGTTATAAGAGCCCTGGTATGTTAGGCTGCGTAAATCCGACCTCCCTTCATCCCGCAATGAGTGAGAGCCTTTTGAGGCACTGGGGTATGTTGTTGTTTGTGTATGTTAGGCTAGCCCTTGATGTACGTAATTATTCCTTTTCATCATCTATTTTCCCTCTATGCAAATATAAATGAAGAATTTTCGTATAAAGCTACTCAAAAATATCTAAATTATACTTTATAACTATATTTTGGATAATTATATTTTATAACTATAGTTATATCAACATTTGTATAATTCGTTATACAATTTGCAATTTTTGTATAACATTTGTATATTTCGTTATTTAATTCTTGCACAACATTTGTATAATTCGCTATACAATTCACAGTGTTTGTACATTTTGCTATACAGTTTAATTTGCGCATAGTTTTTGTATAATCATGCACAATATTTATATAAATCGAACAAATTATACAAAACTCAAGTTATAATTATAGCGAGATATTTATCACAAAAAATAATTAATTTAAATTATAACTATTTTAACTAATTAACTGATATATATTTATTTATTCTCATAATTTTTCTGATATAAATAGAGCAGAGAGGATAGATCATAGCTTCCTCTAGAAGGTACACTATTCATTTTAACTTATTTTATCCTTTTTTATCGAAAAGGTTTGATTTATGATGCACATTTTCAATGCAGTTCATTTATTTTTATTTTCTCATTATCCCAATAGAAATTTTGATTAATTTGAATTCATATCGTATATAATTAAATTTATTTAGGAAAAATATTATCTATCAAGTATTTTTTTATATATAAAAGTTAAAATCTCTAATTAATAGAGAAACAATCTCATTCACTGCATCACATATTTTCATGAAATAGTTCAATTTCTGAATTAGAATTCGTGCACATTATACAAATAATATATTGCATGATAAAAGACAGAGATATGTTGATTCCCTAATTCAAAGATAAACGAGTATGATTTAAAAAAAATAATTAATATTAAAAGACGAAGAAAAGAAAGATGCTAGTGGAGCTAACAATCACAACAGCATAACCCCAATTGCGGGGTATGGGAGTCGTATGTATGCAGCCTGATCCCTATGTTTAAAAATATAGCGCGACTATTTCCAGATGACCCATGATGAGCGTCGAAAGTTTGCATTGAGTAACTGCTACTTCACAATTGAAAAAAGCACACACAATTTAGAAAATAATGCACATAAACTTTAGTATTTTGAACAAATAAGTATCACGGCTAAAGTAACTTTGAAAGATTTTCCACAAAAGCAAGAATCTTTTTTCACTTTTTCAGCCAAATGAATATATGCATTATTTTTGGAAATTGCTTTAATATATATATGGCCTATTTTGCAGAATCTCACTTAACAAATTTTTTTATATATAATTTACTATAATTATAAAACTCATCCTCAACTGATGTATACAGGACGGAGCTCGATCACCCAAATTAGTCGGATAAACACTCTTCGTTAATTTTTTTTGAATATATAGATTAAATATAAATATTTTAAAATACTATACAAAAATTATCTATCCATATTTTAAAAATACGAACACTCTTAATAAAAATGCTGGCTCTGCCACCACCCACAATATATCTATACATGTCATTGTATCTGAATTTAAAATTTATTTTACTTAACTTTAATCAATTAACATATAGTTTAGTTCATCAAAATATCCAATCAAAAAAATTACTTATACAACCAATGAGGATAAAAGTTTACCAACTAGAAGTAGATCACTCATTTTTAATGTGTAAAAATAAGCCACGACTTCATTATTTGATACAACAAAGAAGAACAAATTAAAAATCTGTTCATAAATTCACATTAGAAAACCAAAAAAAAAAAAAAATACAACAGAAGTAGCATCAAATCATATATTCTACGATGTTCTCGTGAATCTAAATTAATCGAACTAGGAAGAACACGAGAGGACAAGACAATAAGGAAAAAAACATCCTAAGGTGCAGCAAAGGCATCATCGACCCATCTAATGATGTTAGAATTAGTAGTATTATCATTCTTGGAAGAAATCTTAAAATTAGGAAAAGCAAGAAAAGATTTAAATTTATTTACTTGCTTCCTATGACGTATTCTTCTTAGGGCCACATCTTTATTTATTGGCCCTGAAGACTTCAAGTAAATTTGGCTACTTACTACACCTCTTGAAACTCCATTTTCTTCTTCTTGTTCTTCCTCTACTTGAAAATCATCTTCAATATCACTAGAAATACTAATAAATTTCTTGTCTCTTTGTGAAAAATGGTTTTTTGGGACCATGGAATTGTTATTAGACATTATTATAAGTATGTGAGATGAAAGTGGAGATTTTTTGGAGTTGTGAATTGAGAGCTGCTATTGAATACTAGAGTTTTAGGATTATTACAAGGGGAGATGGATTATGTGCTTTTATAGGGAAAAAGAAGTAGTAGTGACTTATCTAATAAATATAGACCTAGTATTATATTCATTTCATATGTATAAGTCGGTGGTTGGATTCTTTTTGTTGGTGGTGTTTTCGATGCAAATGTTTAATTCTTGGATGGGTTTGTATGTTTAGTGTGAGTCCAAATGTTGATTTTGGGCCTCCTATGCATGTTCAAATTGCGTATTAACGCAAATATATGGTATGTGTTTATATTACATCATTATAGTTTAATAAAGTTATAGTTTATAGTTATAGTTAGAATTTTGTTGTTATTTTCTTTCTTCTATCTTTCTTTTTTTTCTCTCTTTGCAATTACTTGTCAGATATACAAATACATATATATACTAACTGCATATATATAATTATTTGATAGATATATATATTCAATTTTTCAAAATATATACATATACAAGCCACCTCCCTCCACTCGCGCTCACCTATTTCCTTCCTTTCTCAATTTCACTTGCCTCTCTCTTCTCTCTTCCAATCTCGTTTGCCAGATATACAAATACTTATGTATGTTACTTACACATATATAACTATTTGATAGATATATGCATACAATTTGACAAATATACATATAGAATTCACCTCTCTCCTCCCTCTTTCGATCTCGCTCGCTCTTTTCTATGCTACAAATTATAATTTTAATAAACTATAACTATTTTTATCTTATTATATTTTAAGTATTTGCTCTTTTTGAAAGTTCCCAATCCAAATATTAGTTTCATTTGTAAATTAATGGGCTTCGGCCTTGTATGATGTTTGCCGAAAAATAGAAATGTTTGGGCTTGGACCTTGTGAGAATTGAATTCAAACTTAGAGTTAAAACTTGTTAATCCTCTTAACTAAGTTGCAGTATTCCCTACGTGTCAAATTATCTATCGTGTTTATGCTCAATAAAATTAGGAGAGGTATTTAGAATTTTACCTTTATTTATTTTTTAATATATAATCTTTCTTCATTAAATATTTACTTTGTTCATGTGTCAAAATAATAAATAATTTAAAATAATTATTTTTAAAAAATTACAGCAAATAATTTGAGATGAAAAAAATGTTAGTATTTTGCCTTAATGTAAAAAAAAAAAAATCTACGTCAATTGTGGTACTTTTCTTGATTAGCAATAGTCAATGGATTAGGTGACATGAAGACGTTGCATAGTTATTTTTGGTATCATTATTGAAGTCATATTTATGACACATAAAAGCTTGCATCCTTATCTATTTTAGAATAACTTCAAATATACAGCAACATTATCCCAAATGCCTCAAAGGCTCTGTCCATTACGGGGGTAAGGAGGGGATAAGGGGGGTAGAATGTACACAGCCTGACTCCTATGTTTAAAAACATAGCGCGGCTATTTTCGGATGACCCATGATGAATGATGACAGTTACATTGACTAACTGTTACTTCACAATTGAAAGAAGCGCAGACAGTTTAAAGAGCCATTTTGCTTTATTTTATCATACCCCAAAACCAAAAAATAGTGAATCTTTGGCTCCATCCGAGATTGATGGAAACAGAATAACTTCAAATATAATATAGTAAAAAATGTAACATTTAAACAATTAATATGATTTAAAGCTTAATCATTTCTGCTAAAATAGCAATCATATGTAGCTAAATTTGTCAAGAAGAAATGCTTAAACTTTAGTCATATGAACCTTTGGACATGTAATTTTAAAATTGTACATTCTAAAATAAATAGGCTACATTTGAGAAATAAATAAATAAAGTACAAACAAAATGACGTACGTAAACTATTTGAATTTGGTGGCGCACATAACTAGCTAACACGTTGCAGATAACATCTCTTATGTCATGCTTAAATATTTTCGTCATACCAAAACAACAACATTTAATTAACCACATAAAAAAGATATATAAAATTTCAACGATCAACAACAACAACAATAAAAAAAAAAAGACATGGTCATGAAAGATATTTTGGAATAATCTTTAAAATATCACAATTATCTAGTCTCAAAACTTGAATTATTTAGGTTGTTTTACAACAAATTAATTTTTTTTGTCATTTTTCTATTGAATTCTATAGCTAGAAACTCGTGCTAGCTCCATAGTATCCCCTTTTATAGTAGCAAACAACCTTATCTTAGTTGCCATCACACCAAACAATTATTTTATAAAATCTTAACCGTCAACATAATAAGTAGGAGTAATTTTTTATTACTTTACCCAAATTTTACAAATTTTATTCTTTACGCAATCAAAATAATATTTTGGTAATGTTTTTTTCTACTAAATGATTAATTCCTTTGAATACCCTGTTAGCAAGAACTTAACCATATTAGCAATTCGTGCATGTGTTTAGGAGGGATGACAATGGGCAGGTGCAGTGTGAATTGAATTTAACCTGTAATTTTTTAATTCGATTTACTCCATTTTATATGATAATTTTTTTCATTTTTAACTCATCCCACCTTACATAGTTCTAAACTTGCCTCGCACTCAATCCACACCGCCTTGTTGCCATCCCTACATGTGTTCAAAGTTGGGAGTATGAATGATATATAGTGTTCAGCATACTATGGAAATTAAATAATAATAATAATAATAATAATAATATATATATATATATATATATATTAGAACCACGATTTTCATTTCAGAGAGTCAAAATATAATAAAACAACAAACAAATAAATCAAAATAAAGGGATTAAATGGAGTGTGTATATATACATATAGACGGTATAAAATTTTATGAAGCGACACCGCTCGGACAAAGGTGGCATTCATACCTTCTTATTGCAATTTAGTTAGTAATTTCAAGTACTCTTTCTGTTTTGGTTTATGTGGAACTTTCATTTTTTGAAAGTCAAACATTTTAAGTTTAATCGAAAATTTGTGTATGAAATCTTTAAATGTTTTGAAATGAAATTTATACATTTGTATGCCTGTAAAAATACTATATATAAGTCACAACTCAAACTATTAAAAAGATATATGAAAAATTTACAGTTAAAATAGATTTGTTTGAATCTCGAGCTCCAAAATGTGTCACATTATAAATTGAAATAGAAAAGTAGTATTATGTAATTACTTAAGGATCTAAAGATTTATGTGTAACTACACATATTGATCACGATTAGTTATTTTATTCTTATTTTCGAACAATTACTATAATATACATTCATTACAATTTTATAAATGGATTTAATAGAATAATATTGTGTGCAGCCTTACCCTAGCGAGGTTATTTTCGAGTGTTTCTTTATTTTCCATGGTTCCATTTTCTACTTCCATTACCAAATAGAAAGAAAGTTTCATTCCTTTGTGCTTCTAACACTATACGTCTAGCATTCAAATGAAAGGAAGAAAAATGCACTCACATGTGGTATGGACAATTTGTACTGAAAAAGCACTACCTTATAAGTTATAGTTTATATCACTTGATTTTAATATTCATGTTCATTTTTTTATTTTCATCCTTCTCCGATCTTACCATCGTTGAGAGTATCAATTCATAATTTGAAGTTTATAAATTTAAAAATTTATTATTTTGACTCAGTACATAGTACTTTTTAAATTAATATCCTTTTTGTCTTAATATATGTAAAAAAAAAAAGTTCATTTTAGTCTGCACGAGAAAATTGGACACGTTTCTATTTTTAATAACAATTTAACTTTAAAACATTCATTGTATCTTTAATGAAATAATTTACAACCACACAATAATCTATAACGCATTTTAAATCATACACTTCAAAAGAATTTTTTTCCTTTCTTATGCTAAGTCAAACAACATCACATAAATTGAGACAAACAAATTGCAGTACATGAGCCAAAAGTCCTTCGGGAACAACTCTTTTGCATCCACGAGATAAAAATAAATTCTACTTATATTTTATCATTTCACCAAATTCCATTAGTGAAATTTCACTTAATATATCATTATTATTACTATAAGACGTTCCAAATTAATAATATATACAGAGATGACAAAACAAATATAAGATGTAGATCAAATTTACCATGTTCTATCAAACTTTACATCCTCTCATGCTTGCCATCCACACTATACTCACCACACATTTCATACCCAAAGAAAAACAACAGAAATTTAAAAAGGTTAAAACATAAAGTATATGGAACTCATAGGCGCGAACCTACATTCACCCAAGGTGGTCAAATGAACATTCTTCGTCGGAAAACTTTTTCACATATATAGATTAAATATAAATATTTTGATATGTATCAATTGTTGAATACTCTTGATACAAAAATTACCCACTTATGTTCTAAAAGTATGAACACCCTTGATGAAATATTGGCTCCGCCACTAGAACGAAACTCATAGTGCCTTCACATGCATTAGATACCTATAAAACAACATAGGTAAAAAAAGATTGGAAAAGTACCATATATTAGGTTGCAAGAAATGTTGAATGATCAAATGTATGTTCCCTCCATTATTTATTTTCCAAGATTGTGTAGGACGACGACATATATAGTCCTTTCATAATTAACATAACAGTTCAAAAAGACCGTTCCACATGCTTTTTTTCTTCATTTTTTACCCAAAACTACTTGACCAGTACACTTTGCCCCCACCAATTTTTTCCTCAAATAGCCCCTCTATTACACTCTATGATCCATCAATCTTCACTAGCTTTGCAATTTTTTCTATCATAAGATTCACTAAATTACTACGTGGCAGTAAATTATGGGTTTTTTACGAAGTGGGACCCTTTTGTGGGCTCTATATTTATTGCACTTGCCGAAAGGAACAAAGGAAAATATGATTCTTTTATACGTGGAAGGTTATTAGCGGATTCCTATGTCAGATTGTGTTTTTTGTATACGTGTTGGTTGTCCAGAGGCAATTTGAATAATAATTCTTTTTTATTAAAACAATATCATATCGAGAGTGAAATCTCATAAGTGAAGTTTATAAACGATAAATATACGCAGATTTTACTAGGTCACCAGCTCA
>JAABOM020000084.1:26295580-26317308 GCA_011800125.2 Solanum clarkiae | reverse complement strand
TTTTACTAGGTCACCAGCTCATAGAGATAGAGAGATTGTTTCTAAAAGACCTCCAACTCAAAAATATCAGACCCCAAAAATAGACTTTATTAATATTGACGAAATTATAAGTTATTTTTTGGATGAAAATGTGATTTGTTGTATATAATGATGAATAGTGTGTTTAAAATAGAAATACTATCGACTATGATGTATCAAAATGTAAATGTACTATGTGTTATTAATATATGATTTACTATGTATAAGAATATTGAGTATTGATTATATTAAACAAAAATTTGTGATCAAACATTTGTATTAACATTTAATATTAGTATTACTTTTATACATTCTAAACTAAAAAAATAATGCAAAAATTGAAAGAGGGATCAGCCAAAAAATTGAGGGAAAGTCGACACAATCTGTTGATTTTTGTTCCTTTTTTAATGGATTATTGATAGACTTTAAGAAAACTAATGGATGTCAGTCGGATTTTTCCGCATGAAAATGATAAAGTTCTTAAAGTATTTAGGCGTCGAGAGAGATTTGAGATTTCGTAAGTAACTCAGTGAGTGCTTTCTAAGAAGGGCTTGGAAGAAGAAAATGAAATAGGAACAATCGCGCTAGTCGTAATAGATCGACTTTCATGCTAGTTCTTGCTCCAACATGAAAGTAGATAAAATCTATTCTTTTACAAAAATCTAGAGTCTGTCAATTTTCAAAGTGTAA
The DNA here is from genome assembly GCA_011800125.2 of Solanum clarkiae. NCBI lineage: Eukaryota > Viridiplantae > Streptophyta > Magnoliopsida > Solanales > Solanaceae > Solanum > Solanum clarkiae. Next base: position 26,316,600 of record JAABOM020000084.1, on the reverse strand, counting down.
ACTTATAACTAAAGAGTATAAATAAAATGATAAAGTGTTTCATCAAAAAGTTTATTATGTAAAATTGACCAAAGTGATAAATAACGCCTAGGTTCAATTCTAAATAACTACATTTTTAATTAGGATTAGGACAAGGGAAACCCTAAAATCAATCATTAATGGGCTTGTAAGAATGCATGTCTTGGCTATAAAGCCCGTTCATTTTCCTGTTGTGGTAAACGGGTTGTGTCATTTGTGCGTGTTATGAGTGTTTAGAACATTTTAGTTTCCACTTTGTTTTGAAGTCTTTTTGTGGTGAAACAATATGCACAGCATTATACATTTATGCAATAGTCATGTTAGTTACACATGACTAGCTTATTAGGCTACTGATGTTTATTATATATGTTTCCAATATAATCTATGTCTTTTCGTCTCAATTTATGTGGCACCTTTCGAATTTCGAAATTCAAACTAATCTATATTTTTTCATAAATTTTTTGAATTATCAATTATTGTGACTTGTAGTACTTTTAACGTAATTTGAAAATATATAAATTTTATTTCATTAAAAATTTTATGCGCAAATTCTCGATCAAACTCAAATTATTTAATTCTTGAAAAACGAAAGTACCACGTAAACCGGAGGAAGGGAATACTTTTTCTGTTGGGGTGCGTGCCATGTTATCATGTTTTTGCATTCCTATTTTGGTGGTTTTTATTTTGTTAGTGCTCTTTTCTTAAAAATTATTTATTGAGTTTTTGTTTGGTGAATGAAATTTAAAAATATATATATTAAAACAAAAAAACTTTATAATCTTGGAACGACTTTAAATTATATGTGCATACAATAACATGCCAAAATAATCCTATAACTCGCTAAAGTACATGTTAATCAGTAGTGTAAGCAAATCACTCTCGATCCTATAACAAATTTAGGCGTGTTAAGCGTGTGTTTGGTAGGAAGAACAATAGTTTTTATATAAAATATTTTTTTGAAAAATAAAATGCCTTGTATTTATTTTCTCTTTGACAAGTAAATACATATATATATATATCAAATGTATTTTTACGTAATCTAGAAAAACATTATGAGGGTGGGATGAAAATGGAAAGTGGGGCTTCACGGATCGAAGTGAGATGTTTATGAAGTAGGGATGGGGCATTGGCTGTTGGATTAGCAGCGTATAATAAACATAGAAAAATATCACCCAGATAAATCTTTTTCCTTTTTCGTTAAGGAAGTCATTTCCCTCCTTTACATAAAGTATTTTTCAAAAATTTTGTTCAAATAACTATAAAAAGGGAAATTGTAAAAATATATATTTTTAGACCTAATTTTATCTCTATGTATCAACCTCTATTTTTACTCAAAAATGTCAACCATTATTTACCAAACTATGCCACCATCATTATATAACGTGGAGAAAAAAATTAAAAACAAAAATAAAAGCTATGAAAATGACATAAAAACCAAAGATGTGATATAATATATGACAAAAGTATAAATATTTTTAGAGGTTGACACATAGAGATAAAATTAGGTTTAAAAATGTACATTCTTGTAATTTTTTCCTATATAATAATAACAACAACAACATACCCAGTGAAATCCCACAAGTGGGGTCTGAGAAGGGTAGGTTGTACGCAAACCTTACCGCTACCTCATAGAAGTAAAGAGGCTATTTCCTAAAACAATAAATGCTCCCTACCATTTTTAACAAAACATTTTTTTAAAAATCATTTCCTCCATACCAAATGCTCCCTAAGGATCTAATGAAAACATGCCGCTCATCTAACTCAATAGACTACTTATGCTTATTATCTTTCCAATCTATGCCTTTTCTTGTTATGAAAGCTTGTCTTCTGCTATCATTTTTTAGGAGGGGTGGGTGCCACGTTATCAAGTTCTTCCATTCCTATTTTTGGATAATTTTTAATTTTGCTGTAACCTAAATTGACTGGACATAATTAATTTTGCTGGTAGAATTTTTTTTTAACCTTAAGGCATAATTTCTTATTTGTAGGGTAAAATTTCTTAAAAAAATTTGCCTTCAAAACATAATTTCTGCTAATAAACTTATGCCTTAGATATAAACTTAAGCTTAATTTCTTTTACATTCATGCATAACTTGTACCATTACACTTAATATGAGTTGAGGTATAACTTGTATTTTTGCTTAACTTGAGATATAGCTTACTTATGCATTACGAGTTTATTTTATTTTATGTCCGGAGCATTTTCGGCCATTTTTTGAAATTTAAAACTCCAACGGATAAAATACTATTAAATATTGATGATTTTGAAAAATAAAATTAAATATCTCTCCAAACTAGAAATATTTCTGTGAATTGTGTCATATATGTGTGTGTCTCTCTCTCTCTCTCACACATATATAGAGAGAGAGTGATGTCAAAATTAAGGGTAGGGTGAGGTAGAAAGAGAGGCGAATGCACCGTTTAGAAATTTATAAGTTTTAAATTCTGACACTTTATATTTGAATTTTAAAAATTTATTTAGTATGTATAAAATAAAAATTATAAACTAATAATTTTACAAAATTAAAATTTCAAATTCATAAATTTCAAGTTGTGATTCACAAATGAGGATTACATATGGATAACAAATGTTTCAATTTAGAATTATTTTCAAAGTTTATGTCTTATAAAGTCTGATGAAACCTTAGGAACACGATTTCATTTTTGTTGTACTTGAAGTATATACATCTCATAGGATATATTCTTGGATTTTTGCTAATATAATTGTAAGGTGGAAGTTCTTTCCCTATGCATGGGGGAATAATAAGCTACGATTTTCAAAATGTAAGGTAATCAAGCAAACTCTTCCCATCAACCACTTGCAAATTGTAAAATTTTTGTGTGTTTTGTAGCCGACCACTATAAGCCATCAATATATTTGGATCTAATACTTCTTGTCCTTTCATTATTTCATGTATATTTAGAAGGTTTATAGATTTATATCCATCATTTATTTATTCCCTTTTGGCATATTAAGGTTGCCGTGCTTCAACCTTGGACATTAAAAAATAGTTTAAAGAACACAAATTTGTCCTTTTCATATTATAATTTCATTAGTTTTTGGTAATATTATTTTGTAAAATTGGCACATAAAGTCTTGTACTAAGAATCGTTACTCAAACTAAACCCTTGTTTGCTCCATAAATATCCCCAAAAAGTTGTTAAATGTATTGAGTAGGGGGTTTCCTTTTGATCAATATACCATATTACCACATCACCATATAAATATTTTCATTTTAATATATAGGCTAATTGAACCAATTATTAGCATTTGAAATTATGGTTTTAAAATAATTGAAATTAATTATTAGCATTTGAAGTTGTCATTTTAAAATTTATATTTAATAGATTTGTTAAATCTTATATACACATGTACAAGACTTGAATCAAATCTATTGAATTCAGTTGAACCTGAAGCTAGTACTTATAAACATCTGAGAGAAAAAAGGAATCCTATATACACATTTATAGACATTGAAATATTATGAGACTCTATAAGATCTGTTCGATATATTCTAGTTAGAATTGTTGGAGGTTACTGTATCATAAATACTAACTTATGCTTATATAAATTAAGGGTATTATATTTTTCTAAAAAGGCATCTCAAATATTCCGTAAATTCGTGAAATATTCACAAAGATCAATGGAGATTAAATAAATTTTAAGGAGGTCCATATCATTCTAGCTTGAAAAATACATCACTACAACTTTCGGATCACAAAGAAATCTTAAAAGAGAAAAATCAAGGGAGAGACATAATTGTACTCAAATTGTTTTATCAAGGAATATGCTGAGAAAACTTACTTGATTTTATTCCTTTGTCCTTTTTTGAGATAGTTCATGAGAAGAAGAAAAACGTTTGTTGCGTAAATATCCACAAGAGAATTTAGATTAGAAAGTACAAACAAATATCTTTAAAAAAAAACATTGTTTTAATGTTTTGTTGAATGTTATAACAAAAAATATTATTTTAAAGATATACAAATATCTTAAAAAATTTTTTTATTGAAATTATTCCGTAGCACTCTATATACTTCGAGTCTCGTGTCACATTTTCAGAGGTTTGATGAAATTAATTAACTAATTAATCGCATTGTGATGCGCCTAGCAATACGATGATGAAAATTAGGATGTCTAAAATGAATGTATCAAATCAAAAAAAAAAGGTAAGCAAATAATTAACCTAAGCACTAGGCTCTTAAAGTCTTAATTAATCCAAAAATAAACCTTAATCATTGAAGTGGTTTGCATCTAATTGGGTAAGTGCGATTCTTACTTTAATTTAATAATAATATTATATTACTAATAATTAGCAAAAATTTTAAGAATGACACTGTGTGCCATGTATATGTTCATGAGTATCCGAATTATAAAGATATTTGATCAAGCTTTAAAGCCGAGTAACTTACAAGTAATTTTATTTAGTCATTATAAGTCAAAGATCAATCATAAATCATAAAGTAATAGGTAGGTTATTTTCGTGCAACGACTTATATAACATTTTTATTCAACAGTATTTGATGTGTATAAATTACTTTAATCAGTTAACTCACACAAGTTTTACGTCACATTAAGATAAAAAAATTACATTATTATTTGAAAACAAAAATCCACAAAGAATCAACTAAATTAAACTACAGAAGGGATTAAACAAGTTGACATAAGGCTGCAGTATTCTGTTTATGTATACAAGCATTTTCATGTGTTAATTAGTTGTCAAACCCACAAAATATAACTTTTTTGGAAGCTTAGTTAAGAACAGCGCATACAAATATTTTATTTAAAATCGTTATACTTTTCTGTTGCCAAAAAGCACCACGGTGTCTGTCAAAATTTTAAAAAGAAAAAAAGAACACAAATCTCTTAACAAGAAAAACGTAAAACTATCTTTTTTAAAGGAACACAAAACTATTTCTACTGATAAAAAAGTTAACGACATTAAATTTTATGTCAAATCAATAAATACATATTATATGTTTATATAAATTATTATAGGTAGTATTTTATAAAATTATTTGACTATAATAAGTTAGTTTAGTATAAACATATGATGCTAGTAAGTTTCATCTTATTATAAATTACAACAACAAATCCAAAAATTTCTACTCTTCACATTCTATTTGATGTGATACCATTTGACTTGGTATAAAGTTTGTGAAAAAAAGATTTTTGAATCTTGTGATTTAAAATTATTTTTAAATATTTGTATGACTGAAAATTATTTTGGACAAAATATTATAAATTACAACAACAAATAGAAAAATCAATTTGAACCCAAAATAACATCATCGTATACGTGTCAAGATCTGATAGCACCCTTTTCTATTCCCATTCTCATTAATTCTCTCTCCTCTCCCGCCTTCAATATTTTTATATATTCCCTACAAAATTTCTCAACCATTCTCCCTTTCATATAACAATTTTCTCTTCTTCTCAATTTTCTCCATTTTTTTCCCCTTGCTATTTGCTTTCTCATTCTCCTCTTCCTGAAAAAATTTCGAAAACTAATCTTCTAACAAAGAAAAGGCCAAAAATATCTAGGCGTTCGCAGCCTTAATTAATGTTAGTTGAAACTTGTAACCATAATTATTAACCTCGTATAACAACAATTTCCAAGACAACATGGTACACTCCGTGCCCAACATGTCGTCAACTGCTGTGACGGACGATGATTTTGATGCCCGTCACAGCAGTTTCTCGGCTTATGACCCCAATCGCCTTAGTGGTGATGATGGGTCGACGTCCCCTACGATGTTGTCTCCATGGAACCAAAGTTGTTCCCCTTTTACTAAATCCCCTTGGCACAAATCCGACGATGATGTTCCAAAGAATTTCCCCCAAAATGGGCTCATTGGGTCCCTCGTTCGCGAAGAAGGACATATTTATTCCTTAGCTGCTAAGAATGATCTTCTTTATACTGGTTCAGATAGCAAGAACATACGTGTTTGGAAGGATATGAAGGAATTTTCGGCTTTTAAATCGAATAGCGGCCTTGTTAAAGCTATTATCATTGCCGGAGATAAGATTTTCACCGGTCATCAAGACGGAAAAGTTCGAGTTTGGAAGGTGCAATCGAAGAATCCTAACAACCATAAACGTGCTGGGAGTTTGCCTAAACTTATTGACATTTTCAAGGCCTCCATTAAGCCTAGCAACTATGTAGAGGTAAATATTGCGCCGAGTTCCTACATTTGACACATTTTTTTAGTCCGTTGTAAATAAAAAATGTATTTTTGGTTGGGGGTGGGGTGGGGGGACTAATTTTGCTATGCTCAATTTCCTTCCTATGATATGACGATTTAATTATATTTTGTCTTAACACGCTTCCTTACTTATGGACATAATTTTTTCACGATCTTGATATTTTTCGTTTTTCCATGGTAGTGAGATATGAATCAACACATTTACTTGCTCTAGTGCTATACTTTATATGACTAAATATTGTCCGTATTTAATTATATTATATCTGAACAGGTAAAACGCAACCGGACGGCTCTTTGGATCAAGCATTGTGATGCAATTTCATGTTTAAGCATGGACCATAGCCAAGGCCTTCTTTACTCAGCTTCATGGGATAGAACTTTTAAAGTATGGAAAGTTGATAATTCCAAATGTTTAGAGTCCGTTAAAGCTCACGATGACGCCGTTAACTCGGTGGTCGCCAGTGTAGACGGAGTCGTCTACACCGGTTCAGCTGACGGAACCGTCAAAGTTTGGCAAAGGGAATCCAACGGAAAAACCATAAATCACGTTTATGTTAAGACGTTACTTGACCAGGAATGCGCCGTTACGGCTCTAGCGGTTAATAAATCCGGTTCAGTGATTTATTCCGGTTCATCAGATGGCGTTTTAAATTTTTGGGAACGTGAGAAGCAAAATTTGAAACATGGTGGGGTCCTTACTGGGCATAAATTAGCGGTTCTTTGTTTAGCCGCTGCTGGAAATTTGGTTTTTAGCGGTTCAGCAGATAAAAATATCATTGTTTGGAAAAGGGACGGTCCGGTTCATGTGTGTTTGTCTATATTAACCGGTCATAATGGACCGGTAAAATGTTTAGCGGTCGAGGAAGATAAGGAGTCAACCGGAAGTGAGAAAAAATGGGTGGTTTATAGTGGAAGTCTTGATAAATCGGTTAAGGTTTGGAGTGTTTCAGAAATGGCACCTAATTTGGAACAAATGGCTATGGGAATGCAAAATGGCCAAGAGGATAATAGTTGGGATTCAATCCCATCCGTTAAATATTCATCAGACGGTTCAAATGTGCGACACGTGTAATATTGATGCATGATTAATTAGTTTATAATTAAGTTGCAAGGTCTTTTACACCATTGTTGCTAATTGAGATGAAAAGTTAATTAAGGGATTATGGTGTAAGTAATGTAATTAATCATTAATCTAGTGTGTATATTTTCTTTTGGAAAGATGACTGGCTATGTAATTTCAGTATAACGAATAATTTCCTTCTTACAATTTCTTAGTTACTTATATCACTTGCCTATAAATAGCATGTAAAAATATTTACTTTACAAAGTTTAATTTTCTTCTTGTGGCGTATTGGGTTTTTGCTTCTAGTTTAGTTATTCAATATTTGTAATTTACTCATTAAATTCCTATTTATTTATTTATTTCAGTCTATATATTTGATAGTTATTGATTTGATTTATGTGGAAGTTTATATTAAGTAGGTTCATTTAATAAAGGTCAAACTTTCTTAACAATCGAGTTTGAACTTGGAAGTATCTCTAATTAATGGTGAAGGAATTTCAATTGTTCTTTTTTTTATTTTCGATGTATTTGCGCATCTATTTTGAATAACAACAATAATATATTCAGTATAATTTAATAAGTAGAGTTTGAAAAATATAAGATCGATATAGAATCTTACCTGTATGTTATGAAGATAAAGAGATTGTTTTTTATAGACCCTCAACTCAAGTAAATAACATATTAAAAATCAAATATGTAAAACAAAAATAATATGAAGAAATTATACTGAAATATAGTGAAGGAGAAAATAATAATAACAACAAATAATATGATGGCACAAACAAAACGAAATAACAAAAAGCATTTACCTTCAATTTTTTACTTTAAGTTGAATTTTACTAAAAGAATTTCTTTTATGAATGTTCATATAAATATATTTAGAAAGTGGCAAATATGACATCATATATATTATTAATTACGACTATTTTTGTTTCTCTCTCTCTCTTTTTTTTTTTGGGTAAGGATTTTTGTTTATGTCAATGATACTACAAAGCATGTTACATGGAACAACTTGCCTTTTTCTTTTTAATCTTAGCAAAAACTCGATCGTTACTCTTTGGATGTGTATTGGTTAAATTTATTTTTATGTAATAATTTATAAATTAAATAAAAAATGTAAATTATAGTGTCAATTCGAATTGACTTATTTTAGATGTTTTAAAATCAAAATAACTTTTAAACAGTTTTATAATATTTGAATAAAATTAAAATATACTTATGCACATTTATTTTTAAGAAAAAAATAATAAAAATAAGCCGAACTTATGATTTTTTTACTTATAAGTCATAGCTAAAAACTAATCCAAATGGGTTGTAAGTAAATTTAACGTGAAGAGCTGAACTAATAAAGCCTTGAGAGAAAAAATCGATCCATGACTCTATTACGCTAACTCAACCACCACGGACAATTAGACTTTTTGACCCCTTTAATTTGATTTTTGTTTTTTTTTTTTTAAAGTATGATTGAATTTTTGCCCACGTTTTCTCATCACTACCAGCACTAAAAGATTCTCCAAAGGAATAAATCAAGAAAATATAAGGTAGACAAATTATAAGTGAATTTACTAATATACATGCCAAACACGTACATGCACGTTGTCAAATCATGAAATCTTTATTTTATATTTAGAAACGTAACCACCATATCCAATATAATTATGTTTACGGGAGTTGAATACATGCGGCCTCAACCACTAGGTACACAATATTTTAATTACTGTGGAAGACATAATTAAGAAAAGTTAAGGTTGTTCTCTATAAAAGTACCTTAAATTATTGGAGGATGAGTTTATCATACGTTTTAACGTGTAATTATTAATTCGACTAACCCATTCTAAAAAGTTCTCCACTTACAAAGACTACTTTTGAGCTTTGACCAAGTTCCTAGCTCTCTTCTTTTTTCAACCCATTCTAAAAAGTTCTCCACTTTCTTCTTGGAATTAGATGATAAACAAGAAAGATGAAAAGAAAGGAAGGAAAAAAACAACAAAAGGGTTCCAACGCATTTGTTTGTTTAAACTACAAAAATGCTAAACATTGCTCACATTTTTCTAATCTAATATGTTGAGATTAACAACTGCTGTTAAAATAGCATCTATAGGAACTTTAATATTGCTGGCTAAGTAAGGCCACATGTTCATTAATTCACATGATATCAGAGTCAGGCTCATATTCCAAGTCCTGGTTTATTCAAAGTTCGACTTGATATTATGTTGTCCACGCTTCAGTTGACTGGCTCAACTCGCGAGGGGTGTTCAGTCATCCCCAATCGGTGTATAACAATATCAGCAGATGCGAACTCAGCATCCAATTTTATCTCCATGAAAAATTATAAGGCTAACTGTCCTCGCAAACAGAAGTAAAAAACAGACATCAGATTGAATGAGGAATGCGTATAAACAAATGCTGGATTTTTGAAACAGAAGGCCAAAAGATGAACTATTGACTCCTGTGATAGTCTCCATTGCACAAAACATATTCCCAGTTACAAGAAAATAGGTAAATTTCAATTCAGATAGCTTCGCTAAAAGGGTTCAAAGAAGTACAGAATATGGAAGAATGAACTTACATTTGTACGCACTAGAAATGTGATATATTGAGAAATGAGAAAACTTCGGATTGTACAAAAAGTAACTAGAATTGTATGACAATTTTATCTTAGGTTGGAGTTTTTCATTATAGGGCGAGTATGAAGGGAAAACGGCTACAAGAAGATCTAGGATTCACACCACTCTTAAGTAGAAATCACTTTCTGATAATCCTAGTAAGAGAGCCTGCGAGAATGTCTGTTTGACACAGGATGGTTTTTAGAATTTGGTCCCTGCATATAACCACTTCTACTGCCAAATGAATTTGAGTCAAGAATGGCACTGTCCCCTTCTAGTATTTTAAGTACCTGAAAATTTAAATGAAACAACGAATAAATTTCTCACGATGCATCAGGTACATTAGGCCTACGGAATGGAAAACAATGCACTAACCATACATCTCTAATATAATAACAAAAGAAGAAAAAAGAACCTTTGAAATGGGAGGTCGCAGATGAGGATCTTCCTGTAGACACATATAAGCAGCATGACTCATTGCCCGCAGTTCATAAGGGAAGTTTTCAACTTGAGATGAGATCAAGTTCGTGTCGAGCAACTGGTTTTTAAATGATGAAAAATATGGTCCCTTTCCAGATGTAGGGACAAGGCTTCCTGGAAGAAGGTGCTGACCGCTGTAGCATTGCAAGTCAGTGGTTTTTCTACCAGTTATCAACTCCAACACCACCAAGCCAAAAGCATATACGTCAACCTTCTCTGTAACCTTTCCATTATTGGAGTATTCTGGGGCAAGATACCTGAAAAACAACTCCAAAATAATCTTCATCAGGTAACCATCAATCTATCCGTCAACTTAAATATAGAGATGAGTCTGAAAAAGAAAGTTAAACATAAGCAGTCTTAGAGCTTGGGTTCTCTGTTTAGATTTATATGACCACTAGGCCGAAAAGTGCTAGTCTATTGATGATAATAAGAAACAATTAGGTGAAGATTGAGATGTAGGTAACATAGACATCGAAATAAAAAGAAAGTACCTTGAAGTTCTAATAAGATGTTCCTCTTCTGAAACTTCCCATTCATTGTACAATTGTGCAAGCCCAAAATCAGCAATCTTAAATAAAAAACAATTTGATCAGGTTTTATTCATTGCTTTTTACAAAAGAATAAGTGTGTTTATCCACAAACAAACACAATTATAGATAGCTTCAGATATCTCAAACTGAATAGTTTTTCTCATCCAAATGGCGCGTGTATGGATTTGATCAATATATGCTGCACCTGGCACTCAAAAACTGGAATGATAAACATGCTTGACTAAAACCACCAGCAAAACTTACCAAGGGTTCAAAATCGTGAGTTAAGAGAATGTTTTTTGGTCTGAGATCCCTATGAACTATGCATCCCACTCTACAATCTTCATGAAGGTAACGTAAGCCTCTCGCTGTCCCAATAGCTATCTTAAGGCGTGAGCTCCAATCTAGAGCTGTTTCTTTTGTTCCTGCAAAATTTATTTGAACGTTAAGGTGTTTCACAGTCCAGTTGATTGAACTTCATATAAAGCTGCACCATAGGTTCGATTGCAGATGAACTTTAAAGAGAAAAATTAAACATAAAATACCATGCAAATGGAAGTCCAGGGACTTGTTGCATATAAACTCATACACAAAGAGTCTCCTATTTCCCTGAATGCAGTAACCAACCAGCAGCACAACATTCCTGTGCTGAGCACAGCTTAAAACTCGAACTTCTCTACGAAAATCAGTGTCTGCTTGAGGTCCAATAAACTTCAGCTGTTTAACTGCAACAACCAATCCATCCCTTAAAACCCCTTTATGGACTAGACCGAACCCACCTTCCGCTAGTAAATTTGTGTCTGAGAATCTATTTGTTGCTTCCTCTAGCTCTTCATAGCGAAATTGTTTCGGAGGCTTTCCAAAAGATGGTGCTTTACGTTGACAGAATGAACATAGAGGAGGCGGTATTGAGGAAGTTCGACCTAATGAGACTGCTTCTCTGATGCTGGAGTTAAGATAGTCCATGTCAGTGTCTTGATTTAACTTGCTTCCTTGGGTACTCAGGTTTCGGTTGTAAATAAAATTCTGATTTTCATTTCTAGAAGTGACAGAATTCGAGGTGCTTTTGCAGTTTTCTACAGCTGAATAGTTGTCAGCAATAATATTGTCCTGTGGAATCCAAAGGATTGTTTTATGATTATGAGTTTGAGATTTAGGAACAGTAGAAAGAGTTATTATCCTTTCCCCAAACGAGTGCAGCTCATTTACTGGATGATCACGCCCACTTTGCTTGTGGACCGGTGAAAATGTATCTCTATCCAGCCCTTCATACAGGGGATTCCGTTCATACAGAAGGTATGTGTCTGGATCCGTCAATGAATTCAGTAATGAAGTTCTCATATAGGAAGTCCTTTGATCCTCAGGACTGCTCACCGGAGTAGAATGCTTCATTCTTTCATCCTGTAACTCTCTACTATCCAAAACAGGAGAGGAACTGGCAGAAAAGAAAGGAGTTTGTAGTTCCTCTGACGATCCTAGATTTAACCTGAGAACTTTCGGTTTAGAACCCTTCATCACTACAATGTTGCAACGAAGTTCTTCCATGCAATGCTTAAGCTCTAACTTCAATTTTCTGTATAACAAAAGTTATAAAACAGAAAGAAAATGAGTCCACTTAACATTAAAACATGGGAAAGAGAAAAGGAAAAGAAACAGATTGCCTTATGCACAACAAAGAATAATGAAATAGCTTCATATAGAAAAGGTCGAAAAAACTACAAAAGCAACAATTACAACTACAGTATCCAATAAGGTATATGGAGAACATATAGAAGTAACATACACCTACTATGAAGCAACAACATATGTTCTATTATATTTGATACTTCAACTCTTCCATAATCCAGCAATATGCATGCAAATCAACTTGAAGTTATTGGAAAAAATCCATTTCGCGTTGGTAATAGAGATGAGGCTAGAAGAGAAAACAGATTTTAGGCAAAGATGCGTAGAGAGTGAAAAAGGATATAATTCATTTACATGCTATTACTTGTCCAAAATGACCCAGCTGACTGCATTGCTTTTCGCTTCAGCTGCCACCACACCAGCACACAAAGCTGAGACGACCTTAATTCGCACCCTAACCTACAAACAGAAGATGATTTGGATTACAATTTCATTATTGTTAAGCATGCTTGTTTGCAACATTATTATCATTTTTGTCACTGCAATAGCTATAGTTTCTGTCTCAACTAACATAAATCTTAATCGATTTCATAGTTTTCTCTTAATTTCGTTAGTCCAGGAAAAGATAAAAGTCCAATGACACAGTGTAGTGCTACTGATTAATCAGCAAACTTATCACTGAGTTATCATGCCTAAATCAGCCGAAGTACAAAAGATTCCTTCAATATTTTATTATCTACCAGCCATTGATTCTGGAGAGCACATGCAACCCCTTACAAATTATTAGCTTCAAGTACAACAGTTCACATTGGATCTTGACAAGCTTAGAATCTTCTGTAATGCATAAAAACCGCAATCATATGCAGAGATTGAAGAATAAATTAATATGTGATTAACTAATGAATTTCATTTCTATCCACTACAGTGTAAAAAAAAAATTTCTCCTACAGTATATGTAAGTATGTTTAATCTACACAGTTGTTTGCAGTCGATTTTCAACTTACACCTAACTCCTAAATGTTCTCTACACATTTACCTGGAGCTTTTTACCTCCAGTCGACTAGAATGACATTGTTATACACATAAATTCTATCTAACATAGGGTTAAAAGTTCAAAAAAGTTCTCTCCTAGTAAAGCAAATGCCGTTTCCAGAGAGACGGGAAACGATTACAGCAGAGCTAACTATTGGTAAAAAGATAGTAGTAATAAGAAAATTTCAGAATCAAATTTTAAAAGTTTGAATCTCGAATTTTTAATTATGATTGAGATTGGGACAGAGAAGTAGTAAATTTTACTCACATCTATGTGATCGTGAAATTGAAGAACCATCTGAGAACAAGACTCAGTGATTTGTCCAATCCGATCATGTAAATTCGTCCGTTCGTTACTCCGGCAGTCTCCTCTCATCCTCGGAAATCCCCAGAATCTTCTTCTCTCTGTAAAAAAAAATAAATTAAAAGGTGAATCTAAACGTTTCATACTCATAACTAGCTAAATTCATCGGAAAATATACCTGATTTCTCATCGGAAAACACGGCGAGCAACGTAATGCAATCTCCAGGACGAACAACGTGAGTTAGAGCCCAAGCTAACGAGGTCTTAGTAATCATCTTCTCCGCCTTCACTGCGACGATCACTTTATCGGCCAGATTAGGAGAAACGCCACGTGGCATCGACTGAGCCCGTCGTTGTGGTTTTGGCGGGAACATTGTATGACGTCAGATACCGGCGACCGGTGAAGCTTATACTATGGCCGAAGCGAGAGTAATTTCTTTAGCAGTTGAGCGGTTGGTTAACTTTGCCGGGAGAAGACAGCTTTGTGGTCTATAGTACGGGGAGCTAAAAAGGTGGGGCTAGCTTGATTGTGATTTCACTGTATATTATAGTTCGATTAAATTTTAATTTAATTTAAAAATTTATTAAGAACAAAGCACTTCATATAAAAGTGAGAATATATTTAAAAATTATATATGAATTCAAAATTATTGATCAAACGATGAATAAATACTTATTATTCAACGACAATCGTATATATTATTTAGCTTGACTATTAAGTAAGAGAACTCAAATGGGATCCAGATCATATGCTAATGGTGGGAGTACACGGTGCAAATTTAAATTAATTAACCATTGAGTATAAATGATTAACTAATAGTGAACGTATATGGTACGAATTCAAGTCAGTGAAGTGTTAGTTAATTGAAGTGTCACCAAAAGCCATTAATGTGAATCGTACAAAATCATAATTCTAAGAATTGATTAGTTGATGACCACTTCTTAACGTTGGTTTTATTTATGAAAATAATTTATTTCAATATCAAACATAGATTTAACTTCTAAGCAAGTTCTCTAAAATAAACTTAGCTAGTTGCCTAAAAGTTTGGTCTTTGCGTCCAACAATAATTGTTCATTTTTTTCTTAACATATATGAAATGACCTAAAAATTCACTTAATATGAAACAGAGAGTGAATGAAATTATCTCTTAATTTCATAAAATGGACAACTGGTTCTTTTTATATGTCACTTTTTGTGATTGTACTTACATTAAGAAAAAAATTTATTTTACTATATTTTTTCCCTTATTTAATGTACATTAATTGTTTTTTTAGTTCTTCTAGTTGGCTAAATATATCTTTTCAAAACTCATTATTTATCAAGAGTAAATTAGGAAGAACAATGTCATTTATGTATCGATTTTGTGAAACGACATATATTAAAGATCATCTATTTATTTATAGTAAAGATGATATATTAAAGGGACCGGAGAGAGTATTATTTAACATCTATTTTTAATATAATGAACAAATAAAGATGAACAGAAAAAATAACATATATTAACATAAGAAAAATAAAAAGTTAAACTAATCGACTCTCAAAAAGTGATGCGTAAACATATGTAGTACATTTTACGTGATATGCGAAAGCTCAGTGCGTTAGCATAAACAGCCAAGCAAAAGGGACTAAATTGTGAGTGAGGTGAATAAATCCATGAAAATGATGCGTGGAAGACAATGTAGGGCTGAAATGAACAGAGAAACTGATGAGAATACTTTTTAGTGTGTATTTGTATTTATGTAGTAATAAATCAAAATTGATCATCAGCCTTTAGAATAAGGGAAAATAAAACAGTTGCATTGGCATGTTATTTTCAAGACAGCTACCTCAGCTCACACGAAAAACCATGTGATTACACTTATTATGCTTTCATTCTCCTACATCATTATTACTCAATCAATTTCCTAATCATACTATAATTTTACCTATTCATTCCAAATCTCTCAATTAGAGAAGTATTCCTTTGTGCGCAATAGCAATTAATTACTCATACTTTCACCATCTAACCACTATTGACTTGACGTATAGAATAAAATAAATAAATAATAGGGATAATTTTACCAATTCACCTTCTAAATATAATAAATACAACGTCTTGAATAATGTAATAGAAAAATGACTATAATTGAAGATAAGAATAAATTAGGAACTAAGTACTAAATTGTCTCTTAATTTCATAAAGTAAACAAGTATTATTAGATATCTATTTTTAGTATGGCAGACAAGCTGTAAAGATGAAGACCGCAGATTTCAACTCATTGCGTTGAAAAGTTCCATCTTAGATGGAAAAAAAATGTGTGATCTCCTTAATTACTTTTTCATTTCATTTTTACTTGTTGTTATTTCATTTTCAAGGTCAACTTGATTAAATTTGAAAGCTAAATTGATCAAGTGGATTAACTTAATATTGAAATTTAAAATTAATATGATAATAGTTGACAACTATATGAGAAATATTATAAATTGCATTTCACCTTATATTAATATGATGAAAAAAATACGTAACACTCTGCATCCACTCTCGATTTTCTCTCCTGTCAAGTATACTCCTCAGACATAGACTACGTACAAGATAGTATGTTTGAAAAAATAAAAATATCACTGCTTAAAGTGGTCCGTAAAACAACAACAACAACAACAACATTACCCCAATGCCTCAAAGGCTCCTGCCCATTGCGGGGTAAGGGGGGTCGGATATACGCAGCCTGACCCCTATGTTTAAAAACATAGCGCGACTATTTTTTCAGATGGCACATGATAACCGTCGAAAGTTGCACTGACTAACTGCTACTTCACAATTGAAATAAAGAGCCATTTTGCTTTATTCCATCATACCCCAAAGCCAAAAAATAGTGAATCTTTCGCTCCATCCAAAATTGATGGAAAATTAAATAAAATTTATGTTAAGCAAATAGAGTAGCCAAACCGAAAATGCAAGAGGCGATTTTCGTTCGATAAGAAGTTGATTAAACTAGAGATAATGTTGTTCAAGACTAGAAGGCATCTTCAAGACTAATGGGCCATGATACACTATTGAAAATGTGATACCAATCACATGGGGGCAGGCTGGCCTGGCCATGAAAGGGTCAACACATAATGCAAGTCATAAAAAACTTGTCCATTTTCCCAAGACTTCTAGCTTTTAATTTTGGTTTCCCTCCCAATGCTTTTGCATTATTTATGAGATATCAACCAATTGAACACCCTGCTGGAATATCCCAACTAACTCTTCAAGTTTTCACATATATGAGTGGCTAACATGGTGGTAATACGATAGACATTTATTTGCATCAAATATTTATATTAAACTAAATAAGTCATTCAATCTTATATATTAAAAACCTTAAGTAAAAATACATTATTAGAACTATGATTCAAAGATAAAGAGTATATATGCAAGTCATGATAAGTATAAAGCAAGTAGAAGTCACAGGATATATTGATTTATCTTGCATATATCGATTTGATTATATAATTAGTGTGAATAAGTTTTATATTAGCTTATCGGAGATTAAAATTAAATACTATCAGTGTATGATTTCATCGTATTAGTTGATGTTTTGATGGATAGAGTTAACTAATATACATGTTCTAGTGAAACGAATTATTTTTTGGATCGAAAATAAATAAAAACAAAAAAGATCAATTCACAAATTGAGAGCAACACATACAACGTGAAGTTGTTGGTGGCCTGTGGAAGTGCGGGGCGGGGGGGGGGGGGTGAGGTAATGACAAGACCTTGTGAAGTGCACATTAGCTCGTATTAGTTGATGTTTTGATGAATAGAGTTAACTAATATACATGTTCTAATGAAACAGATTATTTTTTGGATCGAAAATAAATAAAAACGAAAAAGATCAATTCACAAATTGAGACGAACACATACAACGTGAAGTTGTTGGTGGCCTGTGGAAGTGCGGGGCAGGGGGGAGTGAGGTAATGACAAGACCTTGTGAAGTGCGCATTAGCTCCGTAATTCATTCAAAGGTCAAAGTTTGAATTATTTTAGTTCGGAAAAGACAAAAAAGAATTTGTATGGATTTTCTTGACAAATACTAAATCATAACATATTTATTTAAACATAATGTTATTGTCATCTTCAAAATTATTTACGGCCAACAACTTTGGTTTAAAAAAAATAAACTTTGAATAATAAACATTCTCTCGTACTTTCCTAGCCCTCAGTCCTCCTTTTACTGCAAAGGCCTCGTCATGGGTGGTTAAGCAATCTTCGGTTATCTTCTTACAATCATTCACCACCAAAACTTAATGTCCCCTCAAATTTAACGTTGAAAATTGGGCCATATATGTATGTCATGAGCCCAAAATTACTTGGACGCAAAGCTGAACGATCCAAAGTTGTAACTAAAGTTGGGAGAGTGAGGAATGTATAATGTCACAGTTACAACTTCAAAATTCGGGATGTAGGATTCCAAAAATTCTTTCACGATCACATTTTGAATGTAGGAATTTTAAAAGTTTTGTTATTATTTGCATTACAATATTACAAATAGTAGTATACAATAGTGGCATGAAGAACAAATGTTGTCATCATTTCATTCATACAGAACGGAAGCTAAGCGTGGAGCAAGGAGAACTTCGAGCGGAGAAGCTTTGAGGACTGTCAATCCAAAGCTCTCATTCATATCAATTGCTTCCTCCGAAGGCCTCTTCATGTCAAACCCCTGCACCAACATTGCTATTACAAAAGGCAAAACTTGAAGGGCCAACGAAATTCCAGGGCACATTCTTCTTCCACTACCAAATGGTATCAACTCAAAGTGATTTCCCTTTACATCGACATCCTTATGGGTCGTCAAAAACCTCTCTGGCTTAAACTCATGAGGTTTGGGCCATATATTAGGATCGTGATGATACTTCCATATGTTCACTAATAAGCGGGTCCCTTTTGGTATATCGTAGCCACCAATAACACAATCCTCCATCGACTCATGTGGTACAGAGAGTGGTGCAGCTGGATATAAACGTAATGCTTCTTTGACAATAGCTTGAAGATAAACTAAGTTCTTGATGTCCGATTCTTGGACCCATCTATCTTTACCAATGTGCGCGTCTAGCTCATCTTGAGCCTTTTTTAATGCTTCGTAGTTGTTTAGGAGTAAAGATAAAGTCCATGTTAAAGTTACGATCGTGGTGTCTGTACCAGCTGCTAGTAGAGCCTAACCAATTCAATACATTCAGCAATCAGCTCCACACAATCAATGGACAATTAGTGAATGAAAAACGATTTAGAAGAAACGTACCATGCATGTAGCTTTGATAGCAGTATTAGCATCAAATCCAGCAAGATCTCTGCCTTCACAAATCGAAAGCATGACATCCATGAAATCTTCTTCTTCCTCCGATTTAGCAATTCCTTTAGAATCCCTCTTTGTTTTGTGCTCTGCTAACCATTCTTCAACAACAGAGTCAATTTCTTTAGAAACTTCCTTCATTGCTTTCTCATGGCCTCCAATATCCAACCATCTTAAATAAGGTAAAAAATCAGCCACAACAAAAGCTCCTAACAATTCAAAAAATTTTCTAATCGCTTTATGAGCCCTATTTCTTCCTTCTTCCTCATTACTCCTTCGCCCTTTACCGAATAACATACTCCCCATAGTGTTCATAACTAAATCCCCAATCCATTCCTTCATCTCCATCTTCACAGCACCATTTAAATTATTCTTCGCACAATTATTATAAATCTCTTTAACAGCTGATTTTACCTCAAATTCCCTAATGTGTTTGAGCATTTCAATTCGCCGTGTGGAGAGAAGTTCAATTGTGGCAATCTTTCTTGTTTCTCTCCAGTAAGGTCCGTAAGGAGAAAGTCCAAACATAGCGTCTTTGTAGCCTATGATTTCTGAAGCCATGGATTTAGGCCGATTTGCTAAGGCTAAATCGTTCGTTGTGAAGCACTCTTTGGCTAATTTTGGGTCGCTCACAACTACAACCTGATGAACTCCAAGCTTCATTCCAAATATAGGCCCGTACTTATCTGCCATGCGGCCGAGGACCTTGTGAGGCAACTGGTCAGATTCAGATCCACCGAGAAGATGGAGATGGCCGATAATAGGCCATGCTCCGCCAACTTCAGGTACCTTTCTACTTCTACTCGGTTTTTTAGCTGAAACATATTGTTTTCGAAGAAAGAAGAAAACAAGGAAGGAGCTAGCTACTGTAATACCAATTAAAAACAAATCCATGGCTGCTCTAACAGAATAGCTAGCCTAGCTACAATGGGGATGCTTTATTCTTCGATTTCTATTTCCATATAATGCGTGTGTATATATATATAACAGAAATGCCTTTCAACGTGCCCCATTTTTTTCATTTTTAGAAAAGCTATTTGATTCGTCTCTAGACCCCACTTGTGAGATTCCACTGGAGATAGAGATGTTGTTGTTGTGTTGCTATTTGGTCCGTGCATATCCCAATCATATGTGGCTTCCAAAAATTGCATACTACTCTCTCGTGCCATTTTAGTTTCACTATATTAAAAATAGTTATCTCAAAATAATTCTTAATATAAATAATTGAAATAAAATTAATTTTTTTAACATTAACTATTCTAGAATTAAAAAATAGAATAAAAATTTAATTATTTATAAAAATAATATATTAGTCAAATAATACTTCTAATTAAATTTTTTTTTAAAGGTGATCTCAAACATTATGAGAAAAACTAAAATGAGAGAGAGGGCATACTATCCCGTTAGCCGACATTGACATACTCTATTAATATAGTTCAAGATTCATCTTTATCAATTGAGTTATTATTTTTTATTTATATTTATTTAATATTTTAAAATAGATTTTATTTACCAAAAGAGCTTTACAAGATCAGAATTCATCGAGCAGATATGGACATATGATTCTTCCTTGCTTACTCACCCGTCAATTTAAAATCAAGCAGCCATTTATGGTATAATTCAATATATTTAATCTATTAGAAATTTGGTTGTGATTACTACCTCTACCATATGCCTCCTGTATGATATGTCTAAGAAGAGAATTTAATATTAAATATTAAATTTTAAATATAAAATAAAATTTAATTTAGTAATAAGTAATAATTATTTTTTTCATATTTTGTCATTATCATTGATTATTTATTTTGTAAAATTTAATATTAAATATTTATTAACAA
>JAABOM020000084.1:26261898-26295480 GCA_011800125.2 Solanum clarkiae | reverse complement strand
TGTGTACATTATTTTGTGTGTTTATTTTATGATTGTTGTACTAGTGTTATATTGTATATCTCCTCCTCAATTTGAAATAAAATAAATTCAGCCGGGACCCACATTTGTGGATTCTGAAGGGTGCTAATACCTTCCCTTTCGAATCACTTGAACCCTTTACCTGAAATTTTTGGTTCGCAGACTATTTTTGTAAATTAATAATTGGTTTCCTAATTATCCTTAAAATTAGGTGGCGACTCCTAAAATCAAAACTAATTTTGCCTAAAATCAAATCATTTTTCCCATTATTCAAATTCCCTTTATTTTATCAATTTTCATCGAGTTGCCGCGACGTTGCGCCTTCGGGATGTCAACACAAATATAGCCAACTTACTTAGTTGAAGGTGACATATCAACACAAAAAGTGCAAAAAAATGTGAAAAAAATAAATTTAGGAGAGTAATAGAACCTTGATTAAGTTGAGATATGTCGCTGAGATATTAATCATAGTTCAAGGGTGCTTATGCATTACCCCTTTTTATTTAGGGACTCTCTTAAAAAAGAAAACAGAAAATGAAGGAGAATGCTAAGAAAATTGATTATTTTATTGATAAATGGCTAGTGGAACATAAGAAAAAGAGAAGTTGTGGAGAAAAGAAATGTGAGGATGAAAAAGACTTTATGGATATAATGTTGTCACTTTCTGAAGATGCTATGAATGAAGATCTTGCTGGTTTTGATGCTGATATCATTATCAAATCTACATGCTTGGTAAGTTTATTTTTATCTATTCTTTCTACTTTTCACTTTAGTAGTCTCTCGATACGCACTTTACGCGCATATCCATATCAATCGGTATTCAAAATAGTAATATAGAACTTTTGAAGAATTCAAGTAAAGATCACAAATCTTACATCAAAATTAACGCTCATATACATAAAGAGAATATGTCTAAATAGTTTATCCTTTATTTTTCTTATTTAATAGTGTCCGTTCAAACCCAACAACATAACTTTGATCTCAGTATAACAATGATTTACATAGAAACTTATACTACCCACTCATGAAGGTGAATAAGCTATTTTTCAAAGATCTGTGAAAAGAAAATATAATAGTAAAAAAGATATGATAAATAACAGAAAAAAATTTTTACATAGAATTTAACAACAATAACAAAGAAAATATGCTAATTGAAGTGCAAAAAATAATAGATAGAACAATAATATGTAAGCATATGATTACAAAAGAAATTGATAAAGCAATCAACCATAATATGCACCAAAAAAAATAAATTAGAATATCATAATCATGATTTCAAACATAATTCAATTCAAAATATTATAATGTGGGACAAAATATAAATTTTTTAATTTTGCACACTTCAAAACTCATCCATCTATATGAACTTATATAGGTATATAATGGTAATATAAAAAGGCACCATAATATTCATTAATAGTTTTTGGGAGTTACAAATATACACAATTAGTAAAGAATTTATCAGGGAAAAAAAATTTAAAAGATCACACATAAATAGAATATTGATGTACTTCCTCCGTCCAACTTTACTTGGTCCCTATACTATTTTGGGATGTTCAATAATATTTGTCCATTTTATGAAATTAAGAGACAATTTTATACTTAGTTCCTAATTTACCCTTATCATTAATTATAATCATTTCCCTATTACATTTTTCAAAACATCATATTTATTATATTCAAAACGTAATTTTACATTTACTATTTCTTAATCCCTGTGCCAAGTCAATAGGGGTTAATTAAAGTTGGACGGAGGGAATAGGAGAAAGAAGAGGAGGTGAAGGGGTTAAAAAGGTTTGACTTCTAAAATTTTTCTTTTGACTGAAAAATAATTCAATTTTTTCTCTTTTATCTTGATTCTAAAGTGTATTGACGCAAGTAATAGAATGCAATTCAATTTACTAGCATATACTCTAATATATACAGTAATAAGAGGATTTATAGCACCATAATTAAGAAATTCAAGTGCAGTTAATGGACTTTAAATTTTATCATTATATAATTAAGATATAGGTACTTAATTTAAAATATAGGTATTTAATTACACATTTAATCATATTTTAATTCAGTGAAAGGGCAAAATAGTAATTTAACTTTGAAGATTGATGCTTCCTACTTTTAGTGCTATATGATATGATGATGATTTGTGTCAATTATTATCGATAAAATGAAAAATTTTAAATTAACAATCTAACCATGAGAATTATCTATTTATTTTTTGGAATAATTTTTACTTTATTTTAAAATTGGTATTTGGTTGTAAAATTTTTAAATCCAACTTACATATATTATATACTGTACCTGAATTTAGTTTATATTTTCATTTAGTAAGTAATCATATAATTTGCTAAATTTTTCTCCTCCTTTTCCCTCTTTTCTTTGTTCTATTTTGGAAGTCTATGTTAGTAGAAGGATCTCAGACCATAGTTACAGTAACATGGGCTCTCTCTTTGTTACTCAACAATCCTCATGTGATGGAAAAAGCTCAAGAAGAACTAGACATTCATGTCAGAAAAAAATATACTTGTTGATGAATCACATTTAGATAACTTGGTCTATCTTCAAGTCATTACTAAAGAATCATTACATTTATATCCACCTGGACCACTCTCAGTTCCCCGTGAATCCATAGAAGAATGCACTGTTGGTGGATATAATATCTCAAAAGGTATTCGAGTAATATTCAACTTGTGGAAGATTTAACAAGATCCGACCGTTTGATCAGAACCTGATTTATTCAAGTCAGAAAGGTTTTTGACGACTCATAAAGATATAGATCTTAAGGGAAATCACTTTGAATTGATTCCATTTGGCGCTGAAAGAAGAATATGTCCTGAAATTTCCTCAGCACTCGTGTTATTGCACTTAACTTTGGCTAATGTGCTACATGCATTTGAAATTACAAGGCCATCTGATGAACTAATTGACATGACTGCGAGTTTTGCGATGAAAGCTACACCTCTTGAAGTTTTCGTTGCTCCAAGATTATCCTCAGATTTGTACTACTAAATATAATCCTCTCAATCTATAGTAAACTCTCAATTGTACGTTCAGATCGTACAATTTTTATATTTGAACATTACTATTTTCTATTCTTCAAGTCCAGGAAATTCTATCAAACTAAAAGTGGCTTAATTAAGTATGATGAAGTACCAACTATTAAATAGCATTAGGTAAGAACAGAGCATGAATAATTAGAAAATTGGTTTGGTTAAGTACTTATTATTAATTGACGTTAAGTATGACTAATAGCTTGTTTGGATTAGCTTTTCGCTTATAACTTACGACTTATGATTTATAAGTTAGAATTTATAACTTATGACGTTTGACTTATTTTTGTTATTTCATCTTAAAATGAGTGTTTATAAGCACTTTTGAACTTTATTCAAATACTTTAGAACCGCTTAAAATTATTTTAGCTTAAAAGCACCTAAAATAAGATAATTCAAACGGGCACTAAGTAACTATCATGAAGTAGGTAAGAGAAAAGTAGAATTTATTAAAAGATTGTTTAAGTACAAACGATTAGGGGTTAGTGCAAAAATCGAACTGACCAATAAACCCAACTGAAAAAATGTTATTGATTTACTGTTATCGAGTTATTATATTAATGAGTTTTTAATAATTTTACAAAAAAAAATTATCGAGTTATCGATTTTCGATTCAGTTTTTAATATTGAGTTACTGGATAAACCGATAACGCATTAAGACTTTAATAATTTATTACTTTATCCCTTTATAAATATTAAATATTAATAATTTAACATTACTTGATACTAAATCAATTAGGGATCGGGTGTGCATCGATCAATTCAGTTCGATTTTATATATTATCGGTTTAGTTTATCGATTTCCAAATATGCTAAACCAATAACAAAACAATAAGGCATTTTTTATCGGTGTTCAATTTATCAGTTTTTGATCCTTAACGGTTCGATTTTTAGTTTACCCAATAAGAAAATACTCATAAAATAAATATAATATATGACTTCTCTAACAATTTAACGGAATACGATGAGATACAGTAAAACAAAATAAATCAATTCAGCACCTAAACTTAATAATATGCAACATTTGACCTCATATTCTAATTTACTTTCCAATAAAAGGGTTATACATTGGCAACCAAGCAAATACATGACTTACGAATATCGATTTAGTATCAAGTGATGTTACATTATTAATATTAATATTTATGAAGGGATAAAATAGTAAATTATTAAAGTCTTAATAAGTTATCGATTTACCCAATAATCGAATACTAAAAATCGAAACCGAATTAATAGCCCAATATTTTTTTTTTTTGCTAAAGCTATTAAAAATCCATTAACCCAATAACTCGATAACAATAAACCAATAGCATTTTTTTCAGTTCGATTTCAAACCCCTAAAATCGATACTCGTAAGGCATATATCTCATCATATTACGTCAAATTGTTAGAGAAGTCATATATTTATTTTATGAATATTTATTATAGGGTAAATCGAAAACCAAATCGTTAAGGGCCTAAAATCGATAAACTGAAAACTGATAAAAAATATCTTATTGGTTCATTATTGGTTTGACATATTTAAAAATAAAAAATCAATAAATCAAACTGATAATACATAAAATTGAACCGAATCAATCGATGTACACCCCTACTAATTATTAAGTCGTATTAAATATAATAGAATATTCATCTATTATTAAGTAGCGTTAGGCAAAGAGAGGAGTAGGATTAATAACTATATAACATTGAGTAGCGTATAGTAGGAAACAATAGCGTTAGGTAACACTAATAAGTAGAGATAAATATCTCACTTATTAGTAGAACAAGAATTTGCATATATTGCACTCTTTCAACAATAAATACTTGAGGGGAAAAAAGCATAGACAGGTGCAAACAGCAAAGCATTTTTCCAATGGATTTCTCTCTTGCCATTACTTTTGCTACTACATTTATTATTTTTCCCTACTTCGTTTACATGCTTTTGGGGATTTTCAGTAACAAAAAAGGCAAAACACCCCCTAAAGTTGCTGGTGCGTGGCCTGTAATTGGCCATCTCCACCTTTTCAGTGGATCTAAGACACCTCACAAAACTTTTGGGCTCATGGCAGACAAATACGGGCCAATTTTCACAGTAAAATTTGGAGCCCGTCAAATTGTGGTTGTGAACGATAGTAAGATAGCCCAAGAATGCTTTACCACCAACGATAAGGCCTTGGCAAGCCGGCCTAAATCATTGGCAGTAGAGCTCTTGGGCTACAACTATGCCCTATTTGCTATGAGCCCTTATGGCGTATATTGGCGAGAAATGAAAAAACTAGTCGTACTTGAATTACTCTCCAATCGTCGCGTACAAATGCATCGACACATTCGAGAATTCGAAGTGAAAACATCCATCAAACAAATTTATAAAATGATAAACGCCTCTCCAAATATTGTGAAAATAGATATGAAACAATGGTTTGAGAAGTTGAGCATGACCATTACGCTAAGAATACTTTTCGGAAAAGAACACGATTTAGAAACAGAGAAGGCTAGAAAAGCGCTTGGAACTTTTTCTAATTTCTTTACTGTATTTGTTGTTGGTGATTTCATACCATCACTAAGATGGCTTGACATAGGAGGATATGAGAAGAAAATGAAGGAGAATGCTAAGGAAAATGATTGCATTCTTGAAAAATGGCTAGTGGAACATAAGAAAAAGACAAGTTGTGGAGAAAAGAAATGTGAGGATGAAAAAGACTTTATGGATGTAATGTTGTCACTTTTTGAAGATGCCATGAGTGAAGATCTTGCTGGTTTTGATGCTGATACCATTATCAAATCTACATGCTTGGTAAGTCTACTTTTCATTTTATTTGTGTGGTTATAAAAGTTTGTCAAGTATCATCGGTAAAATGAGGATGTTAACTTAACAATCTAACCATAAGAATTATCTCTGTTCCCTTATTTAAAAAAAAAAATACTAACACAACTTCTTTGTTAATTCCAACTTCATAAATTATAGGGCATGTTATATTGTGCTAACAAGTTTATAACAGGGATTATTTCAAATATATACAACAAATTAATTAAATTATAATAAATATAGCCATGTCTTATTTACATAAATATAGTAAAAAATCATAAAAAATATACAAGAATATAAAATATGGTTTGCCAATTTTATATTTTTTGGCTTTGGAGTATGATGGAATAAAGCAAAATGGCTCTTTAAACTGTGTGCGCTTCTTTCATTTGTGAAGTATCAGTTAGTCAATGCAACTTTCGACGCTCCTCATGGGTCATTGGAAACAGTCGCTCTATGTTCTTAAACATAGGGGTTAGGCTACGTACATCCGACCCCCCCTCACCCCGCAATGAGCGGGAGCCTTTTGAGGTACTGGGGTATGTTGATGATGTTTGCCAAAAGTCATAAAAAATTTGTATTGACTATATAATGTAGATTATTTATACATGAGCTATAATTTGAATATACATTATGATACACTCAAAAATTGAACATAGCTTGACTATACATGAAATATTCACTCATTATATATGTTTGTACAATGAATAATCATTTTTTTCTCCCTTTTCTGTGTTCTACTTTGGAAGTCTATGTTAGTAGGAGGAGCTCAAACCACAGTTCCAGCACTAATAGGGACTCTTGCTTTGTTACTCAACAATCCTCATGTAATGGAAAAAGCTCAAGAAGAACTAGACATTCATGTCGGAAAAAATACACTTGTTGACGAATCACATATAAATAACTTAGTCTATCTTCAAGCCATTATTAAAGAATCATTTCGTTTATATCCTCCTGCATCGCTCTCACCTCCCCGTGAATCCATGGAAGAATGCACTGTTGGTGGATATAGGATCCCAAAAGGTACTCGAGTACTATTCAACTTGTGGAAGATTCACCGGGATCCGACCGTTTGGTCAGAACCTGATTTATTCAAGCCAGAAAGGTTTTTGACGACTCATAAAGATATAGATCTTAAAGGAAATAATTTTGAATTGGTTCCATTTGGCGCTGGAAGAAGAATCTGTCCTGGGATTTCCTCAACACTCGTGTTATTGCACTTAACTTTGGCTAATGTGCTACATGCATTTGAAATTACAAGGCCATCTGATGAACTAATTGACATCGATGCAAATTTTAGGACAAAAGATACACCACTCGAAGTTCTCGTTGCTCCAAGATTATCCTGAAATTTGTACTACTAAATATAAACCTCGTAATATATGTAATAAACTCTAAATTTTAATAAAAGTATGTCATTTTACAATGTACACTATTGAAGTTACTCACTAAAATACCTTTTACATTTGCTTTATCAATAAAGTCATCCAAATATGTTCATATCTCCTAGTAAACAACACAAACCAAAACTCCCTTAGTTTGCATCCATTTCTTTTTCTTGAAAATGTTCGATAAAATGTGATTTAGAATTTTTCCAATGGAGTTCTCTCTTGCCATTACTTTTGCTCCTACATTTATTGTTTTTCTCTACTTCATTTACATGCTTTTGGGGATTTTCAGTAATAAAAAAGGCGAAACACCCCCTAAAGTTGCTGGTGCGTTGCCTGTAATTGGCCATCTCCTCCTTTTCAGTGGATCTAAAACTCCTCACAAAACTTTTGGACTCATGGCAGACAAATATGATCCAATTTTCACAGTAAAATTTGGAGCTCGTCAAATTGTGGTGGTGAACGATAGTAAGATAGCCCAAGATCGCTTAACCACCAACGATAAGGCCTTGGCAAGCCGGCCTAAATCATTGGCAGTAGAGCTCTTGGGCTACAACTATGCCCTATTTGCTACGAGACCTTATGGCGTATATTGGCGAGAAATGAAAAAACTAGTCGTGACGAGTACAATGCATTGACACGTTCGAGAATTCGAAGTGAAAACATCCATCAAACAAATTTATGAAATGATGAATGCCTCTCCAAATATTGTGGAAATAGATGTGAAACAATGGTTTGAGAACTTGAGCATGACCATTACTGTAAGAATACTTTTCGGAAAAGAAGAGGACTTAGAATCGGAGAGGGCTAGAAAAGCAATTGGAACTTTTTTTAAGTTATTTACTGTATTTGTTGGTGGTGATTTTATACCATCACTAAGATGGTTTGATATGAGAAGGAAATGAAGGAGAATGCTAAGGAAATTGATTATTTTCTAGAAAAATGGCTGGTGGAGCACAAAAGAAAGACAAGTTGTGGAGAAAAGAAAAGTGAGGATGAAAAAGATTTTATGGATATAATGTTATCTATTTTTGAAGGTGTTATGAATGAAGATCTTTCTAGTTTTGATGCTGACACAATTATCAAATCTACATGCTTGGTAAGTCTATTTCTTTAGTCTTTCTCCTTCACATTTTATTTGTGTGGTCATAAAAGCTTATCAACTATTATAGTTTAAGTGAAAATTTTAAGTTAATCGTTTGACTGTTAGAATTATTTAATTACTTTTTAGAATTATTTTTATTTTATTTTGTAATTAGTGTTTGATCATAAAATTTTCAAATCCATTTTGGATTTCTAATTCTATTTTCAATTTTATCTTTGTAAATTTCAAATAAAGTGATCTCCTCTTGTTTATAGCAAAAAATATACTATGAAAAACAACTTTTTCTTTGACTCCGGCTTCATAAATTTCAAATAAAATAAAAGTATTTAAAATCGATAATCCTGAGTTCTAATTGGTAATTGATAAGTCTCTATTGTGTATATGGTTCTGGCTATAATTTGTTAAATTAAGATTTAGTATTTTAACTTTTCATTTTTATTTTACATATATTACATACTATATATACTATGTATTTGAACTTTAGTCTTTCATTTATAGAAGTCATTATATAATTTACTAATGTTTTTTCTCTCCTTTTCTCTCTTTTTGTTTCCTATTTTGGAGGCTATGTTGGCAGGAGGATTTGACACTCTAGTTATTGCATTAACATGGACTCTGTCTTTGTTACTCAACAATCCTCATGTAATGAAAAAGGCCCAAGAAGAATTAGACATTCAAGTTGAAAGAATTAAAAATTATATAAAATTGAGTAGCATAAAGTAGGACTACTAGCATTAGGTAACACTAATAAGTATGGGATAAGTACTCTCACTTTTAGAATTTCAAAAATAAAATTTTTATTTTTATTTGTCACTTTTGACAATTGCTAAAAAAATCTCCATATACGCTTTCAACATAAATACTTACTCGTAGTGGTATATGACAGAAGCAATACACCAAATTAAGGAAAAAAAGCATAGAAAGGTGCAAATAACACAGATCCAAAAAGAATAAAATATATATATATATATATATATATATATATATATATATACATACAAATACAACCAACTTGTTTGGTTGAAGGTGACACGTTAGCACAAAAAGTGCAAAAAAGGGTGAAAAAATAATTTTGAAGAAGTAATAGGTCCTTGTTAAATTAGGATGTGTTGATATTGCAGGAGCATGTGTATAATGTAGCCAACTTACTTGGTTGAAGGTGACATATCAACACAAAAAGTGCAAAAAAAATATGAAAAAAATGAGTTTAGGAGAGTAATAGGACCCTAATTAAGTTGAGATGTGTCGCTGAGATATCGATCATAGTTGAGGGTGCTTACGGATTACCCCTTTTTATTTAGGGACTCTCTTTAAAAAAAATAGAAAACTGAAAAAGAGAAACCAATCAATATTCGCCACGAGGCAGTTAATTAACCTCACATGCCTCATCTCTTTAATAATTTTCTCTCAAAAGACATAATTCAATATATTTATATTGAGAGAGACATACAATTGCCATTCTGGTTGTTGGTCCTGTTTTGTCAAGGCTACAATTTTTTTGGTAACATTTTCTTTCTCACTTACTTCCTTATGACTTTAATTTATTATTAAATATTCTGGATCTTGTTTGTTGCTTGTTTATTTGTTTTTCCGAGTTAATTTCCCGTATGATTATTAATAACTCAACTAATATTTATTATTGTATTTCAAAAGTCATTTGTTATGCCAAAGAAAGTCAAAATCAACAAGTAACATATTGTTAGTTGAGTAATGCTCCTTGGATTTCATTATCCTTTCTTCTTTATCTCTTTCCCTCTTTTTTAATGTCTTTCTTTTGTTCATGTTCTGCATCCTAGTAACGGGGTAGTGGGTCGGATTACATACAAGTAGGAAGCTTAGATAAGAGATTCCCTTACTTATACGCTTTCGTTCTTCAGTCTAAGATATTTGAGAATGAATCTATCTTCTCACGGAGATTGTTGTAGTTTCCGTAGTTGCAAGAATTTTTCACGATTGGGTTGGTGTAAGTGGTATACCTACACCCCGCACGCACACTCACTATATCTATATACGTCAAACTTTCTAGCCTTTCGAAAACGCCCCTCTCCTTACAGTCAAGATAAGAGATTCCCTTACTTATACGCTTTCGTTCTTCAGTCTAAGATATTTGAGAATGAATCTATCTTCTTTCTCTCTCTCTTCATGTTATCTATCTTTTCCCGCTCTAAGTCGATCTATTCCCTCAGAACCTTCCTAGTCGAGCTTCCACCGAAGAGATGGGAGCATATCTGTAACTCAACGAAACGAATCTCA
The DNA here is from genome assembly GCA_011800125.2 of Solanum clarkiae. NCBI lineage: Eukaryota > Viridiplantae > Streptophyta > Magnoliopsida > Solanales > Solanaceae > Solanum > Solanum clarkiae. The sequence goes on along the minus strand of JAABOM020000084.1, from coordinate 26,284,878 downwards.
TGGATACCCCTTCCTTTCTTGAGCCAGAGTTGGGGCTTTTGCGGCATCTAGTTTAGTATTAGATAGAGCAGATAGTTCAAAAGAAGGTTGATTTCTCTGTCACTTCCGTACTTCGGTAACTTCTCCTTAGCTTATTATTGAATTGAGGAAAAGATCATATTATGAAACTGTTAAAGGCAAAGAAAAAAGTCAAGTGAAAGAAGCCCTCATACCCGCTCTTCTTTTCACGAAATCATGAAGCGAACTCGTTATCTATATGGAGGAAAGAAGATCAAAAGCCATTGAGTAGCAAGACTTTCTTTTCCAGGGTATTCATAGAAAGAGGGTTTACGAGGAGATGGTGCGAGACTTCCTCAACACGAAAATGTGTTTTACGACTCGCGACCAAATAAGCTCCTCATATAAAGTAATATTCTATGGTCGAGAGGATCCACGATTGTGGATTGATCCACAAGACCTCGACGGGATTATTAAAGTCCATCTAGAAGGCGACGCCTAAACTAGTTGGACTTGCTTGAATCGATAGGCTTACCGGACTTCTCTGTCTATTCAATTTATTTTGTTGCTGAGTCTTCCCCAACTTCTTTGATGACGACCAAGAAGATATTTCTCAATAGCGGTCCTCCTTTTGTCAAAATTATAGACCGGGTACTTCCTCTCCTTCAAGTTCTACTGTACCTTTCGGTCAAGTAAACCAAGCTCACAGAAAAAAGGAAATATTTTACACTGATGTATCGTACTCTCTCGACCAGGTCATCATAAGAAAATGCGAAAAAATATTTTCAAAGTGAGAGAAGGAGGGAAGGCGCGCTACAACTAACATAACAGTCAGCTGAAAAACGTTAGCTAGCTAGGCTGGCACGCAATGCTTTCTTTGATAGGGGCTTGCTTCTTTAAGCTCCGCCCAACCTATACAAGGTGTTGCTCCCTTTCAGTCGGGATGCTATCTCTCTTCTCCTTCGTCACTCAACCATCAAAATATGGTATATAATTAACAAACTCTTTTTTTTTTACTTAAAACTATACTGAACCACCTATCTATTCCTTTTTTGGCACTGTCCCGACATTGATGAGCATCACTTAGGCCTTCATTCATGATACTCTGCTAGGATCTGTAATACTTTAGTACGCCCTAGGCAGGCTATAAGACTTTAGGTGCATCTGAGCAGATAATCCCCATATGCGAGAGGAGAGTAGGATTAACTATATATAGTTAACTAGGATTAAATCTGAATAAGGAAATCCAGTTAAGTACCTATTAAGTACTAACTATCATTAATTATTTATTGACCCGTCAATATGGGCTAGGCCGGTTGGCCGACCTGGCCTAACCTGTGATTTAGCAGGGTTGGGCTACGACTTTTGAAGCCCATTTAAAAAATTAGTTTTTTTAGCTCGGTCTAAATAAGCATGCTGATTTGTGGGGCTTTTGCAATATGGGTTGGGCCAGCCCGTGGGCCGATTAAAAAATAATTAAAAATAAAAATATAATAGAGTATTAAAAATAATAAGTTCGGATACCTGCATTTTGTTTTCATATTTTATTCTTTCAACATTAATTACTTATTGGCAATGGTGAAATATTACAGAAGCAGCACACCAAACTAAGGAAAAATCACAAAAGGTGCGCATACCATCGATCAGTCAATTGAGGAGAAACCAGCAAAGCAATGGATTTCTCTCTTGCTATTACTTATACTACTATATTTATTATTTTCCTCTACTTCATTTACATGTTTTTGGGTATTTTCTGTAACGAAAAAGACAGAAAACCCCCCAAAGTTGTTGGTGCATGGCCTATAATTGGCCATCTGCACCTTTTCAGTGGATGTAATTTGCCTCACAAAACTCTTGGGCTTATGGCAGACAAATATGGGCCAATTTTCACAGTAAAATTAGGAGCCCATCAAGTTGTGGTGGTGAATGATAGTAAGATAGCCCAAAATTGCTTTACCACCAACGACAAGGCCTTGGCGAGCCGGCCTAAGTCGTTGATAGTAGAGATCATGGGTTACAATTATGCTATTTTTGGACTTGGCCCATATGGCCCATATTGGCGAGAACTGAAAAAGATAGTCGTACTGGAATTACTCTCCAATCATCGAGTACAAATGTTTAGACACATGCGAGAATTTGAAGTGAAAACATATATCAAAACAATGTACGGAAAATGGTCCAAGGAAAACATGAACGATTCTTCAAATTTCGTCAAGATAGAAATGAAAGAGTGGTTTGAGAAGTTGATCCTGACCATTATTCTACGTATGCTATTTGGAGAAAAACATGAGGTGGAAGATGGAAAGAGAACTAAAAAAGCAATAAGAAAATTTTTTGAGTTATTCAGTGCATTTGTTGTTGGTGATTTTATACCATCACTAAGATGGTTAGATATAGGAGGATATGAGAAGGAAATGAAGGAGAGTGCTAAGGAAATAGATTATATTCTTGAAAAATGGCTATTGGAACACAAAAGAAAGAGAAGTTGTGGAGAAAAGAAATGTGAGGATGAAAAAGACTTCATGGATATAATGTTGTCACTTCTTGAAGATGCAATGGATGAAGAGTTTGATGGTTTTGATGCTGATACCATTATTAAATCTACATGCTTGGTGAGTACTTATATTTTAATTAAAGTATTTTTACTGATAATATTTGATTTGACATAAAATTTAGGAAAGAACGAAAGACTTTTAAAATTGATATTTTAGATATTGCTTACTAGTTATTATTCCTTAATGCCTAATTCTACTTGTTTTGTTTCCTTTCGTATATTGGAAGGCTATGTTGACAGGAGGATCTGATACCATAGTTGTAGCACTAACATGGACTCTCTCTTTGTTACTCAATCATCCTCATGTAATGGAAAAGGTACAAGAAGAACTAGACATTCAAGTTGGAAAAGATACACTTGTTAACGAGTCACATATAAAAGACTTGATCTATCTTCAAGCTGTTGTCAAAGAATCGTTTCGTTTATATCCACCTGCACCACTCTCAGCACCCCATGAATCCATTGAAGATTGTGTTGTTGGTGGCTATAATATCCCAAAGGGTACTCGAGTACTGTTCAACCTGTGGAAGATTCAACGGGATTCGACGGTTTGGGCAGAACCTGATTTATTCAAGCCAGAAAGATTTTTGATGGCTCATAAAGTAGTAGATGTAAAGGGAAATCATTTCGAATTGATTCCATTTGGTGCTGGAAGAAGAATTTGTCCTGGAATTTCCTCAACACTTGTGGTGGTTCACTTGACTTTGGCAAACATACTACACACATTTGAAATTACAAGGCCGTCTGATGAATCAATTGACATGACCGCAAATTTTGGGATGAAAGCTACACCACTCGAGGTTCTTGTTGCTCCAAAATTATCCCCAGATTTATACTGCTAAATATAAACCCCTTACTAGCAAACTCTAAATAAAAAAATATGTTATTTAATAATGTACACTATTAAAATGCTTTTAATTTATCGAGTGATTTGTTGAATGATCATTCAAGTCATGAAAAAAGTTACACAACTATATATTTTTTTAATAATAAAGTCAACCAAATATGCTCATATATCCTTAAAACAACTCAAGCCAAAACTCTCTTGGTTGGCCTTGATATCTTTTTCACGAAAATGTTCGATAAAATGTGATTTAGGAGAGTAAATGACAGAGTGAAAATATAAAAGGAACTAAAAAATAAAAACAAAAAGAGAAAACGACGTTACTTAATAAATTATATCAACATTGTGAAAATGTCAAAACAAATTTGTACTTGAATCTTATTGTAGAACGAATTCGACGGATGAAATGGTAAAACATAATCCTTTACAATTTGAACAGAAAACAAAATGATCATACAAAGATCTATTATGTGTAAAAATAAAATAAAAATTCATAAAAGAGACATAAAGCTAAAATAAAACTTTGTTACAACAATTATAACCTTAATTTCTTGAAATACAAGTGTGGAGTAAGATGAACTTCAAGTGGAGAAACTTTGAGAATTGTCGTTCCAAAACTATAGTCATATCAATTGGTTCATCTGAAGTACTCTTAATTTCAAACCCCTGAAGCAAAACAATCAACCCATATTACACAACTTGATATTATAGATCACCAGTATACCTACAAGATTTACTAAGATGGGAGCTGGAAAAGATCAATAATTTTATTAGTAAAGACTAGGATCCAAGCGCAGTGTAACATAAACTTCAAGTGGAGAAGCTTTTAGAATTGTCAATACAAAGCGCTCACTCATATCAGTTGGTTCATCTGATGGTCTTTCAATTTTAAACCCCTGCAATAGAATAGCCAACAGATACTGCATAACTTAAAGGGCTAACAAAACTCCAGGGCACATTCTTCTTCCACTACTAAATGGAAGCAACTCAAAGTCATTAACCCTTACATCAATATATCTATGAGTTGTCAAGAACCTCTCACGCTTAAACTCATGCGGATTTTGCCATATTTCAGGATTGTAATGTAAATTCCATATATTCACTAATAAACGAGTCCCTTTTGGTATGTTGTAGCCACTAACAACACAATCCTCGATCAACTCGTGGGGTAGCAAGAGCAGTGCAGGCTATATATAAACGTAAGGATTCTTTAACAATAGCTTGAAGATAAACCAAGTTCTTAATGTCCGATTCTTGAACCCATCCCTTCTTGCCAACATGAGTGTCTAGTTCATCTTGGGCCTTTTGTAATGCTTCGTAGTTGTTCAAGAGTAGAGATAAAGTCCATGTTAGAGTTACGATTGTGGTATCTGTACCTGCGGTTGCAGAGCCTGTCAAGTCCAAAATAAGTAATATTTATTGACTTTATGATATATTAAGTGTCTACTCGTGCACCATATCAACTTAAAGTACATAAATATCAGTTGACGCCAAATTAAAAGACTCGTTTATGTATTATGTGTTTTTGACGAGGTATTCATGTGAATATTAAAGAACATCTAAAACTATTAATCACGTCATCATTTAATTACCCGTGAACTATATTAAGCTTGTATTGTCAATTTATATAGGACGATAATATCTTTTTAAAAGTTTACATATATTTTACGTTTTACATTTAAAAAGATAGGGACACATCCATGAAATATTTTCTGATCTTCATAACCGTTATTATTGTGTTCCATTCGTGAAAAAACATTTTTGCTTCATTTTGCTTCAAATTCAATTTATAAATCAAGAAATTACGATTACAAACAAAAAAAAAAAAAGCAGGAACCTCAATTTTTTTGTGGACTAAAAGTATTTTAGGAGAGCTGTGAAAATAAAATAGTAGAGAGAAGTATTAGACTAGTTGTAGCCATGATTCCAATAAGTAGGCAAAAAACTAAAATAGTACGGTGTAATTATCGAAATATTATAGCATGATTATAACCTTAATTACTTGGAAAAGATCAACAACTTCATAAGTAAAGATTAGAATCCAAGCGTGGAGTAAGGTGAACTTCGAGTGGAAAGGTTTTACGAAGTGTCACTCCAACACTCTCACTCATATCAATTGGTTCATCTGAAGTTCTTTCAATTTTAAACCCCTGCAGCAAAATAGCCAACACATATTGCATAACTTGAAGGGCCAATAGAACTCCGGGGCACATTCTTCTTCCACTGCCAAACGGAAGCAACTCAAAGTGATTGCCCCTTACATCGACATCTTTGTGTGTCGTCAAGAACCTCTCTGGCTTAAACTTATGCGGATTAGGCCATATTTTAGGATCATAATGCAGCTTCCATATGTTCACTAATAAGTGAGTCCCTTTGGGTATATCATAGCCACTGATAACACAATCCTCAATCGACTCGTGGGGTACTAAGAGTGGTACGGCTGGATATAAACGCAATGATTCTTTAATAATAGCTTGAAGATAAACCAAATTCTTGATGTCCGATTCTTGGACCCATCTGTTCTTGCCAACATGAGTGTCTAGTTCATCTTGAGCCTTTTTTAATGCATCGTAGTTGTTTAGGAGTAGAGATAGAGCCCATATTAGAGTTACTATGGTGGTATCAGAACCTGCCGTTTGAAGAGCCTGCAAGCCCAAAAATTTTAGCAATCAACTCCACATTCCACAATATATAGCAAAAATAATAAAATCAAATCAGTACAAGTAATATTTATCGGCTTTATAATATTTTAAGTGTTACTTATGCACATTCAAAATTGAAGAACATAGATATAGTTGACATCAAGTTAACAGACACGTTTATGTATTATATCGTTTTGCGAAGATAACCAAGAACGTACCATACATGTGGATTTGATAACATCATCAGCATCAAAACCATGAAGATTTTTTTTATCTCCACAAATGGACAACATAATATCCATGAAATCTTCTTCACCCACACATTTATTTCCCCTTAATTCCCTCTTTCTTCTGTGCGTTGCTAACCATTCTTCAACAATTAAGTCAATTTCTTTAGCAGTTTCTTTCATGGCCTTCTCATGGCCTCCAATATCCAACCATCTTAAATAAGGTAAAAAATCAGCTATAACAGAGGCCCCCAATAAGTCAAAGAATTTTTTGATTGCTTTGTGAGCCTTACTCCTTTCTTCATCTTCCTTATCTGTTACAGAGACGGGATCTAAGATTTAAAGTTTATACGTTTATCATCTCATTTGTTTTTTAAAAAAAAAACATAATCTTATCTAGCACTCCCTTTATCAATTTATGGGTTATAATAAAACTTTCTAATGATTAATTATTTACATTTATCAATATCTATATAACTTAAATTCAAATTCAAAATAAAATACCTGTAAATTTTATTCCAAATAGCATTTTCAACATAGCGTTGATAATTAAAGTCCCAAACCATTCGTTCATCTCCATCTTCAGAGCACCATTTAAATTACTAGTATTATTCTTCAACCAGTAATTATACGTCTCTTTGATAGCCGATTTTACTTCAAATTCTCTAATGTGGCTAGACATCTCAATTCGCCGAGGTGAAAGGAATTCAATTGTGGCTATTTTTCTAATCTCTCGCCAGTAAGGCCCATAAGGCCCAAACCCAAACATGGCGTAATTGTAGCCCAAGATCTCTGAAGCTATGGCTTTGGGCCGGTTCGCAAAAGCCCTGTCGTTTGTGGTGAAACATTCTTTGACTATTTTGGGATCACTCACGATTACTACTTGATTTACTCCGAGCTTTAATCGGAAAATTGGACCGTATTTTTCTGCCATTTCGGAGAAGATTTTGTGAGGCATTTCAGGTCCGTTGAGGAGGTGGAGATGGCCGATGATCGGCCATGCTCCGGTGACTTGTGGTACATTTCTACTTGGCATTTTAGCTGAGAAAAATAGTTTGCGAAGAAAGAAGAAAACAAGGAAGGAGATAGCTAGAGTGAGGGCAATCAGTGAGAAATCCATGGCTAGAGTTAATTTGTTTTGTAGTCAAGTGTTCTATTTAAAATGAAAAATAGAGTGAACCCCAAATGGGAATTGGCATTCCACTTTAATTGGATAAGGTTTCCTAACTATGATACATATATTACCAAAATTTACCTTATCGCTTTGAGTCAACTTTTGATTAATACTGCCTCCGTTTACTTTCACTTTTCGAGCTTAACTTGACTAATCTTCAATGTTAAATTTAATATTTAAAATCTAAAATTTGGATGGTTGAAAATTATACGAAAAATGTTATAAGTTGCAATGTTTCTCATATTAATACGATGAAAAAAATACAAAAGTAAAAGTGAACAAAGGAGTAATTCTAAACATATTTTTACTCCATTTTTGTGTGAATCTTAGACATTATTCGTTGTGTAGTTCTCTTGAAATACAGTTTGCAAATTTAGAAACTATAGTAAAAAAAGTTCTGCAATAACCTCAATATTTTGTAGAGTAAAAGTATTTTTGCAGCAGTTTGTAAAAAGCCAGTAGTCCAGAAAATTATTGAGGCCACAAGTCCAATAAGTAAAAGATTTGGGCCTTTTTGGCGAAGGGGAGGACTCATGCTTGATCCAGACCATACTTATCCTAAAAATGCAAATCACTTAAAATACGACACAATAAAAAATACGATATATATATAGATAGAGAGAGAAATTTTCATAAATAGCCTAGACTTGCCCTTTGTCGCTCCGATTCGTCCCCCCTCCAATCCAATCATTTTCCGACGCTTTCGAAAGGAGGTTTGGGGATCGGATCCTCGGAAAATGCCACTAAGTGTCAAAGAAGGGGGCACACCCATCGCTCCCTCGAAAAAATGACGCCAAGCGTCGAAAACAATAAGCGTCCCGCGGAAAAACTCACCAAGTCATCCGTGCATGCACATCCGCGAGTGACTCGTGCCCGACAAAGACGCCGAAATCCAACGGAGGTTTATCGTGCCCCGGAGCCCACGTCCATTGCCCAATGACATGCCGACGCCAACGTCTTGCCCTTAGATGAGGATGCGCCGAGAGCCGTACACGGCCTACATTGGCAGCGCCTTGCGCGCACCGGCCGACCGGGCCTGCCCATCGCCAGGCGAACTCGGCACTGTCATGCGCGCGTCGCCCAGGCGACCTCGGCAGCGCCTTGCGCTCATCGGCATGGCGGGAAACTTAATATGATCAAATAGATATATTTTAATTACACGGCATAACCTCGACTATGTGACCTGAAGGAGAGGAGAGAGGCGAGAGGCGAGCGAGATCGAGAGAAGGAGGAGAGACGAGCGAGAGAAGGCAGAGAGTGGAGAAGGCTGAATTGTATATGTATATCTATCGAATTGACTATATATATTTATCAAAATAATTATATATATGTAACTGATATACATATATGATTGCATATCTGACAAAAAATTGGAGAGATAGGAGAGAAGCGCTAGAGAGAAAAAATGGCCATTAGTGGCTATTGCCATTTATGCTAATGGCTATCTCGATTATTGGAGTATTTAATTTGTGGTACCACTCATTAATTTCCCATTAGTGGATATTTGCTGGAGAAAAATGATACATACTCTCAGTGGAAGGAAAAAATTAGAGACAATCAACTTTTGTCACCTAATTTTACTTAAAATGATTTAGCAAATCAAACTAAAAGCTTTTACCTTTTCCATTTCATGGTCAAGATAAAATTGAACCATATTCCTGCAGTCACATAGTGAGGAAACTATAGTCTAATAACTAGGTCAACTTAATTAATTTTAATTACTCTACATGACCCAAATTATTTAGCACTTGAGAAGAGTTGAATCATTTGAGGATGATCCAGCTTGTCCCATTTTCCAGCTTGGTCTTCCTAGTGTAAATTCAAGATCAAGCAATGTGTCATCAGAAGATGGGTTATTGGCTCTCTCAATTCCATCCATCTGCATAAATCCAATTAATATAAAATTAGTACACATACTTATGTTAACAATAATTAATTGCCCATCCGTCTCATTTTAGTTATCGTTGTTTCCATTTTTATTATATATACTTTGACTAATATTTTAAGATATATATTTTTTATTATATTGATATGAAAAAAGTTGCAATCAATAATACTTTTCGTATAGTTTTTGAATATCTAAAATTTTGATTTTAAAATATCAAATTAGTTTAATACAATTTAGAGAAAACTACTAAAAACACCCCTCAACTTGGCACAAGTTATTAATTTCGTCCCTGAACTATTGACTGTTTTAAAAACACACCTCTACTTGACCAACTTAACTAAAATACATCCCAAACTATCACAAGCGCTAAAAACACCCTTTAACATGGCAAGGATTTAGGGATGTACTTCATGCTTGTTATAAGATCGAGGGTGTATTTGAGTTTAGTTAGTCAAGTAGATTGGTGTTTTTAACACTATCAATAATTCAAGGATGAATTTAATAATTTGTGCCAAGTTTAGGGCTGTTTTAATACTTTTCTTTATAATTTAACTTTAAAAATAAGTTAAAAATTGTCTTTCGAAAAATGCATCATGATAACTATAAGGGGACGGAGGAGGTAATGTAGAACTTACATTTGAATAGATGTGAGAATAATTAGGAAATGGTCTTTCTCTATTTGAGTGGCTCCATGCATTTGTCTGGTCAGGCATGAATGACGACGGATCCCTGATAATTTGTTAAAGATAATTAAACAAGTTAGTAAGACAAAAGAAGATTAATTAAAATTCAGACGGTCTTAAAGAAAATTTAGGCATACGTTTTACTGATTTAGTTAGGGAGACTAAGCATGGGTGTGGTAGTATGGTATTGATAAGAGTCTTTAAAATTTTTGACGTTCAAATCTTAAAATGATGAGCTGTTTCCCTCTCGGGCCCAACATTGGGTGAGACGTTCCCTACTCTAATACCATGTTGAAATTAGGTCTTAGAGCTAACTCACACCCAAAAACCAGTTCAAAGGGAGGAGGGTTATCATCCATCCCATTCACCACCAATGTGGGACTTTGTGTCTAACAGTTTCCTCTTCAAATTTGTATTTGTTGTGCTAATAAACGTCAAATATGAGAGGATTATTTTAGGGAGGGTACGTATATATCATATCATGATTATACTATATTTGTCATAATTTACTCTACACTTTATTCTTCTCATATGGGATTTGTTGTGGTTGTTGCTGACATGGCCGTCCATGAATGAAGTCAACAAAGTCCATCCAAAAAGAAGATTGAATAATATAATAGGCTCATATAATGATATATTATATGGAGTAAATATAGGACCCCTACCACTACAATTTGGAGATTTGAGCCAAACGGACTAAAATTTGACTTTTTAGAAGCTAAAGCATTTATTTATAGAGATCGATGCTTAAATTAACTCCTCTTCCCCAATAAACACAAGTGTATTTCTTTTAAGGGATTCTACAAGAATATATGAAAAACAAAAAATATGAATTGGAATAATAATAAATACAACTAGTAGATTTTTGAGTTCCTTATTTTATAGTACTAGCAAATAAATAGGATATCACACACGTTATTTTCTCTACTCTTTTAGTACCTAGCTACAACACCTTATATTTATTACATTCACCAAGCTCAATGTACTTGGAACTATTGAGTATTTAATCTCTCTACAATATAATATTACTCCCTCTTTTTAAAAAAAAATAATAATTATTGTTTTGTCTTGAGTATTCCCTTAAAAATTAATCATTTTCAAAAAATCAGATGTATTTTTATTAACTTATTCTGACTAATTAATAAATGCCTTGGAAAAGAAATAGTTTCTTACTATTACGTGAAACATCATTTATTATTGAAACAAAATATATAGATAAAAATATCATTTATTTTGAAATGGATCGAGTAACAGAAGAAAGATGTCATCATATGTCCAGAAATAATTAAATTCCACGGTCAAGGCATTTTTGTGTGTGCATGTCTGCCTCCTCCTCCAATTGTTTATTAATTTATGAACATGATACTATTAATTACTACTCACATAGTTGTCCAAAATACCTTATATTTAGTACTTACTACGATACACGTTTAAAGAATTCGTTAAACGATGGATTATCAAAAAAAATCTGTTATTAAAATCTATTTAGCGATAATTAAATTAATCACGAATTAAAGTTTGGTGCTTATCTATTTCATATGGTACATGTCATTAATCCATTAATAAATATCGTAGTAGCTTGTTTTCCAATATGCAATGATGGATATTATGAAATAGATGTAATGTCATTAATTTCAAACAAAGTCAGAAGAAAATAAAATCATGTTTTTGTAGATGCACTCACCTCATATGAACCATATTTTGTGGTATTGTGCTTGGTTGTGATAATGCATCAATCTCCTCAGAAGATTTTTCATATTCACCATTATTAATCCCATTGTTTTGGTTCATAAATATATTCTCTCCTTGTCTTTTAGCTGCAAATCAACAAGCAAATAATAAAATGACTTGTACATATACACTATTAAAACAAACAATAACAACAACAACATACCCATTACAATCCCACAAGTAGAGGTGTTTTTTGATTTATTAGCTAGCTACGAGTAATTTAACGACAAAGTTAAGAGTGTTTTTTGATTTATGAAAATACAAAACTTCAGAGCTTGCAAACAAAAAGAATAATGGAAGTGATGTAGTTTTTTTTTTCTTTTTTTGATTTATGAAAATACAAAATTTCAAAGCTTGCAAACAAAAAGAATAATGGAAGTGAAAAATACTGGGCTCCGTTTAGGATATGAAAATTCCAAATATATTTACCTGTAGCTTTGTCAGTGCTCTTCACTGTTCTATACATCTGCATGAAAACCCACAGAATAATGTATTAGATGAAAAAGTCTACATTTCAAACATTACTTCTTTAGATGCCTTTTTGTCCTAACTCTTTTGTACTACAAATTCTCCAAAACACCCCACCCCCACCCAAATATTCAAAAGGATTTTTGAGTGTAAAATACAAAATACTTTTTAAAAAAGGTACAAAAATGTCCATAGCAATCAAATAGAGAGATCCATTTTTTCTTCTTACATTCAAAAGGGCAAGTTTGGGGAGAGCTTGACCACAAGGGTATATTGTACACAGTCTCATTTTGTATTTCTGTCATGGATTGTTTCTAAAGCTTGAACCCGTTAACAAAAAATTGATTAGAAAAAAAGTGATGTTACGTACCTGTAAGTGACTCTTCACATGAGCTAAGGTTAGATCTTTCACATTCATCAATTCTAGAACGGATTTTGGTGTCGCTCCTATTTTTTGTTCAAATGAAAAAGAAAAAAATCAAAATTAAAATTTTAGGTTTATTTAAATATCAGTTGATTGAGGTCAGCTATATGAACTTACGTTCGTGTCCACCTAGGAGCTGAACGGCATGAACAAAATGGGCATGAAGAGTTGAAGTCCATCTCATTCTCGGAGCTCTAACACTTCTTTTCACTCCACTTATCAATCTTGAACTTCTCTTGAAATCGTGCCCGTATATTTGGGGCTTATAATGCTGATACTGGTGTTGATGCTGGTGGTGGTTGTGAAAATGATGTTGAACATTTTTCCCTATTGGTACTTGTGCAAACCCTAAACTCAGAGACGGCTCAAAAGACGGAAAAAATGGAAGATTATTAAACGATTTTTTTATCTCCGGGTGAAAAAGTCCGGTATTTTCATGACTCAGGTCGCTTCCCCCACTAGCGCTGCTACCGGAATCCGTTGTGGAATCGAATCCTGCAACTTCTTTATACTCATCATTTCTTAAAATACACGACGGTAAGCTGATCTGTAAAGAAAGATCAGGCACCGTTGAAAGCATTGCGTCCCTCATATCGATTTTGAAAAAAAAAAAAAAAGAAGAAGAAGAAACTCAAAAAGGGTCTCTTGAAAAGAGAGAAAATGAAGCTTAAAAGGATTGTGTTGTTGTGATTATCTCATGAGTGCTTTATGATTTGCATGTATAAAAAGAGAGGGTTTAATTTAGAATAGGCTTTTTGCTAATAAAAAAGGTACTCTATAAGTTATAGTGATTTTGATAAAAGAACATAAAAGTAGAAAAGTGCAGATGGTCGAGGAGAAGAATAGTAGGGAGTATATATGTAATCTCTAGTCAATATAAACTAATTAAAAAGATTAATTTCTTGGGAGTTTGAATCTGAATAAAGCGAAGAAATAACTGTTAAAAAAATTATATAGGGTAAAGAGGGAACTGTATTTAAGGATCAAATTGCACCTTTAATTTCCTATGTGATAGCAAGTGTTTGTTTGGACTTTGGGAACAAAGAATTAAGTGTGGGGGGCCAGGGGCAAATGTAGCCTTTTAGCTACGATTACCAAAATTTACTTTAGCCGTGTATCTTGACTTGTCCACTGTATTATTTGAGATATCAATATCGCTTATCCCTTTTATGAAATTAAAGAATTATTTTATTTTTAGTTCCTAATTTGCTTTTACCAGTAATGATAGTCATTTTTCCATTACATTATTCAAGGCATTGTATTTATTATATTTAAAGGTTAAGTTGGTAAAATAACCCTTATTATTTATTAATTTTTAATTTTTGTGTCAAGTCAACGTGAGACAAGTGAAAATATACGGAGGGAGTAACAATTTAATGAATTTTTAAAAATAAAATATAATATTTGGATCAAATATTATTGAGTTCTATTAGTTCAATTAAACTAGCTCACATCGTAATTTCTAACTCTATTCGTGACCATGAGCAAGTTATATTTAAATCTTAATATATATTACTAGTTGATTTCCATCAATCTCGGATGGAGCCAAAGATTCACTATTTTTTTGCTTTGGGGTATGATGGAATAAAATAAAATGACTCTTTTAACTGTCTGCGCTTATTTCAATTGTAAAGTAGCAGTTAGTCAATGCAACTTTTGACGCTCATCATGGGTCATCCGAAAACAGTCGCACTATGTTTTTAAACATAGGGGTCAAGCTGCATACATCCGACCCTCCTTATCTCGCAATGGGTGAAAGTCTTTGAGGCATTGGGACAATATTATTGTTGTATATATTACTAGTAGATTTAAATTGTGAACTCATCAAATTTAAATTCTGAACTCGAAGGTGCAGAGATATTAATGAATGAATTGTTGAAGGGAATGGTTGGAAATCGAGAAAACAAATTAGTGTACTGTTCAATGGAATATTGGGAAAGGAATAGCTCTCTCTCATACACACACATTCTCTTGTTCTTTCTTATGTGTCCATAGATTGTGACCTACTATTATTAAAATTCTTCTTCTTTAATTCTCTCTCCTATTTTTATTTTTATTTTTTTAGTTTGTTTTCCTGAATTAGTATACTCCACCAATAATTTTGTGAAAGAGGCTTGAGTGATTCTCACCGCCCAAATTATCCATTTGCCTCCCAATAATTTAAAATTTATGTCATTTATTTGTGGGGGGAAAAAAAAAAAGAAGGAATAGTCTTGTCTTGTTAATTTCGTGTTATTAGTACTCCTCCGTCTATTTTTGATTATTTCATCATATTATTTTGAGATATTTAATAATACTTATTCACTTTATAAAATTAATAAATAATTTTATATTTGATTTTAAAATTTTACCATTATCATTATTTATAGTCATTTATCTATTATCCCTCTGTCCAACTTTAGTTGGCCCCTGTACTATTTTGGGATGTCCAACAGTACTTGTCTACTTTGTAAAATTAATGGATAATTTACCTATTTCTACCTATTTTACCCTTCTACATCAGAATTTGCAATTCATTTTTCAATATTTTGAAATACTATAAGTCAAAATTAAACTTTCAAAATGTAATAAATGATTAAATATATTAATCCCTCTATTTCAATACTCGAAAAATAAAATTCTCCTACTGTGCATCAATCCATTTCCTTTTTTTAAAGTTGAAGACTTCTGTTTCTTTTGAAGAAATAGAAAGAAAAAATAATTAAAAAAAATAATGTATCTCAAAGAAATTCTTGAAAATTCTATGTTGTGTATTTTCTTAGTAGAGATAGACATATTTAAAAGAATTATTTTAGAGGAAAATTAAAAAAATTAAAATTTTTTAAAATTATAATACATGCTTGTACTAACATTTTTGGCTCCATAATTCTTTTAGTTCCATATAATTTTCAAATTTATGATGAATACTTGGCTTGGAGTATTCCTTTAGAATTTTTAAAAAGAAAACTTTTGGCTCCATATTTTTTTTCCGTGGAATACGTACAACATGTATTGAATATTGAAGCAATATAGGTGTCTTGTGCATTTATTGATTGTGGAAATTCAATGAGTTTTTTTAGTTGGTATAAATTTTTTAATTAAATTTAATTCATCCTAATTAATTAGATGATTTATATTAAATAGGGATAATTTAGTAAAAGTATCTCCTTTTTTAATTTTTATGCCAAGTCAACAAGCGCCAACTAAAGTTAGACGGAGAGAGTACATTTTTCAAGACATTAAATTTATTATATTAAAAATGTAATTTGATAATCATGTACTAATTCTTAATTCATGTGTCAAGTTAATAAGAGCCAAATAAAAATGAACAGAGGAAAGTATAAAACTTTTTGAAATTTATAATTTTAAACATATTACTCAGAGAATTTTTTGATTATTTTTATATGCTCAGAGAATTTTTCGACTATTATTTTTTAAATATAATCATAATGGGAAACATAAAATCAAAGGGGAACAGAAAATCATGATTATTTGTTAAGCAAGAGTTTCAAGTTGACGTAGTGAAATATTATTCCCACAAGTAGTACTAAAATATTCCACATAAGTATATACTAATCCATGCGCAAAGCCAGGTTAAAACGGGAGTCTTTAGTACTCTTGTCTCAAATTAGATGCGGTACCTTACAAACAATATTAATTTTGATTATTATTTTTATTTATGTCTAAAATATAATTGTATGTTCACTGAATATTTTTTCTATTTATTTATCATCATCTCATAATTGACATTTTCCTATTTTTTCAGGGTATATAAAATTTTAAACAACTTCTTTTATTATCTTGAATTTCAAAAATAATAAATAATTTGAAATAATTATTTTAAAAATCAAGAAAATTAATTTAAATTATTGAGCAAGCAGCATCATGACATATCGACTTTCATCAGAAATCATTAGCAAGATCTCTGCAATGCATTGATACCTCACAATATATTCAATTATTTATCGATCTATCCATCAACTTCAATTTACACACTACAATTTACACAAGGAAAAGAATACTAACTACTAATAATGACATTAATGCTTCTCCTTTTCGACAATATTGGATACATATATTTGTGCATATTCATATGCTCCACAAAATTTTAAATTAATTTATACGCCCCATACATTTCTGTTCCTCTCGTAAAATTGTAGGGTTGACATTGTCTTTTCCCTGTTCTCTTAGCTTCTATTCTTCTCATGAAATAGTAAAGGAATAATTTCAATAAAATGCCGTCTTGAGCATCAGGGGCGGACCTACATAGGTGTCAGGGAGTTCAGCCGGATCCCTTATCAAAAAATTTCATTATAAATTTACTATATTTTTATACATCTACCAATTTTAAACCATCTAGTTCAAAAAGTAGTGATAATCCAATAGTGATAGACTGTCGAACTTAGACCACAAATACTAATTATACTTAGCATTCAAATTTACATATTTATATTTTTATTTTTCGAACTCACTGAATTAAAATTTTAAATCCGCCACTATTAAACATTTATACATCTGTTAAATATATCTCAAAGTTGTCCGGCAATACCGGCAGAGTCCAATCTAAGTCGAGCCACGGGAATAAGTTTGGTATAGTCTATATTCTTTAGTTGGTGTTGTATACTGAAAAATATTTATTTATACTCGATATCTAAATTAAACAAAATCTATGAATATAAGACTTGTATTTTTGAGCTAGTTGTTTAGAGTTGAAAATGTTAGAAGAACGTTGGTGTACACGTGGGAAGTTTCCATAAATAACGGGGTTTTATTTTGGAGAAAAGGGAAAAAATAAAGGAAGAAATGAGAGGAGAATAGGCTGGAGTGTCAGAAGGGTGGTTAGGACTTTCGGCGACACCGGCGCCTCAGTCCCACATGTATCTGACGCTGCCCCCATTCTCATTCAACGCGCCCCATCATTTTTTTCCATACGTGACTACTATTTTTCAACTAATCTTTTCATATCAACGATAATAATTTCATAATTGAAGTAAGAATATTTTGTGAAAATAGTAAGGTGATTTTCGAAGAATTCTACACTTAAATAATGCATATGATTAAAGTAGAAGAAGAGAAAATTAAAAAAAAAAAAAAGTAAATAATAAGGGAAGCGTTACCGTTTTATTTCACGAGTAAAAAATCAGGACAAAAGAGTCCAGCCTATCTTAAGGGCGCCGGTCGTACACTATTTAGTAGGGAAATTAGAGGCATTGAAAAAGCCATGTGATCCAACTAATGTACCTTTCAAATGCACGTTAGAGTATATAGTGTTAAAAGCATCACATTTTAATATTACAACAACAACATACCTAGTGAAATCTCACAAGTGGGGTCTGGAGAGGATAGATCATACGCAGACCTTACCACTACCTCATAGAGGTAGAGAGGTTGTTTCCTAAAACCCTTAGCTCAAAACCCATAAGCAGAAATACCTAGATATGACCAAAAGAGAGTAAGTGAATAGCATATGAGTAAAAAGTGAATAGCATATGAATAGAAAGTTGGCATGAATAGCATACCTTGAAAAGTAAATGACGGAAAGGTATAAAAAGTGAATATTAAAGTGTATAATTTTAGTGGATATAAATCGATAAGAATGTGGTCAAATGTTGGTGTAAGTTATGTAACCACTAAATTATGTTTGTAACCTATGTTACGTCCTAGGTATAGTTTCTCCCTTTATTTATCTGTATTAATTATCATCCATTTATTCTTATTCATGGCAACGAAGAATATTATACAACATATAGTAATTTTGTTAGTGAATTCTGCTTAATCCGCATGAATAAGTCACTATCTTTGATTTCTAGAGCTCTATTATTTAGTTACCGAGTAATACATATACAAAGAACTTTGAGACGTTATTCATGCTTTTACTTCTCGTACTACATAGGTTTGGGGGGGGGGGGGTGGTCTATTAGTACTCCTCTACTTAAGCTATGTTAAAGACATTTGCTCATAGCCTTACTGCTCAAAGTGAGAATCTAAATGTTAAATTATATCGATATAGGGATAGCAAGGAGATGTATTGGCTCATAACACATCCAATGAACCTATATGTATCTACAATATTTGTTGAATGAATGCTATGTAAATCTATTAGATAAATAAGGTAAGTGAATACGCTATTTTATGATAGTCATTCAAGGTTGTTCTCTTGTTTTAGAGCTATATGTAAATTCCTAGGGACAACTTTGTTTATGTCAAATTCATTTTAGCATATTTCTTCGAATTATTTTTCTTGAGTGAAAAAGGACTAGTGGTAATGTGCATATTAAGGGAGGTCCAAAAAGGCAAACTAAAGACACACTTGCGTTTAAAGGTAGTACAAATAATAAAAATTACTAAAATAGATAGAGTAATTAGTGAAATGGAGTAATGTTTTGAATATATAGGCAACACCAATATTCCCTCTCCGTGTCCAAATATTCCTCAGTATTGGACTTACCTTCTCATGTTGTCTATTGTCGAGCTCGAGCCCTTCTTCTTGGCCAATCAACATTATTAAAAACATCAAAGAGAGTAAAGCCATCCATATTCCTCGGCGTCAACCCACGTGACTTGTGGCCGTGACTCTGTCCGCTACCTTATAGCCAGTTGACATCCTCCCACCCTATTACTACTTGTTTCTTTTGACCTATTAATTTATTCTAGTTTAGCCTTTTTAAGAATATCATGTATGATCTCACAAACAATTGTTTAACATTTCATATTTTTTGGATTCTTTGGTGTACTAAGTATTAATCTCCTTCACACAAGGTTCGAGAAAGATAAGGGTAATTTAGATAGTCTATCCTGATACATATATTATTGATCGATTTTATGACTCAAATTTGTAATATATAAGTCACACAAAAATAACTACGTATGTTCATGCTAGGTCATAAAAAACATCGTAATCCAAGGGGTGAAACATAGGCGTCATGCATCAATGACGAATTTCATACCTTGAGCTCATGGCTTATAATTACACGATCAACTTTAACGTTTCTCTTAGACTACCTTTCAATATTTTTAAATGAGATCTGGTTCAAAAATGGATTGAATGATCTCACATTTCATTATTTTTGGATTCTTTGGTGTACCCCAAGTGTTGATCACCTTCACGCAAGGTTCGAAGAAGGTAAGAATAATTTAGACAGTCTATCCTGATACATATATTATTGATCTATCTTACAGACTCGAATTTGTAATATATAAGTCACATAAAAAGAACTACATACATTCATGTTGGGTCATAAAGAAAAGTCGTAATCCAAGGGGTGTAATATAGGCGCTAAGCATCAATGATAGAGTTTTATGAAATCAAATTATATAATATATGTGTGCGTGGGGTATGTGAGATTTGGGGGGGGGGGGAGGGAAGGGGGGGGGGGGGGGGGGGGGGGGGGAATTAGAAAAGGGTTGATTTGTTTAATAATAGAATAGGGAAAGCAGGGAGGGTCAGCGCCTGATGCGCTCTAGATTCTCCGGGAAATGAGAATTTTCAACCTTATTATATAACTCCTTCTCTGCCCATTAATATTCTTCTTACCTATTTTCTATCTGTCTCCTTCCCTCTCCATCCTCTCTCTTGGATTAACCATAATTTCATTTTTTATGGAATTATTAATACTGTTAAATATCCTAATTAATAATAAATTCCCTATGGTCAACATGTCTCTTTTTTTGAAAAAAAAAATTAAATTGCTTTAAGCTAATATTCCATATATTCCTTACTTTTGTCTCATCTCATTACACCTAACCCCTCTTTCTCTTGTTCTGTAAATTCTCATTTTATATCTAATTAGTCTAAAGTTGTGTACTTCTACAAAAATTTGCTCGTTGCGTCTCAATACATTTTTTAAAATTATTATTATTATTATTATTAATTAAAACTTTATAAGGCAAAAACTCGTTCAAGTTTAAATAAAAATGACTTTACATCACATGCAAATTTAAGATGAAGGTCATATAAAATTAATTACACAATTCTGAGATATTACTTAAAGTAGGAATATAGCAAAGTGATCTCCAAGTGATGCAAAAGGGTTTCAGATCTCTTAAGCATGTTCTTTATTCCTTAGACCCAAATAAATAATAACTTAATATGGAATTAATCTTAAATGCATAAAAGGGAAAACAATTAAATAAATAAATTAAATAATCGATTGTTTAACGACATGGACGGTCAAGCATCAAGGACATGACTCATCACTAATCAAGTATTAGCTTCATAGATAATTCATACTACTAGTAACTAGCTATAAACACATTTTATAATCGTGATATTTCGATCAACTTATGCGCACCTCAACTAATTTTTATGAAATATTTGTAATCTCTCGATCATCAACAAATACTCCTATTAACTATTAAATGTCAAAATTTTTCTAATTTGATTTTCATTTTTACTTGTCATTTTGGAGAAATCAAGATAGGACAATTTTTTAAAACTTATTCTACCCCCAATTTACTTAAAAAGTTGATGTTTTTGAAAACGTAGAATTTCTTTAAAATGTTTAATGATCAATTCATCTTTAGATTATCTAGACAATATTTCTATTAAAAACATAAATATTATTTAATCAAGAAACACTTCCAATTATCATTATAAATGTATTAGAATTTGAACTATGGCTTTAATGAATATTTTTATCAATTAATAGGAGTAAAATGGTAATCTCACTATACTAATCATTATTTTCTTAATAGGTATCAAGCTAAAATTTAACATCTAATAGTGAATAGAGAAAGCATCAGATAGTTCTATCACCAAATTTAAGAAATGAAGAAACAAATCATCATATTCTACTAATAACCAGCTATAATATTCTACATTTATACTCATCTTTTTGTCGTTAACAAGTTAAGCTATAGTGCTACTTGAACACATCAACTTAAAATAATGAGAAGAATAATAGTTCTTCTATAGTTATTCGTAATAATAATAATATATTACACATGGAGAGAGCTAGTACGTAGAGACATGTTTGCTTTGAAGTTTGAATAGAATCACCATATAATTTACTATATATAAATGTAATATTATTTCTTCCCAAATCCCCTTAAGAGTACAGAATAGAAGACAAAAAAGAAAGAAAGGAATCAGCGGAATCAACGCCGTTTCGACTGACGCGTATCATGAGCCACGACATTGCCACCTTTTAAAAAATTACATTAAAATATAAAGGAAATTCGTACTTTGTAAATCTCAAATATCGATAAATTCTTGTTTTGGTTAAACATATCCAACTAGGAACGAAGTGAAAAGATTAGAACGTATTTTCGTATGGAAAAATTCGTTAGATATTGCTATCAAAAATTAACAACTTATAAGTTTAAGTCATAGATTCACCTCTATGTTTAGCGGCCTTCAGCTAATTGATATGTAAAATCTTTATCCCTAATCCTCTACGACTCTAAATCTTCACAAATTTCATGAATTATATATTAAGTATTGAAATAATATTCAATTATCGATGTATTATGTTAATGTTATATTACTACTCCATAGTTCAAGATAATATAGTTCTAAAGACAGTCTTAATATTTGTTGTGAACCATGAGGACTTCACAAGGGTTTCTGAGCTAGCCGTGGTAAATAAGATTGATCCAGTTGGTATTACTGGACCGCGTAAAATATTGAAGAAATTTATTTGGGATTCAAACCCAATTAACTATTGCTAAAAAGGGTTAGGGAGTACAAAGAACGGTTATACAAATTATCTGAAGCTTTGACTATGATTACCTCTTATCTTTCTTGTCTATTCTAGTCTCTCATAACTTTGTTATTCTCTTCTTAGTTATGATTTCTATCATTGTTGTTCGAATTCTAAGTTGTAGCTTGAGTTTAGTGACTATCAATATATTGTCAGTTTGTTTTGAAAAGTTGATATGTTACATTATCACATATTTGCTTTGTGAATACATGGACCAAACATGCACATTCAGTTAATTAAAGGTCGTTAGATATGTTTAGCCAAATATTTCAAGAGTTAAACTCAAAATTTATCAATAACTAAATGATCAAAAGTGAAATTAAAGCTATACTCTACATATTAATAAATGGTATATATCATTTGATTAATTTGTCGTTTCAAATTAATGAAACGATCCATATCGTTTTTGTCTTTACGTTTTTAGTGTACCTGAGGCTACTAGTCTAAATGATTTATTTTGAATTTTGTGGAATGGTATGGGGAGTAGAAGAAATGAGAAAGAAAAGACAGTCAAAAAGAGCACACAAACAAACATAAAAAAGGTTCAATAATTGAGAAGCTAAAATTAGGGTAGTTCATCGTTTTCAATAACAGACATTTTGATAGCAACATATATGCATTATTCTACCCCCCCCCCCCCCCCCCCCCCCCCCCCTTTTTTCTTTTCT
>JAABOM020000084.1:26248990-26259758 GCA_011800125.2 Solanum clarkiae | reverse complement strand
TCATCTATATTTGGAGCAATTTCATTGGCTTGACAACTGCTGCAGAACAGGCAAACGCACACCAATAATAACAAAACTGTCAATATACTGTTTGTTAGGTGTTGCTTTCAGTTTCCCAACACTAACTGGATCAGGTCCCTCATCTATTCTCATAGTTTGTTAAATCATCAAAACTATGTAATATCAATGTGTGTGTGGAACTTTTTAAGTATCTTACATATTTTCAACAAAAAACTATTTGTTAGAAATAAAACCTCAAAAATTTAACTTAGTTTTCAAACCGAGTCTCACCTAAGTCATTTTTATTTTTGTTGTTTTATTGGTTTTGATAATTGAATTTTTCTATAAAAGGAAAATGAGGACTTGGAATAGAATTCAATAGATATATATATAAATTTATCTCTACTTTTCAAAATAATAATAATAATGTAATAATTATTTAAAAATACAAGAGAACTTAACATTTTAAGTAACTTTTTTCACATAGCAAGTCTAATTAAAAAAATAAAGAAGTCTTGTTACTTACAAGTTCTTCACGAAAAACTCCGGAAATAATTTGAAAAAACTGGATGACCTGCACTTGTGTCCAGTACAGTTGTTCTGTCAATGTTTTGCATTTTTTGCAATTACTCCTCATTCTGCCAAAGGAAAAAACGATCTTAAAAGAAAAAAACAAATGAGCTAATTTTTTTTCAAATCCTTTTATGAATGCAATAGAAGGAGAATTGAAACTAAAGAAAAAATTTGAAAAACTTACCTGACTCTTGATTTTTAGATCGTAAACCACAGAGGGCCTATAATTGGAGATACTATCGTTCTCGATACAAAAGTTCCTATAAAAATGAAAAATATTCTACCTTTGAGTACAGTTTGAACTATTGATTTACGTAATTGGAAATAATCAATTAGGTTTACGATGGAATCTAAAAATCGATTACTGATCTAATTTGAGTACCTCTACAGGATTCAACTGGAAAATGAAGAGTAACGGCAACAACAGAGCGATGAAATTTTTTTTTTGAGAATTCTAAGGATTCTATTAATACCGGATTTCTAAAATTCCTAAAAAACTCGCTTTTTATGATTACATCGATCGATTGTTCCAATCGAGAAGGGGGGGGGGGGGGGGACAGGAGTACTCTACGACGATAAGGGATCTGCCGAGTAGAGGAAGTAAGAGATGTGCCACCTACACAAGTAAATTGTTGATAAAAGTCTGAAATCGAATTTTCTTTTGACCGGATTTTTGTTCTCTCCTTATCATTCAAAAAAGTGGTCCCAAATTCAAGTTGACTCTATTTCGATTCTTCCTTAGAGAAAGACGATCAAACAATTCTCAGTCATAGTCCTACTTAGTTTGATAGGTAATAAGATACGATACAATTATTTTTTACAGAAAAGAGAGGATTATGAAAAAGAGAGAAAGAAAAAAAAAGTTACCTTTGATTCTCCTTGAAAAGAACTGGACTTCAACTTTGATTTGGGGCTTGGATCTCCGGTTTTTGCTTGAACACTTGAATACTTAGGGTTCTTTAGCTTTGATTGAAAAATTAGATCCGGGTGGTGGTTTATAATAGTTATACCTTTAGAGAATAATTTTACTTAGAAAAATGACTTTATTAAATGTAAGACACGCTAAGAAATACTAATCGAAACGCGCTTAGGGTTTAGTGTAGGAAAGATCAAATAAAATTCACTTCAGAGCAACATAGGTGCGTAATAGATTGCTCCAATAGTTAAAGTGTGTAACTAAAAGTATTTTTAATTATTAATTATTTTAACTTATAATACTTGTATGTCATTGTTGAAATCCAATTTTAATCCTCATGCATTAATATCGAGCTTCTTCAATTTTAAATCATTTGAAGCAATTGCTTCCAAACATCATCATTAATAGAAATATCATCAATAGTGCCACCATCAATAGATTTCAACAAGTATAACATATTAATAACAATCCTCCTAACAAGATTAAGGACCTTTCCAATATTTCATTCCTACTTTATACTTTTTTATAAAAAAAGAAAATATATCCTATGTATTAACTACTCTATAGTAGTTGTTTACCTCTATAAATCCATGGAGTGGATCCTGAAACTCCACAATGATATTATTTACCTCAAACCAGATAGTGAAAAATCTGCCTGATCAGTGTTGCAATTCACAACAAAGATTTATCCAAGATTATTTGAAGCTGGTGATCATGTTAAAGTTGCTTCTGGTAGTAAAGAAGGTGAAATTGGTGCTATTACCTCAGTCAAGGGACATGTATTGCCTGACAAATTTTTCACTCGGGAAGACTTCCGGTTACTGTTTATACATATACAGATCAACAGCAGATATTTCACAACAATTAAACTAAGACGCAACTTATTTACAAGGTAAAATATATAACATTAAGAAAATGAGAAGCTTTTCGCACCATGCTTATACTTCCACAAGGTCTGAACAAGAGTGCTCAGACAACGCCTACACAGAACATCTAAGCTACTGAAGGCATATGTCCAACCTAGTCAAATGTTTGATAACCTACGTTAAGCGATTCTTCATAACATTGATGTCTGTTCCTCTTCTGATCCAATGTATTCAAGTTTCGTTATCTTCCAGCAAAATGCCCAGCCTGAAACTAGGAGTAGTTAGGCACCAGATGATGGAATTGAACAGAAATTACTTACGCTGATAAAAGGTAAGTACAGACACTGAAACAGTAACGTCTTCGGGAAAAAGAACAGAAAGACACTGAAATGGTAAAGGCAAGGGAAATCATAATTTGGTCACCCAATTAGCAGAAAGTAGCAACTACTAATTTTTGGTCAGCACCATAGCCCCCTTCATATTTTGGAAATTTAAGTATACTTCGTTATTTCTTTAAGCACCAGCGGGCTGTAATAGCACTAGTTAAGCAAATAAATTGCTAGAAAATGGAGTTTGGCAACATAAGCTTCTTCCTAAATAACAGCAACAGGGTTTTGGGACCCCTCCAATCGGAAAAGAATAAACTGTAAACTCATATGATGTACTGATTTTGAAAAGCTTTTAGTAGCAGAGTGCAACCATGTGGTTAATACAACTCCCATGAAAGCATAGACATATAATTCAACTCTATCAAATGCAGGAACCGTAATTATTAGAATTAAAGAGAGTTTACCCCTCACCTTGTATTAGGCAAAAAGTAATCTTTCCTACAGTGTTTTACGCCAATGGTCTCTAGCTTGTCGAGGATGTAACTATAGCTGACTCTTTAGGAGTTATACCATTTTGGCAATCTAACCCCTTCTTCCCAGTTTCACATATATGTACACGCATTTCGTATTTTCCAATGAGCTCAAATATGCAGATATCTCCCATTTGGATGTCATTCTCTCGGACAAATGCCGACCATCCTCCACAGAATGTGTGCAGCGTTTGTACCTTTATGGTCGGAATTGAATTTACAGTCCAACATTCTCCTTTCAAGTTATGAAGCACAATCTCCGTTCTGCAGTTTGGGAGGTGTTCCATTGAGAACCGACATGGAACTTTCTGTGAAAGACGTAGAAGGCTCTAAGAAGATGAATTTAAAGCAAAGGATAGCATGAGAAATGCCACAATATCCAACACCTTAAACTGGCTTAAGGAACAAGTATCAGCAGAAATGAAGAGAATACCAAAGGTGTAATTCAAGACAAATAGTCAGTTGAGCTTTACCTTTACTTACAGATCGAGATAGTATCAAAAGCATGCACGTTGATCCATACAACAGCTAGACTTACACATTTAATCTTTTACAAATAACCAATTTTAATTCCCTTCTTGAGCAATCTCAATTCAGTTTCTAACCTACATAGACCACAGCACGGAAAAAAACACCAACCACCCAAGCCCCTGCTAAGAGGGCAGTAGAAAGAGAAAATTGAGAGAAATCAAGGAGGCCCACCAAGAGCTTTTGCTTGAAGAACGCATAGATCAGAATCCATTAATGGCACTATCTCCTTAATCAACTCTATTGATACTTTAGATTTATTCTAAAGTCGGGATTTTAACTCCACTATTTGGCACCTCTTTGTTTCTACATGCAAGAAAGGAGATACCTAGAAAGAGATCAAGGCTCCCAAGCAGACAAAATCAAAGAAAAGGTAGAAGATAACAATAACGAAGTAAGAATAATAACCACTTAATTAAATGGGAACTGCAGCATGGAGTACAATGAAGATTAATAGCTAAATACTTCTAAACAAAATCACATTTAAATGCAGTTAATCCAAGACACTTCGAAGACGATCATGAATGTTTGAAATCCATATTATGCAACCAGAGATGGAAAAGGTTAGGACAAAAACAATAAATAAAAAGATAAAACATACAAAAGAACTCACCAAAGTGTAAGAGCCACTAACGTTGAACTTTTTCATGATACGCACGAAATGAGGGAAATTGGAAATGAAAGATTCAGCAGCTAGTTTCTCTTCAGGTACTGATTTCATGGACATACAGCTCTTGGTGAAAGAACCCTGTTTATCTTGGGAACTAGTAGGTTTCCTGATTGCTGTTCAAGCACAATAGTTGAAAGGATTCAACACAAATTCAGTGTGGGGACGGACAGCTAAAATAAGTTAGTTAATTGTCATTCAGATTACCTGAATCTCCACTGCTAATCTTTGACTGACAATGGAGCTGATGATTCTTCAACATATTACCATGTCTCTCTTTGTCAGGAGCAGATCCTCGTTTATCATATGTCATGGCCTTAGCTACCCGCTGTAAACAGTGATTAGAATTTGCTCCCACTATCCAGGACTTACATCCAGAATTTTTTGCATAATCAGTAACTAGTCCTTCATGAACTACCTTACTACTGTAATCATTTCCTTCCTTTTCCACCCTAAGAACACGCACGCGTAATTCGCACTTGCGGACAAGCTCAAAGATGCAGATATCTCCCAAATCAATATTATTGTCGCGAACAAAGGATAACCAACCTCCGCAAAAGGTATGTGATGTTTGTACTCTTGTAGTCGGAATTGAATTCACAGTCCAAGTTTTCCCTTTTAAATTATGAAGTAAAATCTTCACCTTGCAGTTGGGAAGGTGCTCCGTGGCAAATTGGTAAGGGATGTGCTGCCAAAGAAAATATGAAGGAGATGAATAAACCAAGTGATGCATATGCAGGAGTGGTGAAAAAAGAATAACCTTGTCTAAATCATTTCAATATTACTCCAAACTAATCATCAAATAAAGCCAATGTCTCCAGAGTGATTCATCTCCTAAGATGAAGCAAATCCAAATGGAAAAGCTCAGGCATACCATAAAGCAATTACTAATGATACAGAAGACTGCAAAGGCAACTGAATTCCACAACTTCCTGGGGGTTTAGATTGTTGTAACATAACTCCCTCCACTTCAATTTGTTTCTCTTGCTTCCTTTATTTTTTTATAAAGGTAAACTCAAATGTCTATCTTACATTTCAGAAAGAATGCCTTTTCCCTTTTTGGCATCTCTGCAATTCTAGACTTTTTAGCACATTTGAGACCACAAGATTAAAGGCCATTTTGGTTATTCCACATATCTTGATTTTAAAACCACAAAACTCAAAAGTCCTCTTTACTAATTGAACTCCATGCCAAGACCAGACAAATAAATTGAAACAGAAGGAATAGTTAAGAACAACATCAGCCGTACCAACAAAATAGGCCCATGGTTCACTGTAAAACCGGCAGGTTAAGGGCAAACATAAAATTAGCAAAATAAACAGGAACATCAGCAGGCAGCTCAGATATTGTTGGCAACAAAACTATAACCACCAAAACAACTTTGCACGTTGCACATAATCTTCAACCACTACTTTCATGTTTAAAATGATTTATGAACAATCTGATTGGTCAATAAAAAATCAATTTCAATGCTTTTTTTTTTTTTTTTTGTATTTTATGATTTTAGCCAATTTCTCAAGAAAGGCAAAAATGGATAAAGGAACTGTGTGTTGATTGTCATGTAAATATAAGTTGTCTTCCTCCATAAAAGCTCATTTAATGCACTTATTGATAGTAAGATATGCTGAAGCAAGGAATTACAGAAGCTACAATTACTGTAAGATTTTGAAGTTGCAGCCAGACATTTCAAGATTACTGCAAAGAAAACAGAACACCTACTCACCAGGGTGTAGGAGCCACTGATGTTGAACCTCTTCATAACTTTAGTAAAGCTGGGGAAACTTGACGTAAACAAACCGGCAACCTTTTCCGCTTCCCGTGCAGGCAACCACATATCTTTCTCAAAGGAAACGTTGCCTGTTTTCACCTTTGCTTTAGATTCAAAATACCAGTTACTATTCCAAATCGTAACTAAAAATTTTGTTATATAGTTATTTATAACAGCTGAAATTTCATTGCCATTACAAAAACAACAAAAGATTTAGTTACGAGAATTGCAGGGCAAAAATGAATACAAAAACTTTGCACAGTAAGAAATAATACAAAGTTCTAAATAATCAGGCAACACATGAGGAGAGTATGTTTCTGTAAAATTAACACATGAGAAAAGTATGTTCTGAACTTAAAGATATAAATAAAAAAGTCAACTCTCTAAACACTTAGATTTTCGATGAGGCAGTTGCACAATTCAAAGGGAAAAATTGGTGGTTTACTAAATGTCTGTGCATGATCAAAATTAACTGTAACATCAAAATGGCTTGATTAAACTTATGGATAATTCAAATAACACTTCTCAAACTAGAAAATTGAACTGAAAACAATAAATGAAAACAATATAACCATTCACCTGGATTGCTAAAGACTATTTTTGCTTGAGCTGGCACAGCAATAGTAACTTCATTGTTTAATGCATCTCCAGCATTCTCCGTTTCATCCAGAACACTAGCAGCATAATTTCTTCCCGCATATGAGCAAACTGCATCTTCTGTAGTGTACCCATCCTTGCTAGATGCAAGTCCATGGGTATGCTGGCTGCTTGTGCATTCGGAAGGGGTCTGAGTGCTTCTCAGTTTCTTCGGTACACCTTCAACAATGCAATCTAATGAAACTGAATTTCCTCGGTCTCTTTTTCTGAGAGCAAGATTGTACAAGTCAGTTGCTCCTTGACTGCAGTCAGCATTATAAGAAGACTCCTTCTCACATGAACTCTCGTCAAATATTTGCACAGTGAAATGCAAATCACCATCATATCTGAAAACCAAAGAATCCCCAGTTACAAGACAGTGATCTTTAAGAAATGAAACCCATCCATTGTGGAAGAATAAACCATCGTCTTCCTGTATTAAGTCCACCGGCCAAGAATTCCCACTAGGACCCACCAAAACTGCTGTTCCAGAAGCCCTTCCTTCCATATGATTAATGAATTTCGATGGAATTTTCTGCAATACAGAAATCAAAACAGTTAATAAACTTTGCAAGAGTTGATAATACAAAGTTCTTCAGAAGAGTCTGTTTTTAAAATAAAATAATTTCATTCTAAAATGCATAGGCAAGTCATTCCAAGAGCAAGGGATACTCGTCGCGAAGCATCACATGTTTTCCTTGCGAAGCTCATTCATATGGAACCTGCCGCTCACCTATGCAGGGCCCTAAGCTAATGCTCCCCTTATACAATGAATGCGAAGATCTCAGTTTACAGATTATGAAGCTTGTTACACTTAAACGATGAATGTACCATCGACTTATACGTAGCACATCTAATACTCATATCTCTATGACACAATTGTTTACTAAGTAGAGCAACTGCAGCTCAAAATATTACTAAAACAGCACTAAATAAAAAACAATCAATGCAGCATCCACTGTCATCATGCATTTGTTTATGAGTAGTCCTTATAGTTTCACTAAAGTTTGTTTCTTTGATCCAAAAACAACATTCTTGGTCAACCCCCTTTCTTCAAAACACTTCTGCCCATTTGCAACAATTAGCCCAAATGCACTAAGAATAGCAACAAACCCAAGACAGGCATAAATAAAGGAACAGTAAAATACAAATTAAACAAGCAAGAATGTACCAATAAGTTGTGCAGCTAAGAGCAATACAACAATGTGATTATGTGAAGCAATGCTTACCAATTTTTCAGAATTCATAGAAGGGTTAAAACCCACAAGAAAATGAGGCCTTCTTGCATCCAACATCTCTATTTCCTCTCCTCTTCACCTAAAATTTTGAAGCTAAAACCCTAAAGAACCCCACAAAATTCCTTCAAACCCCATTTTCTTAGAATCTCATTTCTAAGAATCCGGGGGTGTGAAATTAAGAAGATAATCAAAAACAGAAAAATCAAAATTCAGAAAGCAAATGTTCAAAATCAAGAAAAAAGGAAATTAATTCACTCATAAAGAAGAAAGTTTCAGATGAAAATTAACCATTTCTGCATAGAACAACGTGACCCGAGGATGCTCGTGTGGGGTAAGTGAAATTCCTGAAATACCCCGCGACATGAAGCGTGAGTTACACGTGGAAACTAGGGCGCGTTAGTCAGATGAAGAAGAAAGCACAACACTTGTGTTTTTACTAGAAAACAGAATATAATCTAAATGATAATTAGGATGACATTAAGAAACAGCCTCTCTATCTCGAGGAGGTAGTGATAAGATTTGTGTATAATATATTTTTTTCAGATCTCACTTATGGGATTTTACTGGGTATGTTGTTGTTGTTGATAATTAGGATGACAAAATAGAATAGCTTAATTGAGAAAATTAAAGCTTTCGATTATTCATGGGAGTTTATGATTATTTTAACAAATTTTTGGGTTACTTCAATCTATTTCATTCATATTCATTGAAATTTTAAAATAGTGTTTTACATGATATTATATAAAAAAAATTATAAAGATCAAATATTAAAATTAAAAATTAGTAAATAGTTGAGCGTGGTTACTCGTTAGGTGAGGAGGGGGGTCAGCCTCATATCCTCTTGTGTTTTTTTTTTTTAGTAGTAATATTTAATAATTACGTAACTTTTTTAATATTTTTTGTATATATATTTTTTTTTGTTCGGTTGCCTGATATTTTATTGCCTTTTCTTTCTTTTTTTTCTTTTTTTAAATAACTTCACATTTTAATTCGATGGTCTATGCGTATATTTTTGTATTATTATTTTGTTTGCATCTATCTATCTAGAATATGTATATGTATTCTGCACGTTGAGGTGTCATTGAGCATTACTCCTTTGGAGGTGTCATCATGGAGCATTACTCCATGAGTTATGTTCGAGAGTTATTCATTACATTCTGAAGTCTTCGTAAAATCTATTCATAATTTTAGATTTTTGTACAATATTATAGAGTCTTTTTTAAATTTTTTCTTAATTCTAGATTCTTCTCTTTTCTTGATAGTCAAATGACGAGTCGTAACATATAGTTCTAATCCATTTTAACTCTGATTATTCTAGAAAGTCTCAAGAGACTTAAATTATTGCACAAATTAGATGTTAATAACAACATTTTAGTTGGTCTTTTTCCAAAGGTAGTTTTGATGCCTAGTCTTAATATATGTTGCAAAAAATTCATGATAAGAAAAGTTGTTAATCGCTCTATTTGCATTTTACATAAATTCTTTTCAATTTAGTTTAAATTGGAAAATTTCTATTTTTTACGAAAGCTCCAATTGCTGATGGCTCAATTAGAAAAGAAGTAACCAAAAATATTTGAGTAATTAGGAGTAATTTAAATTATTATATTTTTAAGCAAAAGTGAACTTTTACGTGCACACCCATATGGTGCAATAATAGCTAACAAGGCATGTGTACCATAATTTAATTTTAATACTAATACTGCTATTTAGATTTTGATGCTAAATAAAATAATGTTCAGAGTTTGAATATTAAACAAAACTTTTTTTTTTTACTTAAAAATACACTTACCGTGGCATTAATTGGAGTTTAATTGCTTTGATCTAGATTATTAATTTGTTTTGAGAATTGTTGTCTTGTGAAATCAGTACTTTGTAATGACCATAGATTGATTTCATAAATTATCACTCAATTTTCACTAAATTGTATTAAAGTTGATCAATTTTTTTAACTTTAAAAAATCATATAAATTTATTTAAATATAAAATAAAGTCATATTGAAAGAAACAAAAGGTAATTATATATGATATTTAGATAAAGTTAAATGACTTTTTAATTGAAGAAAATAATTTAGGGATTTGATGTCTCTCCACAATGAGAGCAGAGTAATTTTTATATTACAAAAAAATATAAATTCATAATTATGATAAAATAAAATAAATCTCGCAAAATATTTAAAGCTATCTTTTGTGAGAATAGATTGAATGACAAACTTCACTTTAATATCTCCTTCATCCTTCGTAACATTAAATTTAAACATACATAAAATAGATATTAAAATATAAACTTTTAAAGTTATATTCAAATATAATCAAATGTTGATGCATGGCGACAAGGTAACGTGACAAAAAGTGTCTAGCCAGTCCAAAACACCCACCACCAGCAATGATCCTCCAAAATGTCCTTTTTCAGGGCTTGCAAAATTAAGCCCAATTCATCTAATTCATTGAAGTTTAGGATGATTAATAATTATGTCTAATTATTAATTTAATATAAGCTTATCAAAAATAGAAAGCCATATCTTTACGAGTCTCGACATCATCACGCAATGAAGAGAGCCAGGGGTTCGGAGGGCGCTTTTTGAACACAAAGAATATGCAACAATCCAAGCCTTCATCTCCAAAGCACGATAGAAATATCATTAATCGTCAGGCAGGTGGCAACATATCTAGTTACATGGTTCAGCGCTCAGAGAGTGGTAGTTGGGGGACTTCCACC
>JAABOM020000084.1:26225879-26238831 GCA_011800125.2 Solanum clarkiae | reverse complement strand
ATAAGCTTAGATAAAAATGCTTTCTGACATGATTATACTATTTTCATATTCATAATTTAAATTATTCGAGACATACATATGTGAGTAGAAGTGAAATAAGTAGGTTGGCACCGGTGATTTTGGAAAATCAGTCTACTAATTTCAGCATGTTCTAAAAGTAATGTTTGTTATGATTTGGAAACATCTTTACAATTGATAGATGACTAAATAACAGTAGCTCGTGGCTCATGCCATAATTTTTCATTGGCTGTGTGACCCATAATGACCACCAAAACCAACCCAGTACCGTCAAAAGGGAAAAGAAACATATTTAAAAAATGAAAAAAAAAATTATTCGTAGGAGTATAGTATAATAGTATAATAACCCCATTAAGTGACGTACTCCAAAGGTATGAATACTAAGAATAATAAGTCCGTGCATGTAATATTTACATCAAGTTAGTTTACGTGACTCATGTTTTTCTTTTATTTTTTTAGTACTTACGATGGTAGACCAAAAACGTGGTTGAATTTGTGAATATTAATTTAGATAAATTTGTCTTCATCATATAGTGAAACTTTTGACTTAGTACTTTGTAATATTTGTCGAGGACTTCTTGAATTGATTAATTATCTTATTTGATATGCTTTATTAGAATTAACGGTTTTAAAATAACTTTTCTGCATCCATAAAAGATAAAAATAAAATTGCACACACATTATCTTAATGAATATTTTACTCACTCCAACAATAACATCAGAAATTCTACAAGTAAAGTTTAAATAGGATAAAATATATGCAGATCTTATCACTATTTCATAAAGATAGAAAAACTATTTTGAAAGAAAATCTCATCTCAAAAATCAAACCTCGTAAACAAAAGATACTAAATATATATATAAAAAAATTAATAATGAAAAACGAATAATAGTATATCGAATAACGAAAACACAAAATATTACTTATTATTAACTCACTAAATTTTAGTTTCTTTATGGGTAAATTGTCTACTTGAATTCATTATGTTTACACAAAATATTTGCAAGTGCTTGATATAATTATGACAAGATGCTAGAAATGTTTACAGTATAACAAAAAAATGACCCATTGTATAATTTCAAAAGCTTCACCATCCATATATATACAAGAATCCCACTATTTCACGCCAAAACAAAGATTTATCTTTTCTCTTTTAGCTCTCTTTCTTTCTCTCTCCCTTAAAAATCAAATATTTGTCCTCTTTTAACGTACTATCTTCCTTAAAAGAACTCCTCCTTTATTCACCTGAACAAAACAAGCTCCAAAAAAGAACAAAAAATGTCTTCAGAAATCGGCGACAGACGTCCGGCGAGACTGCCGGCGACGGCGAACGGGACACGGCCATCGGAACCTGAGAACTTGCCGTGTCCACGTTGTGATTCTACAAACACAAAGTTCTGTTACTACAACAACTATAATCTTTCTCAGCCTCGTCATTTCTGTAAGTCCTGTCGCCGGTATTGGACACGTGGCGGCACTTTAAGGAACATTCCGGTCGGCGGCGGCACACGGAAGAACTCCTCCCATAAACGTCCCCGTACCAGCTCCGGTGCCGGCGCCCTTCAAGAACAACACCACGTACACCCCAACCCGATTTCACCGATGATGGGGTCGGGTTCCGTTTCGGGTTCCGGGTCGGCTCACGTATCTGGGTCGGGTTCGATATCGATGATGGGTTGTGAGGTGAACTTGAATGAATCAGTGCAGGAAGGTGGAAATGGAACGTCGTCGTTTACTTCGTTGTTGACAGCTCCGGTGGGTAGTGGGTTTGTGCCTTTAGGTGGATTTGGGCTTGGGAATCTTGACTGGCCCATGGAGCAAGTCGGCGGCGGAGGAAATGGCGGCGACGGCAGTGAAAATGACAAGTGGCAGCTGAATGGCGGTGAGATTGAAGGCGGCGGTGGTGATGATGATTGTTTTGGGTGGCCCGATCTTGCTATTTCAGCACCAGGGACCAGTCTTAAATGAAGTAGAAATAATATAATATAATATAATATTATATATTATTATTATTATTATTATATTATATACTTTAATAGTTTCATGGAAGAAATCGAAAAAAAGGTGGTGTTTGTACTCTTTTTGCTCTTTTGTTTTCTCTTTATTAAAAATTGTCTTGTCTTTTTGCAAGTTTTTGGGGTGCATGGATTGGTTTGGCTGTAGGAATTTTTAGTAAAACTTCTGTTTTGTTGTTGTAAATGTATTTGGGAGTCTTCCTTTTTCTTTTTGACAGAAATAGGTCCCAACTTTCATGAAATGAACAATATATTTTCTTTGTTGTTTTCATGAATGTTGTTTGTATAGTGTATGGTTTTACAATGCGATTAAATGGAGTAACATGATCGATAAGGATTCATCTCCTCGATTTAACTTAATAACTTCAAATTTTGAGTATATTGTTTACTTGAGTGTTACTGTTTTGTTGTTTCTTTTACCTTTATCCATGGTTTATTATGTTGCAAAAAGTATTGTACTTTTGGGATTTAGTCGTTCTTTCTTCTTCCACGGACTCTGATGGGGGTCCTCTAGTTTTAAAAAAGAGTTCCTATTAATCTAGAAGTATAGCTTTGTTAGGGAGAAAAGGGGCCTGGTTAGTGTCTTGGAATTATAAGAGCCCTTTTTCCCTGTTTTGAAGGGGGGCCTTCCCTTTTCCTTTTGACTCGTGTCCCATGATTGTCTAAAGTGAGTTTTTAAAACTCTCCTGATTATATGACTATCTTTTTGTTTAGTGTTAATAAATGTTTTGAACTGAGACTACTATATATGTCTAAATTTATGAAGTTGGTTGAAAATAATGAAATTTAAAAGCGAGATTGTTTTGTGTTTAGTCTATTCAAATCTTGATAAATAAAGATATTCGATAATATAAATTTTGATAGATAAAAATACAATGGTCCAGGAGGATACTGTTTTAATTGAGAAAAAGGCGCAAGGGACGGCGCATTTAGCTTTAAATGAAGTGTCAGCGCAGAGGTTGATATGCACCACCGACCCTGGCCGAAATTATGGAATTGGATTCCCAATCCCAAACGAATTTATACTTTTTGCTTCTCAACTTCTCCACCCGTCCTTCCTTCTTACTCGATACAAGAGGTGGTGCAGGCATCATATGTTCGATATATTACTAAGATATCGGAGCTCGCTCGCGCGGGTCTAATATTTATTATTTTTTTATTGATTTAAATATTTTTTTAACATAAAAAATAAGATAAATAAGTTACAATGAAAGAATTATAAAAAATTATAGATACACCATTAAGTTGCTCAAGCAGGCATGTTGATTTGTTGTCTGCTTGACCTACTGAAATTACTGGACTAGCCTTTGGCGGCAAACTCGCATGTCGACCGCAAGCTGCTTCAATCTTACTGTATGCTTGAGCAATTTTAATTATCATAATTACCAGCATTTTTAACACAAAAATAAGACAAATAAATTACAACATAAGAACCATAAAAAATTATGAATATACCTCAAGCTGCTCAAGCAGCCATGTTGACCAGTTGTCTGCTTGAGCAACTTTAATTTTCATGATTAGCAGTATTTTTTAACACAAAAGATAAGACCAAAAAGTTACAAGGGAAGAACCATAAAAAATTATGAATGTATCCTCAGGCTACTCAAACTAGCATGTTGTTATCATGATTAGTAACATCTTTTAGCACTACTAATAAGACAAACAAGTTACTACAGAAGAATTACCATAAATTTTTTAGCAAGCTGGCATGTCGACCGCCATCTACTTCTCATGGCACTTCTATATATATAGAATTACCATAAATTATAATTAAAAATAAAATATATATTCAAGTTGAGGCGTGGATATCTTGCTTTCTTTTTAAGAAGGTTCAATCTCACTATGGTGTAATTAATCTATACAGATTCAAACAATTTTGAATTAGTTGAAGAGTCCAAAGCTTCACAAAAAGAATACCTTTCTTCTACTAGGACCGACAGGAATCAAGTATCATGCGGAAGCTAACAAAGTAACCTCAAAAGATCATGAGTATGAAGATAAACGAGAAATATGTCATTAAGACATAAATACTTGATATAGTTCGATCAACTAACCGACATCAACAAAGAGAAGATGAGCAATCCACAATATAAAATAGAGCACACAATATCGAGCGAAATAATCTCACCAATTCACTCTGAATATAAAGAAGTTCACACAAGTATGATTTACTGTTTCTCTCCCTACACAAAACTCTAAAGTCCGCATGGCCACTTTGTGAATGTTGTCAAGTTATTTGAAGGAATGAACCTTTATTTATAGAGTCATAAACTTTTCGTTGCTAGAAAAAAGATTTGTTAAACATGAAAAAATTTTATTTTTCTTCTCCTAAAAGGAAAATCCTGATCATGGTAAGAAATTCAAGGCAAAAATTCAACACCTTTAACATATAATTACTTTCTTTTGTGTAATGAACTGAAGATTCTAAAGCTACAGATACCTTCCTTCAATGTATAATTACTTTTTTTTATATAGTGAATTAGTTAAAGACTTAGAATATATAATTTCTTACACTAATCTTACTATATGCTATAATATTTTACCCATATTTCTCATCTTTCTTACATGTCTCTCACAGAGGAATAAACATCACTATTTGTAGGTGAGGAGTTTTCCCTTATCTTGAATAGGAATAAAATGGATAGTAATATAGGTAAATTTGAATGAAGGAATAACACCTTTAAATTACATAAGCTACAAGACATAATGAGGTAAAAGATGATTTAGTGGCTACATAGGTCAAAACAAGAATAATTGCTCGTATTCTTTTCAATTTATATCAACTAAAATAATATACTTTAATATTAAAATATCATGCTCAAATATTCATAAACTTTAAAAATTATTTAAAATATTTATTAGTTTGTATTATTATTTTATAATGAATATCTTCCATGAAAAATCGTGACTAAGAACTCAATTGATTTGAATCTGGAAAAGAAGGAAAAAATAAAAGAAAAATATCATTCATCTGTATAAAAAAACTAAAACTGAAAATAATTTTTAAATTTTTAAAAGTTTCATATAAAATCACCTGTAAAATTAGACACGACTTCAGAAAGTAAGCTCAGATAAAAATTTGTAAAATATTTAAAAATTTAAAATATTTGATTAAGGATAAAGAAAAACGCATATTGGTTACTATACGAGCTTTATGTACGTTCACAACGGAACTTTTCATCGACTCAGATCGAACAAAACCATGAATTGGAAGTAATTGAAAAGTAATGGAAGACGGATTTAAAATTTTGAGTTTATAAATTTGTTAGATTTTAGATAAATTAATTATATATATTAAGTAATTTTTTAATAAAAATATATAATTTTTTATTATAATTACTGAATTCTATCAAACTCATAACTAAAACGCTAGAACTTAGCTTTGCCGAAGTTTGGAGTTACAATTTTGGTTACAAAGTTTACAAAACCTAGTAGTAGCTTTAGTCTAAATCATTATATTTACAAAATTATTTATATATTATGTATAAATAATTAATCTAAAACCTGATAAATTTATAGTATGTACTCAAAATTCTAGCTACAAACAAGTAATTGAACTCGCTAGCAAGATGGTGTTTGATAGCACCACCTACCATAATCACACAAGTAAAATCTGAACAAAATGACGACTACAAAGACCTTACTCTGATCTTGTGGCTTTTGCAGGTAAAGAGGTTACTTCCGAAAGACCCTTAGCTCAGATAAAATTAATATTGATGAGATACTAAAACCATCTACTCTACATAGACTTATTCCATGTCAGAATCCTTAAATCTTCAATAATGCAAATTTGACAATGCAAGCATTATAACTTTTGAAAATGAAATATCTTTAGTTTGTCAAATAAAGACCTATGCATTAACAAGCAGAAAACTGAATCATCTAGCAAACATTCTACTTGCTATAAAAAGTGGCTTTCGCGCAATTTCATAAGCATACAACTCGAATGGATTTCAATTATAAGCCAATTGGTTCTATATATTCTTCAAATTTGGAGCAGAACAACTTGTTGAACAAGTTGACACAACACCAAATTCCAAAGGTAGCAAACAAGAACATGTTTGTACCTATGGCTTTATACATATTCCTTTCCTTTCCCTCAAACCAACAAACGAACGCGTATGCGTTCTTTCTCCACTTCACCCTTTCTCAAG
The DNA here is from genome assembly GCA_011800125.2 of Solanum clarkiae. Classification (NCBI taxonomy): domain Eukaryota; kingdom Viridiplantae; phylum Streptophyta; class Magnoliopsida; order Solanales; family Solanaceae; genus Solanum; species Solanum clarkiae. Next base: position 26,232,643 of record JAABOM020000084.1, on the reverse strand, counting down.
CGTAGAATAGAAACACACATTACAAACTACTAGTAGCAAAGACAAGTTTACATACCAAACTTTTTTAGCTGGGCTTAAAGAACCTGAGTTTAAGACCATTATTGACCATACTCCAAATTCCTCCAATCGAAAAAGCCAAGCTAAAAGCAACTCCTAACCATCCAAGGATCCAGTTGAAATACCAGTTAAAGCTGTATTTTGTAGGCTTCTTTATGAGAACCCACATGAAGCAAGGATAAGCAAATGTTACCGGAAGTGTGAGTCCTCCTAACAACCCTGCAAGACTTGACAGGAACGGAAGTGCCACTCCGATAAAGAATGAAACAAATCCGAAAAATATTCTGAAACCAGAACGGACCCAAATTGAGCATGGTTTGTTGGTACGGCTAGTGTATCCAGCTTCAAAACTGTCAAATGCTGGCATTGAGTATATTTGGAAGCTACTCAAGCAGTTGAACACAACTAAGAGAAATGTCATGGCGAGAAGTCCTCTTGGAATATCGTGAATGTGGAAAGCGTATAGCGCACTTAGCATTCCTCCCGATGGCATCTGTAAGGAATTAATGAAGTGATCAAATCAGAAATAGGGAAAACACATTAAGTCTGACCAGAGGAGACACCGTTCTACCAAGGAATATGACTCATGCAAACAAAAACAAAAAAAAGTCTGCCGATGCTAAAGTGGCAAGAGTACTACGAATGCATGTATAATAGTCTTACAAAGCTTTCACAAAGGCAAAAATGAAAGATATTTTATACTGTCGAAGTCCCTTCGAGGAAATCCGATAAAATTAGAGCGATATGCATAAATCGACAAATGGTCCAAATTTTCGTAAGTCTGCGCTCCCCAGATCCCACTTGTGGATTACACTGTGTATGTTGTTATTTTATAGTGTAAAAATAACTTAGCTGTATTCAACAGTTATGCCGATCAATTCATGTTGGAGTGGCAGAAATAACAGAAAGATAGCTATACTTACAAGGCTTCCATAAGCCCAGAAGCCTCCGATGGCAATAGGGAACAAGCACATGGCTATGAAGAAATAAGCAACTTTTGCTCCCTTCCACATTGGCACATAAGCTGGGTGCTTGAAAGTTGACGGCATTGTTGCCTGCAAAATGACAGAAAAGATGATGTCTTTACAATCGCAAAATTTAAATGTATCTTGTGTTTGCACATGCCGGGAAAAGGGTAAGAAAACTTACCTGAATTTCAAGAACTAAATTGTGTCCTCTAAAGGCAAACGCTATAATACCCATAGCATTCAAGACCGAAAAGAGAGAAGCTGAGTAGGAAGGCAATGAAATGGGTTCATATGAAATCGTAGGTGGTCGTGGTTGGCTTACAGAGAGAACCCATGCCATAGTGGCGTATGTGATGGCTGTTACTGCTCCAACGAGGGAGAGTCCAGCAATGGAGTTCAGGTTCGGGAGCTGGGATAGAACAATGCAGAGGGAAGTGAAAACCAAATACCACTCAACAGTTGTTAAGGGATTTGATGAACAGAGTGGACCACAAACAATTTGAAAGAACAGCTTCATGGTTTCTCCTCCGACGAGAATCAATGCTGTTGCAGTTCCTGCAGATAGGTAAACAGTAGGGAAGAGAGCGAGCCAAACACCCAATCTTTCACCTGAAAATGCAAATGAATACAATAATGTTATAGCAAGAAAAATGAACTATGTTCATTCCTTTTCCTTCAATGAAAAATAAGACTTACACAACTCTATCAGTTTTCATGCATCTTACTAATTACCAATAATTAAGCTCCCCTCTGTTTAAATTTATATGACGGTGGTGGACTGAACAAGAAGTTTAAGATGTTCATTTTGAAGTAGGTGGTATATTAGTGTAGTGTATTAAATACCACTTAATACTCTCTCTCTGTTTCAATTTGTTTGTCTTATTTTCTTTTTTGGTTGGCGTGAGTCGTGGTTGTTAGTTCGAAAGGAAAGGCAGCTCAGACATCTGCAGGTGTTTTGTATCAAAGAAAAATGTTTCCTTCCCTTTCTGGGAGCCCTTTGATTTTACCTTTCCATATGGCATATTTTAAGACCACATGATCAGAAGGTATCTTGGTAAATTTTACATAAGTAAAGATTACAATATTCAAAAGTCGTAAGTCATGGTTAAAGTTAGTTTGACAGAAAAAAATCACATCAAAGTAAAATTTGAAGAGAAAATAGAACGGCATGACACATTCAATAACATCCTGAAATGGAAAGAGTGACCCATAAATTGAAATAAGCAGAGCCTTACACATCAGACAAGTGAGCTTTTGAGCATGTTAAAGGGGATATAAAATGGGCGAGTACTTGATCTTACCAAAGGCTGCTTGCGCGAGCTCAACATATCTATTGTATCTCTTCCCAGGAACTGCTTCATGTAGCTGAACAAGTATCCATAAAGTATAGAGTTGCCAGAAATAAGCTATAGTTAAGGAAATTATTCCCCAGCTCCTGCATTCAGAAGGAAATATAAACACTCTACATTACTATCAGACGACTAAAATTTAAGAGTATCTGGTAAATGCTGGCAAAAGATTAATAAAATATAAACTTAAGGACGTAGAATAGACAATCAGTTATTTATGAGGTACACATCAGATCATAAAAAGATTTGGCTATTAAACATACAATAGTGATAAGATTTGGTAGATATTTCAATGGTAAAATATTTCTCTCCTATAGCTGAAGATGGAACATAATGTAATAAGGACACAATAGTCTACTTGGAAGTTCCAGTAGCATTTAGATATATTAAATCTTAAAGTCAACGGGTATGTCAAAATCATCCAAACCAATCATTCTGGGGCCATACCAAAAGTAAATTCACATAGCCAACAACAACAACAACAACATGTACAACATACCCAGTAAAATCCCACAAGTGGGGTCTGGGAAGGGTAGAATGTACGCAGACCTTACCACTACCATAAAAGTAGAAAGGTTGTTTCCTAGGAACCCTCATCACAAAACCCGTAAGCAGAAATAACTAGATATGACAGCAGGGAAGGGAAGTGGACATAAAGAGCAACTAACAAGATAAAACTAACTCATAATACACAGAGAATGTGATCTCCATCAAATAGATGAGGAAAATCCTTATATTTTTATGGAATGAATGACATTGCCTTTCAAGAATATCAACTGTTTCGAGGATCTATCGAAAACAGCCTCTCTACCTCCCAGGGTAGGGGTAAGGTTTGTGTGTACTATACACTCCCTAGACCCCACTTGTGTGATAACACTGGCTATGTCGTCGTTTTTATACAAAATGCCCTAGAAACTACATTAATTCCTTTTATATATTTTTGTTTCAATATTTATTTAGACATGTATTGTAGTTGATGTTTAAAGTACAAAATTATCTCAAGGTAAATCCACAGAATTAAATCCTTTGATGTACCATGGGACCATCTTTCTTAAATGATGTGGCAATACAAAAGGTAATGCCACAAATAAATTAAGCACCTTCAGCATTATATAGCAGTATTATTTTTTAAAATATGATGACAAAAAAAGAGAGAGGACCCAACTGCAGATGTGTCTTTATGAAAAGGCAAAAGTAGTATGGATGCCAACAATTGCTGCAACTATCTCTTTTCAAATTTCATTTGAAATCAATGATGAAAGTTGACAAAAGCAAGAAAAATGAGTCCATAAGACAGATATAGAAAATTTCTTATTGGTCCACAAAATGATAATTTTCTTAAATAACATATCAATAGATAGAGGGGTCCCTATTAATGAGTGCAGTATAGTCAATCAGAGTCCCCAATTTCAAAGACAACTGATATGCATTTAAAAAAGCAGCACTTAGAGGTCAAAAAATAGCTGAATGATCAAGACTTTTGAGACTGACGGTTGGGTTTAAGAAAGTTCATGAAGCAATAATGATTTTCCAAACTAAGATAAGAGTTCTTCAAAGTTCAAACCCTGAAAAACAAAGATTCATAGACAAACTTGAATAAGCTGAAAATTTGCTGAAAGTTCGACCACAACGACCGAATTGATTATCTTCATGCATAATAAGGATACTAGATTACCTAGAAGAGAAGATTGAAAAATCATTTGTTGATAAGATCCATCCATTTAGCAGTAACTTTGGATGGCATAACCAAGGGCGAGGTTCAAACAAGGAAAGGCTTATGGTGGATGACAACTTTGCAAGCAAATTCCAATGGAATTCATGCATATAGATCATAAAACAACAAATTTCACAAAGAAATGTAAAAAAGATCAAAACTTTAACCATTAACCCCATCAACAATAACAAGCACCATACAGATGGAAAAGACAGTTATTTAAACCAACAACGCAGAAGCTTACTAGACACACCAGAATAAGCTCGAAAACTGTTCTGAAAAAGTAGTCAGTTTGCAATCAAATTTGAATATAACCCTTACATATAGATCATATGTCAATAAATTCCACAAGGAAATGCAGAAAGATCCAGTCTTTAACCATAACACAATCAACAATAGCATTAACAAGCACCAACCAGATGGAACAGATATAGCTCTCCAGAATCTTTACAAACAAACCAGAGTAAACCCAAAAATAATTTTGTCGAAGCAGTCAAAAGCATGAAGCTTTACAAGCAAATTCCACAAAGAAATGCAAAAAGATCAAAACTTTAACAAAAAGAGCATCAAGAATAGCAAGAACAAGCACCAAGTAGATGAAACAGATATAGGTCTTCCAGAATTATTATGAACAATCCGAAATAGACCCAAAAACTGTTTTGGACAAAGCAGTCAAAAGCATGAAGCTTTACAAGAAAATTCCACAAAGAAATGCAAAAAGATCCAAACTTTAGCCAAAACAGCATCAAGAATAGCAAGAAGAAGCAACAAGTAGATGAAACAGAGCACAGGCATTAAGCAGTATGACATGTAGTTTTATAAAACAGCAAGAAAGGAAGAGTAATAATACCATCCAAGAAAGGAGAAAGCAACAGGCAAAACCAGAGCTTGAAACCCAATACCAGCATTGAGGTTATGAAAAGCAGCATAATGAGCATTGCCATTACGAGATTCAGTTATTGGAAGCCAAGCATCTTGAGGGTTAAGCTTAGTTAAATGCCCAACTTCCTCCAAATAACCCTTCATATTAACCAACACCCTTTTCATTGGAGTTCCAATAGGGCTCAAGAACCTAGGAGAAATAAATGACGTTGGTGTCCATGACTTAGCATCTTTAGATGCACCAGTAGATGTATGTCCTCCACCACCCCTCGGTGACCTTTGACCTGACGGCGTTAGAATCTCCGGCGTCGATGCACGCGGCGTTGCTGGTATTGAAATTAGCTCTGTTTCTGGTCTTTCCTCCATCAATGGCAAATTATTTTTTGTTGGGGAAAAAATGAAAATGGACTAATGGGGTTTATGGGTCCTTTTCTTTTTGTTGTTTAGTCTGTGTTTTTAGCTCATTGGGGCTCTGGATTGGCTCTTCTTGTCAGAGTTAGCAAGCAAGAAAAAGGGTGTTTAAGAATATATAAGAATGAGTTTAAGCTGAGCTGCTGCACATGCAATGTGTGTGGGACTGTGTAAACAGTCAAGGTGAAAAGCTTGTGGCCGTTGATGGAGAAGCAATCTCGAGGAGTTTGGCTACTCAGGGATGGTTGTTTGGGGTGATGGTATGAATGATATGTAAATAAAGATTTGATTTTTGGTGACAGTTTAAGAACAGAGAAAGGGGATGTGAGTGAGAATAAAGAGACTTACCAAATATTTAAAGCTAATAGACTGAGGTTTTCATGGTTTTCTTGGGGTCGGTTTTTGATGTTCGGTGTCTATATTGAAGTCCGATTATATTCGAATTGACGTCATGTAAGGAAGGCACTCCTTGGAGCCCAACTATATTTAGATTCATGTCATGTAGGACCTCATTTGGGGGAAAGCAATCTGTATCAAAGATTTTTTCATTCCTAGGCTCGAACTCGTGATCTTTAATTAGGGAAAAACAACTTCATTCGTTGCCCAACATTCTTTGGTGCTTTATATATTTGATTTATTACAATTTTATGTTATCTATTACTTATATATAAGTGATAATAAGTAGGGATATCTCGATTGACATTTCAACTATTTACTTAAGTAGGTAGATGACGATTGATGTGTTCACTTAAACAGATAACTGTAACTTATTTTTATTTTATGTTAGCAGTTAATATTTAATCATCTCACAAGAGATGTGAAGGGAGTAACAATGATGAAATAAAATAATTGCTAGCATGCTAGTAAGTGTTGAATTAAGTCAAATGGAAAGAGATGATCAATCCAATGCCAAAAGTGAATATAAATTCAATTTAATTTTATTAGTGTAATTTAAAAGAAATAATGTCGACTCAATATTTATTACAATAGAAGTTTGAGAAATATATTAATTACTATCAATGATATGCAAAATTTTACTACTATATGCTTGCCAATTATACTACTTTTTATCAATTCTTTAGACCTTTGAATAAAGACACTATTAGTGGGACAAGGAGTTCAGAGTTTCTCAAGTATGACTGCAATAAATGTGAAAATGACGCCACTTTAATCTGTAAAACTATAGTATAAAATAATTATCGCAGATTAAACTATGTAAAAGAAATAGAGAATGAAGCAACGCATACAGAGACGGAAAGCATGCGCGTGAATAGTTTCTTTTTTTAAAAAAAAATTATTTAATGTTCAATATTAAAAAGTTTAATTAATTTATTTCATTAAAATTTTATTTTAAAAATAAAATATTTTTTTATTAAGAGATAC
>JAABOM020000084.1:26192208-26212469 GCA_011800125.2 Solanum clarkiae | reverse complement strand
AATAACTCGATACTAAAAAAATTAAACCATTATTGAAACTTTCAAATCAATAATTTATTATCGATATCTATTTTTTGATCTGAATAATCGAGTTCGATTTGATTTTAAATCCTTTTAAGTTTTAAAAAAGTGATTTTTGACCCTTTTTAAGTAAAAAATATTTTCTACTAAAAAATTACACGACTTTTAGGACGAATACTTGTTTCTTTTGAGAAATTCTTATGTCTAGTGAAAAGACTAGTATAAAAATAATCTTTTTTAAGGCTATTTAAAATTTATTTTATGTTGTAAAAATCATAATTTTATAGCCAACCTTAACTTATTTGCTTGGCACTATGCATAATTCATAATGTACAATCCCGTACTGAGGTGTCCCAAATAGTCATTTTCCTTGTCTCTATGCAGATCTAATTGTTCTCTGCCGAAAAAGCTTTGTTAATCCTATCGCCATAGCAGAGCAAACTCAGAGACCAACGATGATCCATATCTCTTCTTGTTCCTGTATTACTTCTTTGTTCATACCCTTTTTGGTCCTTTTCTCTCTATACCCATCTCCAATTTCAATTGCCACTTCATCCTCCATACCCTTCAACATCTCTCACTTCCTTTATCCAAGAATCAACTACGAGGAATATCCCCAATCGTCACCTAATCCTCCTTCATTTCTCGAGGTTTTGTTCAATTACTCAATTGGGTTTTGCCTAATTGCTGTTATTTCTTCTAATTTTTCAATGGGTGTTGCCTAATTACTGTTATTTGTTCTGTTTCTGGGATGGGTTGTGCTGAATTACTGTTATATTTTCTGTTTCTCTAATGGGTTTGGTCTAATCACTGTTATTTTTCTGGTTCTCTAATGGGTTTTGCCTAATTACTGTTATTTGTTCTGATTCTTTGATGGGTTTTGATTAATTACTGTTATTTGTTTTGTTTCTCTAATGGGTTTTATGGTTGTATTTGTATATGTTGTTCAGGACGTGTTAAAGGGGATTGCTGAGCGGGAGAAATGGGATTTGCAGGACTTGAGAGTTTCCAAATTGGATGTGAAGAAATTAAAGTTTGGGACTTTAAGGAAGTATGAGTTTCGGGTCCGAATTGGGAAGATAGAATTCACATTCATGATGGCAGATGAAGTATCTCAGTGGAAAAGCTTTCAGTTTCGTAATAAGAATGAGTCTGATTTCGAGTCTTTGGTTAAAGAGATTGGTTCCAAGGCTACTCTTGATGTCCTAAAAATCCACGGGCCATTCGAATTATATGCTACTGGAGATGATTACCTCTCCATGACCCTACCTGTATGTGTATCTTTCTTATGCTTTTTAATATTGCCTTTGTATGGAGCATTACGTTTTAAAAGTTACACCAGATGTCATTTCTGTGGATGGCCATTGCTTCCTATCTAATGTTATTTCCTGAATTGCATTTAAGTCTTGTATTTGGCTATACTTGGCTGCATACACCTGGAAAGGAGGTGCTGTTGCACCCTCTTCAGCTCGAGTTTTATGCATATAGTTGAAATTCTTTAGATACATACATACGCACAATAAGGCAGCATCCATTGTCACAAAGAGTAGTGGGTAGCAGCTTTATCTATATGGTGAAAATTTTCAAATGTATACACACACCAAGGCTTCACCTGTTGTCACAAAGGAGTAGTGGGTTGCACCCAGTTCAGCTGTAGTTCTATGTGTATAGTATAAAAATGTGAACTTGCACCCACCTTTACAAAGGAGTAATGGTGCTTAACACTCGCTCAGAATGGTTGCAAAAATGTAGATTGTGTTGTAATTGGACCGTGGAACTATCTTAAAGATTTAATATTTGGCTATCGATCCTTATTTTGGGAGTGCATGGTGAAGTAGACAGTTAGATGAAGAAAATCTTCTCCCATGATATTAGTCCACCAGGCTTAGTTTCTGCATTTGTTAAATCAAATCCACCATGTAGTTTTCAAGTCTCTTCGCGTATCAAGGTATTACTGGCCAAACTTCGGAAGTACTTAGTTCAGCATATTTATGGAGTGCTAACTCACTTGATGTTTCAATTGACTTATCGGATCTCTAGAAAGGAAGCTGCAATTATATCGGCAGAAGTCGTTACAGGCTGAGTAGTTTAGTTCGAAATAGAGCTGCTGCATATGCACGGAATTTCATTAGGTGCATCTTTTCTAGAACTTCGACTCTTTAACAGGGAGAGAACATCAAATTCGTGGTTGCATTATATATTTGTTTTATGTATTGACAGCGTAGTAGGGAGTAAATGTGAAACTAGCACATGTTCTCCATGAATGATCTTCTATCTATTATGTTTATTCGTTTATATGAATATTATCAAGGTGTATATGAAAATTATCAGGTTTTATCACGGAGAATTTTTTTTATCTGTGTCGGACATGTTGACATATCTTGCATGTTTAGATGTTGATGTTTGACATATTATCTTAATATGGATATAGATTTGTGCTTTGATCTCTTCTTGCTTGTTAGCAGCTAGTTGCTTTAATGTGATTCGTCAGGGGTTGATGCCTTATGTGTTCTATTCAGGCACTGAAAGTGAGATTTTTACTAATCATTATGGGTTCTCATGGTGGCTAAAAACATTTTGTTATCTACCTTTTTAACAGCTTAACTCTTCCTATACTGGGTTGAAAAAGATCCTTGTTGGTGAGGGCTTCACTGTAGAAGTTAAAGGTGCTGATGAAATATCAATGTTCAACATATCTGATTTGCTTAAACTAGTAAATGGAAGCATTTTGAGCAAGTCAGGAATCGCTCAATTTAGATATATGTTGAAATTGTCCTGCATACCATTACTTCCCATACATGTGAGAGGACCTGCTTCAATACTTGCCTACATTACCAGAAATCCCAATTTGAGAATTGAAACTGAGTTTGTATCCACAAGATCTATCAAGTTGCTTTCTGAAAAATGTTATGCGAGGGATATCTACAGAAAGTGGAGTTTGTACAATGATTTTCTGAGCCAGAAGATAACATTACTGCAAAAAGTTCTAAGGAGGTTTCTTGGTGGAAAAACCAGTCAAATTACACGTTTCAATCTCTTAAAAGTGAAAGTTAAACACTTGACCCTTTTCCACTTCAATTTAGAACTGGAAAGAGGTATTCAAAACGACGACACATATTGGACTACTTTGGGGGAGTGGAGAACAAGGCCAGCTGTTGAACATTCATGGTTTGAAGTTACAGCAAGTTTTGAGGGAGAGGTCCTGAAGCCACGTTTGATTAAGAAGGTCAGACCTTTTATTGAAGTAGATTCATCATCGTGGAGTAATTTGATGTCAAATATGTCCTTTACCAAAATTTCTTCTTTTCTTGTCCCACCAGAGCCGTTAACATTGGATCTTAGATGGTAGGGAAATTTATATCTAGTTCTGTCATGTTGTAATTTAGATTCTTATCTTCCTTACTGTGAAAATTGATAATGGTTACCTGATTTGTACATCACATCCTTTGTATATTAAAAGTCGTTGGTAAGGAACTATAAAAAAAAGTGGTTAGAAAGGAATGAGTTACCCTGTTTTATATAACTGAAGGAGTGACAATTATTCGAGATTGAAGATGAGTCACCCTGCTTTATGAACGTTTATCACCTCCTCACCAAATGCACTAAATGAAAGCTTGGTTTAAGAGGTTCATGTGAATTTCCATAATTACATGAACTACTTAACATAATCTCTGAAATGGTAGGTCTCCTCTTTACCTACGTTCCAAGTTCAATTCAGATGATGCAATGCTCTACTAGCCTTTCTAATATGTGCACTCTAGCCTATCTTTTGAGGGAAATATTAAGAGGCAGAGATTGTCCCTTAGGATAGAGCCGACATGTTTTAGTGAGTTTGCAATTGGCTTGTGATCCAATTAAGAGGGTCTTGCATCATGATCTTTTGCTTGCTCCGTTCACCCTAGGTTATTAATGGATGAAGATGAGATGCTGCTCATTTATGTGAGAGCTTAAATTCTGTCAAAACTCAGATTTTAAAGTATGCAATTCCAGGGTGTTAACTGTTCCAAGTACCCTTGGTTTCAACAAGTTGTGGGTTTGCCAACACAATCCACTTTGTCACACAGTCCATATTCTTTTAAGACCAGTTAATTGCTTAAAGTTTTTCTTAGCTACTTTGTCCCAGCTCTGGTATTTAAAAAGGGGAAACAAAAGAAGAAGAAATGAATTGTAAGACCAAGTTCTTTCAGTGCCTATGGCAACAAAATAATAAGACATTCAACTAAAAATAGCAAGGACTTTGCACCTGGGAATGTTTCATCAACTAAAACCACTGATCCAGGATTACTTGGACTCTATTTAATAGGCCACAACCACAATATTATTATATGACATAATTTGGGGTCAAGCACCATGATGATGCATATTTCCTAAACAACAGACATTTCAGTTTTTGCCTTAGCCTTCTCATCAGTGATGGGATCTTCTTGGTTCAGTTCTGGCTTCTTATACTTGTACCAAGAAGCGCATAGTAAGTAGAAACCTAAGTTCAGCACACTAACTCCTGCTAGAAACCAATAGAGATAGTCGAGCTTGTCTCTGTTCAAGTTGTTATTAGCTAACCAGCCACCACTCACCTTGTTAATTACACTTACCACTACTGAGCTTGTGAAGTACCCAAATGCGAGTGAAGACCAAGAAATGGCCATACTCAGTGATTTTAAGCCTGATGTTTGCATAGAAGAAATCCATCTACCCCACCAGTGTAAATATTTGAGCCATTCCAGATATTTTACAAATTGGTATGCTAGCCAGAACACACTCATAGGTAATGGACTGGCTGAGTCGACCATATTATGCTTAATGGCAACTGATTTCCTGCGACTTTCTACAACTGCAGCCACTGCCATAGAAACCGCTGAAAGTACTTGTCCAACACCTATTCGTTGCAGTTGTCGAATCCCAGAAGGGATCCCCGTGAATTTTCTTGCTATTGGAACAAAGATGCGGTCATAGACTGGGATCAGGAAGACTTGGAACAGTTGAGGAATTATTGGTATGGAAGGCCCTGGGATTTCAAAGTTTTGGATTTTCCTGTTCATTGTCATACTTTGTTGGTTATTAAAGGTCTGGAATTGAGCCATACAAGTGTTCATGAAGACAGTGCTTAGTATAATTGGGAGCATTCTGACTACAATCTTTGTTTCTTCAACTTGTGAGATAGTACAGAGGCTCCACGGTCTATGGGCACTTGATGTGGATGTGTCTTGGTTGTTCCTCAGTATGGCTGCCCTGTCCAAAAATCTGTACATATTATGGGAATTTGGTTAAGCAAAGCAATATGTCAACAAGAAACTAAAAAGGCGGCATTAAATACCTGAATTGATCAGTCCTTTGAAGTATCTCAGTTCCATTTTCAGGTTCGCCGCTTCTGATCTGATGTAAATCATCTTTGTTCTGTGGTAGTGGTAGATTTCTGTTTTTGAAAGCTGCAACAAAAACCTGTGAAATGCGCATCAGAGGGCTTCCTTTAGGAACATTGTTTCTGTAGAACTGTTTTCCCATGGTCAAGAGTAGGATTGCCAAACCCACTGCTGCAGAGCAAACATCAAATGACCAATCCCATCCCTGATGGTCACTTATCCAGACTATAATTGTAAAACCAAGCATGGCTCCAATGGTGAAGCAGAACATTAGCCAATTGAAGTAACTTGATTGCTTAGCAGCCTCTTTAGGGTCCTTTTCATCAAATTGATCAGCACCCAAAGATGGTAAAGCCGCTTTGATTCCACTGGTTCCAAGTGCTATCAGATAAACACCGCCATACAAGATTGCCTATTGACCTCCATCAGCAGATTCACATAGATTGTTTTGGCTTAAAGGTACATCCTTGCAGGGAAATGGTCTCAGTTGACTGAAATGTGCTTGAACTCCTAGTGGTGCAAATCCCTAAGATTGAAAGAATGATCAAAGTCAATTCTTGATCCTGCATGGACATTTGAAATATCTGTTGTTTTGTTTTCTTGCATGGCCAAGATACACAAGTCTTGAATCTTGAGATGTAAGTATCTGAGAGAGGCTCCAAATAATGAGAGCAAGAATGCCGTTCCCATGAAGTTTGTGACAGTATTAGCAGATTTTGTTAAGCTGAAGTTCATATACTCAGAGAAGTAAGTCACTAGGCTCACACCATTTGAAATAAAAGCCATGGTATCAATTCCAGCCACAACTGCATGATCAGATGTAGAATATCATAAGTTATATCAATGGCGGAGCCAGGATTTCTAACCCCCAACCATCATCACGTATATGGATACATTCTTTTTTCGACATGGAAGATGGTTACCATTGATGAAAAGAGCTGCTCTACTTCCCCCTTTGCTTTGATATTGCTTTTCTTCAGTCTTGACATTTCTGCAAATTCCCTGCAATAAATTATCAAATAAAACTATTTACTATTTGGCCACACATTTCTTAATTTTGGAAAATACATTTCTTATAAGTATTTCATATGCATAAACATATATACCATTGCAAAGGCAGCGTACCATTTCTATTGCAGCTTCTTATTTGCAATCCAATTGGTTTAATTGATTGCAAATGAAGTTGAAACAATATTAAGGGACATTTGATGTTAGGGATAAAAATAGATAATTTTGGAATAAAAATTTAACTTATTTAGTTACGAACAAGTCATACAATGATTAGTAATTAGTATTAGAATAAGTTATTTTTGTCAGAGGATGTAATAATAATATCGAGGATAATTATTTTTGGAATAAAATTATAAAATACCCCTAAGGCCCCTCAAACATTTTTTCTACTAAATAAGATGTAATATATTTTTGTAAATAAATATTTGTTTCTTAGAATTATACAATGCGTGACATTTCTAATATAACAAATCAAATCATCAATAAGAAATAACTTTGAAATAATTAATTTCAAAATAGCTTATCTTCAAACCAAATGACCCTAATAGTAGCATTCGGAAAGTTTATTGAATGTTATAGCAGTGTTTTATACATAAACACATCTGATGTGTGTATTGAATGTTATAGCAGTGTTTTATACATAAACACATCTGATGTGTGTAATACAGGAAATCAACCAAGACCCCGTTAGTAGTGGCGAGCGAGAGCATACAGGGGTTTGAAGAAAAACAAACACAAAGCTTCACTCATCTCCTTTTAGGCTAGTTACTTCGTTCCTCATTAAAGTGTTCACTTCTTTTTCGCTAGCTTTCATTCGATTTGTTGTTGATTGGAGGATGGAAAATCTTCCAACAAAAACTGCTGATGCAGGATTACTTGGACTCTATGAAATAAGTTCGCAATCACAATATTATTATATGGAATAATTTGGGTCAAACATCATGAGGAGTTTTTCCATTGTACTTGTTATGATCAGAGATAACATCTTCTTCGTTCAGTTCTGGCTTCTTATACTTGTACCAAGAAGCACATACTAAGTAGAAACCAAAGTTCAGCACGCCGATTCCTGCTAGCAACCAATAGAAGTAGTCGGGCTTGTCTCTGTTCAAGTTGTTATTAGCTAACCATCCACCACTCACCTTGTTAGTTACACTCACCACCACTGAGCTTGTGAAGTACCCGAATGCCAGTGAAGACCAAGAAATGGCCGTACTCAGTGATTTCATGCCTGATGTGCTCTCTAAATAGAAGAAATTCAACAACCCCACCAATGTAAATATTTCAGACATTGAAAATACTACAGATTGATATCCAAGCAAGAATACACTCATAGGTAATGGACTGGCTGAGTCAACCATGTTATGCTCAATGGCAACTGATTTCCTGTGCCTTTCTACAACTGCAGCCACTGACATGGAAACTGCCGAAAATACTAGTCCAACACCTATATGTTGCAGGTGTCGAATTCCAGAAGGAATCCCTGTGAGTTTTCTTGCTAGTGGTACAAAGATATGATCGTAGATTGGGATCAGGATGAGCTGGAATAATTGAGGAATTACAGGTATGGAAGGCCCTGGGATTTCAAAGTTTTGGATTTTCCTGTTCATTGTCATGCTTTGTTGGATAGTGAAGGTCTGGAGTTGTGCCATACATGTGCTCATGAAGATGATGCTCAGTATAATCGGGAGCATTCTAACTACAATCTTTGTTTCTTCAACTTGTGAGATAGTACAGAGGCTCCATGGTCCATGAGCACTTGTAGTAGATGCTTCTTGATTGGTTCTCGGTATGGTTGGCCTTTCCAAAAATCTGTACATATCATGCGAATTTGGTTAAACTGAAACTATATATCAACAAGAAACTGAAACTAAAAAGGTGTTCTGAAATACTTGAACTGATCAGTCCTTTGAAGAATTTCAGTTCCATTTTCAGGTTCTCCACTTCTGATTTGATGTAAATCGTCTGCTTTCTGTTGTAGTGGGAGATTTCTGTTCCTAAAAGCTACAACAAGAACCTGTGAAATGCGCATCAAAGGGCTTCCTTTAGGAAAATTGTGTCTGTAAAACTGTTTTCCCATGGTCAAGAGCAGAATTGAAAAACCATTTGCTGCAGAGCAGACACCAAATGACCAATCCCATCCCTTATTGTCACTTATCCAGACTAAAAATGTAACGCCAAGCACGGCTCCAATGGTGAAGCAGAACATTAGCCAATTGAAGTAACTTGATAGCTTGGCAGCCTCTTTAGGGTCCTTTTCATCAAATTGATCAGCACCCAAAGATGGCAAAACCGCTTTGACTCCACTATTTCCAAGTGCCATCAGATAAACACCTCCATACAAGATTGCCAGTTGACCTCTATCTGCAGATTCACATAGATCGTTTTGGCTTAAAGGTACATCCTTGCAGGGAAATGGTCTCAGTTTACTGAAATGTGCTTGAACTGCTAGAAGTGCATATCCCTAAGAACCAAAGAATGATCAAAGTCAAATCTTGATTCTGCATAGACATTTGAAATATCTGTTTTGGTTTCTTGCATAGCCAAGATGTAAAAATCAAGAAGTACCAAAGATTGAATTATGCCAAACAGAACACAAGTCTTGAATCTGGAGAAGTAAGTATCCGAGAGAAAGGCTCCAAATAATGACAGCAAGAATGCTGTTCCGATGAAGTTTGTCACAGCAGTGGCAGATTTTGCTAAGCTGAAGTTCATATACCCATTGAAGTAAGTCACCAGGCTCACAACAGTTGAATAAAAAGCCACGGTATTAATCACCGCCACAGCTGCATGATCAGAATATCAAAACTCCAAAGTCAAGACTAGTGGCGGAGCCAGGAATTCTAACAAGAGAATTCACAAAAAAATGCTTAAGAGTGTTACAATTGGGATTCAATACTAGGATACAAGTTTTCCTAGTGTCAAGAGGATTTAACCTTTACATATATGCGTAGTATTACTTTCCGACAAAGGGTGTTTCAGTTACACTCCATGTAAAGGAAGTTAAACAATTAGATACTAGAAAGATGTTTACCATAGACAAAAAGAGCTGCTCTAGTTCCCCCTTTACTTTGATGTTGCTTTTCTTCAGTCTTGACATTTCTGCAAATTCCCTGCAACAATTATCAAATTAAACTATTTAATATTTAGCCAAACATTTCTTAGTTTTGGAAAATACAATTCTTAATCTTCATATGCTAAAAATATACAATTGAAAAGCAACTTACCATTTCTATTGTAGCTTTTTATTTGCAAATCCAAACATAAAAGTGACAAATACTTGGAGAAGGAATCAGATATATTTTGATTATATCCATGTTTTTGGCAAAAGGAAACTGAATGTTATTTTTCTTAGCTTCTTTTGTGATAAATAAACTACTAATAATAACATTGAACTTTTTAGGCAGCCTCCACTTTTATTCAATTTTCTTTTTCTCATTCAAAATCATTATGATGTATTTTTGAATATCTAATTTTTTTATATAATATTGGAAAAAGCAAAACACAACGAAGAAAAAGATAATTAAAGAGTTTTTAATGGCAGGACAGGAACTCATGGTTGGCTATCTAAACTTTACTCCCATTGATTTGATTGATTGAAAATGAAGCTCAAATACTATGATTTAGCTTGTTTGGTTACTGGTGGAATAAGTTATACTAGGATTAGTAATTAGTATCGGAATAAGTTATTTCTGTCAAAAGATGTAATACTAGTATCAAGCCCTATTTACTGTTATTTGTTCTGATTCTCTAATGGATTTTATGGTTCTATTTGTATGTGTTATTCAGGACGTGTACTTGATAGTTTCCAATTTGGATGTCAAGTTTGGGACTTTTAAGGAAGTATGACTCTCGGCTTCCAATTGGGAAAGATGGAATTCGTATTCATGATGGTTTGGTTAAAGAGATTGGATCAAAGGCTACTCTTGATGTTCTGAAAATCCAATGGCCATTCGAATTGTATGACTATCTTTCTTTACTTGTGGTTAAGTAAATTTTCCTCAGATCCTTTAATATTGCCTGTCTTTGTAGCACTTCATTTTGTAAACTTGCTTCCTATTTAATATTGTTTCCTGAGTTGCATTTCAGTCTTGTATTAGGCGGATGTACCTGGAAGGAGGTCCTGGCAGCTCAATTTTTATGCATGTAGTTGAAATTTTTGAAATGCACATGCACAATAAGGAAGCACCAGTTGCCACAAAGAGTAGCGGCTACCAGCTTTATCTGTATGGTTGAATGTTCCCTTTTTTAAATGTCTACACACACCAAAGCTTCATCAGTCGTCACAAAGGAGTAATGGGTAACACCTTTTCAGCTGTCGTTCTATATGTATAGTCATAACAAATGCAAACTTGCACCTGAGTTTACAAAGGACTGATGGTACTAAACACTCGTTTACTTGAAATCGTGGATCCACCTCAGATTGGTTACAAAATATTGGCTGTGTTGTAATTGAACTGCACAACTATCTTAATAATCGTATATCAGCAAAAGTTTCTTATAGGCTGATCTAGTTTAGTCCAAAATAGAGATGCTGCATATGCACGGAACTTCTTCAGATGCAGCTTTTCTAGAACTTCGATTCTTTCACAGAGATAGAACATCAAAGTTGTGAATGTACATCTTATATATTTGTTCAATGTGTTGACTGTATAATAGGAGAAAATGTCAAACTAGCAGATTTTCTCCATGAATGATCTTCTAGCGATGATGTTTATTCGTGTAGATAAATATTATCATGTTGTATCACAGAGGAAATGTTTTCTCTGTGCCTGGACATGGTTGACATGGCCGGTTTGGGATGTTGATGTTTGACATCATTTAGGTCATTCGTCATGAGTTGCTGCTTTATGTGTGAGATTTACATTCTGTTGTAACAGTGTACTTGGATCGATTAACAATTCAAACATCAAACTTCCATTCCCAGGATTTTTTCTCTTATGTATGGTTTGGGTACACGAGAATTTGATACTAAGATATTTGCGCCTTTGAATATTTGATCAACTAAAACCACTGATGCAAGAATTATTTAGACTCTTATTTAATATGATCACAATGAGAATATTAAGGTCATAGCTAAATAACATGCATTTCAGTTTTTCCCTTGGCCTTCTCATCAGTGATGGGATCTTCTTGGTTCAGTTCTCGCTTCTTATACTTGTACCAAGACGCGCATAGTAGGTAGAAACAAAAGTTCAGCACACTGACTCCTGCTAGCAACCAATAGAAGTAGTCGAGCTTGTCTCTGTTCAAGTTGTTATTAGCTAACCAGCCACCACTCACCTTGTTAATTACACTCACCACCACTGAGCTTGTGAAGTACCCAAATGCCAGTGAAGACCAAGAAATGGCCATACTTAGCGATTTCATGCCTGATGTGCTCTCTGCATAGAAGAAATCCAACAACCCTACCAATGTAAGTATTTCAGCTATTGCAAATATTACAAATTGGTATCCAAGCCAGAACACACTCATAGGTACTGGACTGGCTGAGTCGACCATATTATGCTCAATGGCGACTGATTTCCGGTGCCTTTCTACAACTGCAGCCACTGCCATAGAAACTGCTGCAATTACTAGTCCAACACCTATACGTTGCAGTTGTCGAATCCCAGAAGGGATCCCTGTGAATTTTCTTGCTATTGGAACAAAAAGACGGTCATAGACTGGGATCAGGATGAGTTGGAATAATTGAGGAATTACAGGCATGGAAGGCCCTGGGATTTCAAAGTTTCCGATTTTTCTGTTCATTGTTATGCTTTGTTGGATAGTGAAGGTCTGGAGTTGAGCCATACAAGTGTTCATGAAGACAGTGCTCAGTATTATCGGCAGCATTCTGACTACGATCTTTGTTTCTTCAACTTGTGAGATAGTACAGAGTCTCCATGATCCGAGAGCACTTGATGTAGATGCTTCTTGGTGGTTTCTCAGTATGGCTGCCCTGTCCAAAAATCTGTACATATGATGGGAATTTGGTTAAGTGAAGCAATATAGTAACATGAAACTGAAACTAAAAAGGTTTCGTTAAGTACTTGAATTGATCAGTCCTTTGAAGAATCTCTATTCCATTTTCAGACTCTCTGATCTGATGTAAATCGTCTGCATTCTGTGGTAGTGGGAGATTTCTGTTTCTAAAAGCTGCAACGAAAACCTGTAAAATGCGCATCAAAGGGCTTCCTTTAGGAATATTGTTTCTGTAGAACTGTTTTCCCATGGTCAAGAGCAGGATTGCCAAACCAACTGCTACAGAACAGACACCGAATGACCAAACCCATCCCTGATTGTCACTTATCCAGACTAAAAATGTAACACCAAGCATGGCTCCAATGGTGATGTAGAATAGTAGCCAATTGAAGTAACTCGATAGCTTAGCAGCCTCTTTGGGATCCTTTTCATCAAATTGATCAGCACCCAATGATGGCAAAGCCGCTTTAACTCCACTGTTTCCAAGTGCTATCAGATAAACACCTCCATACAAGATTGCCAATTGACCTCCATCAGCAGATTCACATAGATTTTTTTGGCTTAAAGGTACATCCTTGCAGGGAAATGGTCTCAGTTGACTGAAATGTGCTTGAACTGCTAGAAGTGCATATCCCTAAGAATGAAAGAATGATCAAAGTCAAATCTTAATTCTAGATAGACATCTGAAATACCTGTGTTTTTTTTGTTTTTGTTTTCTTGCATAGACAAGATGTAAAAAATAAAAAGTACCCAAACTTGAATGATGCCAAACATAACACAAGTCTTGAATCTTGAGAAGTAAGTATCTGAGAGAAAGGCTCCAAATAATGAGAGCAAGAATGCTGTTCCCATGAAGTTTGTGACAGTATTAGCAGATTTTGTTAAGCTGAAGTTCATGTACCCACTGAAGTAAGTCACAAAGCTCACACCATTTGAAATAAAAGCCATGGTATCGATCCCCGCCACAACTGCATAATCAGAATATCAAAGCTCCAAAGTCAAGATAAGTGGCGGAGCCAGAAATTCTAACAAGTCGAGATTCAAACCTACAACTCAAAGCAAAATTTGAGCTACCTTGACCACTAGAATAAAAGTTCCCCGCGTCAAGAGAATCAACATACATATGCATAATATTATTTTTTGACGAAGGGGTTCAATTGAATTCTGCTCTATGGCTGGAAGATTCTTACCATAGACAAAAAGAGCTGCTCTAGTGCCACCCTTCCTCTGAAGTTGGTTTTCTTCAATCTTGACATTTCTGCAAATTCCCTGCAATAATAATCAAATGAAATTATTTATATGCTTATATACATATGCTAAAAAAATCACAAGCGCAAATGCAACTTACCATTTAGATTGTAGCTTCTCTTTTGCAGGTCAAACAGTTTGTTTTTAGCTTTTGTCTGTAATAAATACACTACTAATAACGTTGAACTTCTTTTGGTACACTGGAAAATACTTAATAAAGTTCTTAAAATCTTTTATTATCTTACCGTTGTTCCTTCCATGTCAGAAAATTATATTAATTATTTGCAAGTTGTTTTTGTGGTAACATCACTAGGAACAACTTTTTTAATAAGTACACTAGATACTAATATTCCATGCAAAAATCATTATTATGTAGCTTTCACGAATCAATTCCACGCACTCCACAAAAAAAATAATCACAAGAAAGAGAAAAAAATCAAACAATTTTCTAATCTAAATGAAGTTGAGATGCTATATGGGATATTGGTTTGATATGCTGGACAACTATAAATAGCTCTGGGAAAAAAATTTAGTATAACTCTATTTTTATTTGGTTATTAATCATGCAAGGATAAATTATACGCCACGATTAGCAATTAGTACCAAGATAAGTTATAATTGGCAAGAGGATACACTACTGTTTTCCAAGGCTTTTCACCATGAATCAATTCTCCCACCATTTCCCATTAATCAGCTCACTAGGAAAATGCGCAATGAGAAACAATTTCTCCGTGAAGAGGTTGAGAAGCTTTCTAAAAATTTTCGTGTGAAAATATCACTCACTTTTTTTCTTCTACCACCAATTCAATCAAAATATATGTGAGAATCGCCATCGAACATATTTCAGTGAGAAATTTCAACTAGAAGTAATTTTTTAGCAGTAAATAATAGTATAAGGACTAGTTATTCCTGAATAAAAAAAATAGAAATGATAATCCCTCAAAACCTCTTTTCTACTGCAGATAACATGGGAAAATATTTTTATAAATAAATAATTATTTTAAGAAATTATGCAATACGCGTAATTTTTAATACAACAAAACTAAATAGTGAATAAGAGATAATTCCAATATAATTAATTTCAACAAAATTTTATCTTTTTATCAAAGATCCGTAATAGTAGTATTTAAAAAGTTTGTTGGATGTAGTAGTAATGATTTTATACCTGTATTATGTCGCAAATAGTGGACAATAATTCGAGATCTTTTCCCCTACTCATCCTTATTTTAGGGCCCAAATTAAGTGTGCTTGATTGCCATGCGATAATGATAATTTAAAAAAAAGACATTAATAAACTCAGAAACCACTATGAAAAATTTTAATATTATTGTCCTTAGCTATGTGTCAGTTCTATATATATAAAATAATTTTTGACCTTTATATGTAGTGTCAGATTGTTGACTCTATGACTTCTCAGTTGATTTTATGCCTTTCTCTTCTGTCTTTTTCCCTTTTGTGTCTTTTCGTCTTTGAAGAAGAGTATGATCAAACAGGGGAGGGATTTACGCGCGATTTAAGTTTTATGGTTCAATCTTAATGTGCGTATTGCTAAATTCATTGTACGTTTGAAATTATGTGTTGGTAGATGCTAAAAATACTTAATAATATCGAAACTGTTATAAATAACATAATTTAGTATGAGTAGTATATTTTTATGAACAATAAGGAAGCATATGATTCATATAATGTGTGCTCTTTGGAACAAACAACATTATTATTATTATTATTTTGTAGAAATCCTAAACTATGCTCATGTCAATGTTCCCCTTATCACTAGGTAGAACATCTTCTGGATTCACATCTACCTTCTTGTATTTATACCAAGAAGCACAGAGTAAATAGAACCCAAAGTTGAGCAGACTTAATCCTGCTAACAGCCAATAAAAGTAATCAAGCTTGTCCTTGTTCAGGTTGTTGTTAGCCAACCAGCCACCACTTACTTTGTTCACTATACTCACTACTATTGAACTTGTGTAATATCCAATTGCTAGGGAGGACCAAGAAATCGCGGTACTTAGTGCCTTCATGCTGGATGAGCTCTCTGAATAGAAGAAATCTAGTAACCCCACTAATGTGAACATATCGGCTAGACCAAAGATCGCGTATTGGTAACCTAGCCAGAAGACACTCATTGGCAATGGAGCAGCGGATTCAACCATGTTATGTTTAATGGCAACTGATTTCCGGTGTTTTTCTACAACCGCAGCTACTGCCATTGAGACAGATGAAAGTACTAGGCCAACACCTATACGTTGCAGCTGTCGAATCCCTGTTGGAATCCCTGTGAATTTCCTTGCTATTGGAATGAAAACACGGTCGTAGATAGGGATCAGGATGATCATAAACAGCAGGGGAATTGCTGGAATTGAAGCCCCTGGAACTTCAAACTTGTGGATTTTTCTGTCCATTGTTGTGCTTTGTTGGATTGTGAAAGTTTGGAGCTGAGCCAAACATGTGTTCATGAAGACAGTACTTAATATAATCGGAAGCATCCTGACTACAATTTTTGTCTCTTCAACTTGTGTGACAGTACAAAGTTTCCATGGTCCATGTGTATTTGATGTGGATGCCTCCTGACCAGTCCTGTTTATCGCTGCCCGGTCCAAAAACCTGCAAAAGATTCAGGAATTTTATCATTTATGCTATATCAAATATCAACTAGAACGTAAACTGAGAGATTGTAAAATGTGTTAACATACTTGAATTGTTCAGTTTTTTGAAGAATCTCAGTATCATATCTAGCTTCCTTATCCTGAATCTCGTGCAACTCATGTTCATTCTCTGGCAAACGAAGATTTCTGTTTCTAAGTGCTACAACAAACACCTGCATGATACGCGTAAGGGGGCTTCCTCTCGTGACATTGTTTCTGTACAATGATCTTCCCAATGTTAGGAAAAGAATTGCCAATCCTACTACAATACTGCAGACAGCAAAAGACCAATCCCATCCGCGATTCTCACTTATCCAAACTACAAATGTGACACCAAACAAGGCACCAGTGGTGAGAGAGAACATAAGCCAATTGAAGTAGCTTGATAGTTTTGCAGCCTCTTTAGGGTCCTTCTCATCAAACTGATCAGCTCCTAAAGGCGGCGCTGCTGCTTTGACTCCACTGCTCCCAATTGCCACTAGATAAAGTCCCGCGTACAAGATTGCCAATTGTCCTTTATTTGCAGACTCACATTGGTTCACTTGGCTCAAGGGTACATCTTTACAAGGAAATGGTCTTAGTTGCCTGAAATGTGCTTGCACTGCTAGAAGTGCATACCCCTGAAAGTGAAACATCCACGTAAGAGTCCGTTTGACTTAGCTGATTAATAGTAACCGATAAGTATCAAGTGTTCAAGTTGATTCTATAAATAAATAGTTACGTGCTTGAATAGAAGTGCTTAAACTGATAATAATCAGGGGGATGGGGTGGGGTTGGGGAAGGGGAGGATTAACTTACAACGACTTCAAAGCAACCAAACAGAACACAAGTCTTGAATCTGGACAAATAAGTGTCTGAAAGGAAGGCTCCAAATAACGATAGAAAGAATGCTGTTCCCATGAAGTTTGTAACAGCAGTAGCTGATTTTGTTATGCTGAAGTTCATAAATCCATAAAAGTAAGTCACCAAGCTCACACCAGTTGCTATGAAAGCCATGACATCGATTCCCGCCATAGCTGCATGGTCACAAGATTACCATATATTATTAACACTCTGAAAGCCAGTTGTTCATGTTACATTAAGTTCATGCCTTTATTTTTACCATATGCAAATAAAGCTGCTCTATTTCCCCCTAGCCTTGGTGGTTGTTTCGCTTCATTATCGACATCTCTGCACATTCCCTGCATATAAGTATACACGCACAAAAAAAACTACTTAGCCATAAATTTCATGCATGATTTTGAGTCATTGAAAAACTTCTCTTTTGAACATTTTGTCTAGGAAAGCTTACCATTTTGATGTTGGAGGTTTCCTTCAACAACAAAAATGTGAAATATGAATATTTCTAATTTGAAAGGTTTCTATGAATGGTTTAATATATCAATGTCATGACTCTTTATTATATAGTAGAGTGAATAGATATAAACTTTCACATAGCGACAAGAAGAGATAAAAGGAATCAAACTGCATCTTCATATTTGATAATTAACTTAATGAGTTTTGGGAGGGTTCTTCTTGTTTCTTTTAATTAAATCCAAGGGCAGAGCTCCACTAGCGGAGCCAGCATTTTCGTCAAGGGTGTTCATTAGTGGGTGATTTTAATATCAAGGGTGCTCAACAATTGATATATATCAAAATATTGATATTTAATCTATATATCAGAAAAGTTTTCCGACGAAGGATGTTTATCTGACCACCCTTGGGTGAGTGTAGCTCCGTCCTGCAAAGCTCCGAACACTATAGTTTTTGCTTAGATCCTATCTTTATGTCAAGGAATTCAATAAAAACGTATAAACATTTAATTGTAAACTCAGTAATTAAAATAAACTATTAGTTCTATGGCACGTTAAGAACTCATAAGCTTCAAATTCTGACTCTATTTGTTATACTACTGATTACTGACTTTATTAGTTGAGATAAGCATGTTTAGTTGACTTAGTATCTAATTAGTTGGAAACATAGAAGGCTGAAAATTAGAAAATTATATGGTCTCCAGCTTTTGTTTGTCATGAATCCACTCAAAACAAACACATAATCACAGAGTAGTGATCGACTAAGTTTATAAGCTGATCAAACTGGTACATAAAAACTGTTTGGCTTATCTACTTGTTTGTCATTACGTTTAAAGTGCTTCTAAATCAGCCAAAGTCATGAGTTGGTTACCTCTAACTTATGATTTTTTCAGGGTATAAACACTTTTACCTTGACTAAGACATTTACTATTTTATCTAAAAATATCTTTCCCCAAATAAATCCTCTAATTTCCTAATCATTCTACATCCATTTTCTCCTTTTCTTATTAAAAAATGATTTTAAATTTGTACTCCCTCTGTTCACTTTTACTTGTTACTATTTTACTTATCAAAGTTAAACTACATAAATTTTGATCAACATTTTAAGATGTATTTTTTCATTATATTAATATGAGGAAGATTATAATTTATAACATTTTTCGTAAAGTTTTCAATCAAGTAAATTTTAGATTTTAAATATTAAATTTAGATATTTCAATTTAACTTTAAAGTTTAATAAGTTGCCCTTGAAAAGTGAAGAAATGACAAGTAAAAGTGAATAGAAGGAGTAACATTTTGTAAAAAATTTAAGGTTATTTTAGTCATTTTTCGATAAAAATTAGCTATCAGTTTCAGTACTTCCACCCATACACGTAACTACTTATTTATAGAAAAAAAGAGTTTCAACACCTAAATCAACTATTTACAATAAGCTAATCCAGATGGGATGGAATACTCGTTATTGAAAACTAGGCAGTACATTCCAATTCCAATTACATATTTCTTCTTTTTTTCATTTGCAACATGAAAACTTGGAGTAACTGGTAAAATTGTCGCCATGTGACCAAATGAAAGGTATGTCTTCAATAGATCTTTGTGGTGGTCCTTCTCCAGACCCTACTGCCCTTCTTCATTTGCAACATGGAGTTAATCAAATAGATGGTTGTAATATTTTAACTACCAAACAGTGATGTTTCTTTCTATTGTATAGACATTTCTACTTTATGGTTCCCAGTTGGTCAAATGGTATCTTACCCTGAGCAAAGGGACAATAAGTATCAGATTAACATTTAGTCCAAATACGTTTTTTAGCCGTTAAAACCTTAAACATGATTATTTCCACATTGTTAATCTATAATTAGAATTGATGTGAAAAGGAATTAACACTATATTGCCGGCTTTGGCATCTATCCAAGGCATAAACTCTTAAACATCTACTGCAATATCCAATAATTAAGCTCAATTTGATCACTTTTTTATTTAATAATACATTTCAAAAATTGACCACTTTATACATATAAAAAGGTACATTAAGCAAGTGTTAGACAGAAACGTTTTAACTAAAACTGAAGTATCTCAGCGTTTGGTGAAACTGATGAATCAAAGTCGTCAGTTGTTCTCGATTTTCCTTAGAAAAGCTATTTTGACTCATCATAGTTACGTAAACACTTGCCCGCATAAGGTGTTTATACCAAATCAATTCAACTTAGTATGGCATAATAAACTGAAAATATTCATTGACAAACCACGAAAAATTGATACAAGTGTACGCACGATCATTGATTTGGTGTAAACAGGTTGGCTATCCCCAGCCACTTTGTAGTCAACTAGACCATCACTACACAAGTTTAGATGAAAGTCGAACACCAAAGAGCTGGTGAGTTGGCTTGATCAAACCGTAGAAATATCAAGATGGAAATGGAAATTAATTAATATGTACTTCGTGGTTAGGTCTATCTCGCAGTTAATTAGAAAACCTGACGACTAGATTTGGGTGATTATAGATCCACTCAAAATATCAACATACTTCTTACTGGTCAAGATAGTCTGTACAGAAGCTCAGTATGATAATTCAACAGCCTTCAACATTGTCAATGGCAAAGACAATGTTTACTCAATGCACTGGACAACAAACAACAACAACATACCCCAGTGCCTCAAAAGGCTCCCGCTCATTGCGGGGTGAGGGGGGGTCGGATATACGCAGCCTAACCCCT
>JAABOM020000084.1:26149207-26159571 GCA_011800125.2 Solanum clarkiae | reverse complement strand
CAACATATGAATAAAAGGATTAGCATATGGATACAAGTAAATAACATATGAAAGGAGGGTTGTTCTAGGGACGGGGGGGGGGGGGAATTCATCTACATATTATGTAATTCTCTCGAATTAAATTTTTACTTGCCACATTTTACTTCTCCATAGTTAATATTTTAAACTTTATTTTTTATATATTAATATAAACGATAACACAACATATAATATATTTTGTGTTACTTCACTATTTAACATTTTAAAATTTTAAACAGATTTAATTCAATTTAACTTTAAAATTTAATTAAATTGACTATCGTAAAATAAAACATGACGAATAAAAATAAGTCCAACAGTTATTTACATCGAATAGAATAAGAAAATAAAGTCCTTCTTTGCTGAAATTTAAGTTGACATAATTTACAAACTGTCCAACTGCTGCTTTTTAAAATTTTTTATTTTTGGTAGAGAGCATATGTAAGTTTCATCAACATTACCCCAATGTCTCAAAGGCTTCCGCCTATTGCGGGGTAAGGGAGGGTCGAATGTACGCAGCGTGACTCCTATATTTAAAAACATAGTGTGACTGTTTCCGGATGACCCATGATGAGCGTCGAAAGTTGCATTGACTAACTACTACTTCACAATTGAAAGAAGTGCAGACAATTTAAAGAGTTATTTTGCTTTATTCCATCACATCTCAAAGCCAAAAAATAGTGAATTTTTCGCTTCATCCGAGATTGATGGAAAAATAGCATCTATAAGTTTATGAACAAATAAATGAATAATATCATCTCCAAGACTTGAACGTAAAAGTCTAGTAGAAGAAAAAGGAGTAAACAAGTCGGCTGTAGTATAAAGTTGAAACATTAAAAAGAAGGTTCTCATAGACTCTAGTAAGATTGGCAAATTCATTTGTTCTTCTATTTTTTTTAATTCCAAAGAGGAAATGAAGGAGAAGATTATAATGTGAAAAATTGAATTTTTTTTTAATAAAATAAATATTTAAATAGTCAATCAACTGAACTATTAAAATTTTCTAATAACAATTATTCAATAGAAATTTGATTGATGCTAGTTTATTTTAAAGAGCAGTGTTTAGGTAGATCTCCCTGTACTGGGATGTTTGGGAAGACATAATGTAAATAATTTGTTTTAGGACCAATTTCAAGATATTTATAATAAAGTAAATAGTGTGGAATAAATATAATTATATTTTATTTGTATAGAAATGATCATAAGTCATAAAAAATATATATTAACTATACAATATAGTTTGTCAAAAGTCATAAAAAAGTATACACTAGTTATATAATATACCTTACCTACACATACATTATATACTAACTGTATATTATGATGCACTCGAAAAGTTGAATACAACTTAATTATACATGAAGTGTATGCTGATTATTCAATCTCGGTTAACTCAAAATTACTTCTAATCCATTCTAGTTTTTTGAATTTTTACGTAAAGAAATTTAATTCAATAAAAATGTTATTTTATTTATCTTTAATTTTATACACACTACTGGTGGTGATATAAATATATTCCACGTAACTTGATGGAACTGTAAGTACGTTTTGTAAGCAGAAGCAAACCGAACAACACGGCTATTTGGGCCCATATTAATCTGTAAGTTTGCATCAATATTTTCTAATACATAATTAAAAGTAATGGAAACTTATGCAAATACACTATTTTTATAAAATATTAATCTGAGACATTTTACTAATTCGAGACTCTAAAATGTGTAATTATATCTTTAATTACAAGTCTATCACAAATTATTACTTCCAAGACTTTAAAATATTACTCGTGTCATTTTATTTTATGTGACATCCTTTTTTTAGTTATTTTTATAATTAATTAACTTAAGTACGACCTAAAAATATAATTCGACAATTACACATCTCACATCAAGTATTAAATATTGAGTAGTTAGGATACTAAAAATAGAACACAGGAAGTAATCCATAATTAATTGGCTTGAAAATCAATTGAAACGTGAGAAGACTTCTATGGGTAGAAAATCCAGTCAACACGGTGAAATGGGTCGGGCCCATCTTACTTGAGGCTGCTAAAACTATTCCCCTGTCCCACAAGGTACAATTAATTGCTTTTCTTTTTGTTTTCCGTCTTATGTCTGATGATCGACATCCATGTTAGAGTTTAATTAATTTGGATTTGTGTTAAAATTTCGTTAAAAAAAATCATATTGGAGGGGTACAACTATTTCTACCAAAGGTGACTCTGTATCTGAGCTCGAACTCGAGACTTTCATTAAGGATGAAAAAGTATTTACCACTCCAGCATATCCATTGTTGGAATAATTGCTTTTGCTGATGTTAAACTTGATAAAGTCTACATTCATTTTACACGTCTATAATTTTATATGATTGAAGTTCAGGCACATGTCAGTGCCTCAACTTCAGTGATTGTTGTCTAAAGTCTGAACTTTATTATATGTGGTTGTATCCAATCATTTTTGCTTGAAAGTTCAACCATTTTTTTATGACCTTTACTCATATGGAACTTAAGATATAGTGTTTGAAGTTAAGCTCTGACAAAGTTTAATTCAAACATTGAATGTCTAGAGTCGTACCAAAAGCGATAATTGTGTAATGTAAGTTATATAATAGTATCCAAATAAAATATCTTATAAAGTTCAGATTGATTTAGATTCGTATCGAAAAGTTCACTTTAAGGATAAATTGCTTTCTATCAAAAGCGATTCCTATCTCCAATTTTTGAACATATAATCTTTAGTTAAGAATGGATAAGTACTTATCACTATACCACAATCATTACGAAATGAAGGAATGATACATCATGGATTGTAAGTTAACAATTCATGCATTAAAATATGTAAAAAATTATAATTGCTTTACGCGTAATAGAACGCAAAATGAAAATATCAAATTACAGAATTGCTCTTCAAGTAGACGATATTTCATGTATTATTAAAGTTAGTAGCGGAGCCATTATTTTTGTCAAACGTATTTATATTTTTATATCAAATGTGTTCAAGAATTGATATATATTAAAACACTTATATATTTGAAAAAAATTTCCGACAAAGAATATTCATCTGACTATCCTTGGATGAATATAGCTCCGTAATAATTGTCAATTTAGACTAATGGATAAATTAACTTATTCTATTGGCATCCCATGACTTTTCTTTCACCACATTTGGACATATATTATGGACTTAAAAAGTTCAAATTGGATACGAAAGTCTATTAAAGTCATCCAATGAAGACTCAATATTGAGAACGTTAATTATTTTGTATTCCACTGATGAAGTGAAAATATTTACTACATCAATTATTTAGGCGCATAAAACTTTAGGCTTTTGCTAAGTATAATATTTATTTTGATTGTTATTTAAATTTCATTGTATTGTATCGTTTAATTTCGTTATTAGGTAATAACGAAAAGACCCATTTTATGTAACGATCGATTTGGTGTGGTTGCATCGTTACTTTAAAATCTTCTTCTCATTTTTTACTTTATTTATTTATTTAATAATTCTAATTTATCATTTATCATATCTTTTCATGGAATCCACCAAATATCCTTCAATTTTTTGTAAATTTATCATTCAAATTATGGATGTATGACATTATGTAACGATAAAGAACAATACAATCTGTCCAAATATTGTAGTCATTGGAACAATACAATACAGTATAACACAATACAGTACATTATGAAACAATACATAACAACCATCCAAACAAAGTGTTAGTGGAACTAAGAATGCAAAATGTTCATTTGAATCTTTTCATCAAAAAATATTAATTGTGTAATTTTATTATATTTTGAATTTTTTAATAAGAAGTTTGATTTCGATGATAAATTTAACCGAACCTCTTGTCTTTCTATGAAGCACCTACTGAATAGACTTGAAAATTCTCCTGTGCGAAAACCATGATCAACATAAAACTTGGAGTATCTGGTGATTATGAAAACACTGATAGACTGATCAACAATAACAACAACTACATTACCCCAATGCCTCAAAGGCTCCCGCCCATTGCAGGGTAGGGAGGGTCGGATGTACGCAGCCTGACCCTTATGTTTAAAAATATAGAGCGATTGTTTCCGGATGACCCATGATGAGCGTCGAAAGTTGCATTGACTAACTGCTACATCACAATTAAAAAAAGCGTAGACAGTTTAAAGAGCCATTTTGCTTTATTCCATTATACCTCAAAACCAAAAAATAGTGAATCTTTGGCTCCATCCGAGATTGATGGAAAACTGATAGACTGATCCCGCTGTTCATATAGCTGGAACAGAATGTTTTATTAGACAGGAACATCGGAAGAAAACTCATATAAAGGTCATACCAGTCCCTGCTGCAGCAGGAAATATGAAAAGAATTTAAGAGAACAAGCATAGTGTTCATGTAAATGAACCAGCATAGGTTGGCAAACTGAAGGCGATCAAGATATTTTGTATTACACATTCATCAAACAAGGAAATTATGTACAAGACATATTTTTCAAGAAGCATCACTAAATAACTAGTACAACTACCAAGATTAACTTGTGACACAAACACAGCAGCGTTCTTCTCGTTTATAATGGGGATCCTGTTCTATTTACCAAAGCAAGGTGTATTATAAGAAGTATGCACATGACCAACAGCACCTTTGATGTTTGTAACAGCCAGTGAAACTTCTCTCCGATCAGGTTTCACCATTGCTCTGCATCCCTTCAAAAAGACGTGTGTTTGGAGGAGCTTAATTCTTCGTAGAAACTTTCATACGGAAATCTAGAATCTAAAATATCCAACTGTCTTTTGATCCATGGTGGATCATCTTCCCTGAGCCAGAGAACTTCACCAGTATCTCTGTTCTTAAAGTCTGGGTATTGAGGATTGACTTTACATTTCCTGAAGTCAATCCATTCAAAAGGGCTAGCGAAGAAAATTTGCCACAATTGGATCCGTTTCCGGTACTTCTCCCATTCATCTTCACCTGGGAACAAGTAAATGGACCTAGAAATGAGTTAACAAGTTCAAAGAAATGTAGGATCAACAAATTTCAATGCCCAACATTCCCAGGCATAGGCACCATCAATCACTCTAAGGCTTGATTAATTGGATTTTTCAATTGGATTACTGGACAACCACGCTTTTTGGTTTGCCACTAATAAAAGTTCTCGCACATCAAAGTCTGTGCCTGTGCTGTCTGTAGCTCTAGATTAAAGTCTTGAATGAATTTCAAAGGACAGGAGCAGAATCAAGCATTCAGTGTCATGTTTCAACACAACGTTCAAATCAGTAAAATTGTTCACATAGTGTCCGAGCAAGTTCATATTTCAGGAGAATATCCCATTTGTTCCAATAATCAACCAAATGGGATAGTTATAGGGGGGCAAGAGAAATATAAAAAAGGGGATCACCAAAACCTGGATTATGTGAAGCATTTTATAAAGTCTATTCAGTTGTTCTTTCTGTTGTCAAGACATAAATTCCCATCTCCTCAATTCTAACTAGAAGAATTGACATGTGGAAACTAACAGTAAGTATCTCACAATAAGGTGGATTTTCCTAAACATAACTGATAGCATACTTCGATTTTCAAATTAGGCTATAGTGAATGTGTCAAAAGTTAATATATGATTTTTATTAATTCTGAATTCCATGCTAGAAATTTAGAAGTTGTCCTCCTGCAGTCTGCTGTTTTTTATCCAGAAATGTGTATATACGATGCTCTATTCAGGCCCATCACACTCCAATATAGAAAATGTCTGTCAATTTCTTACAATCTATGAACTTCATAACTGATAAGAAATGCTCAGAAAGGCGACATGTACCTCCAGATTCTTTCTTCTCAAATTCTGGGGTTGCTGAGGCTTGAACATCTGGAGTCACAAAATTTATTTCCTTGACATCCACCTTCACAAAAGAATCAGTACATGAAAACATGAAAGGAAAACATTTTTGTGCAACACAAGCTACATAAAAATATGGAATTAGAAAAAGAGAAAAAACATTTTCTTCAGCATGGGATCCCAAATTTACAAGAACACATCTAATGTAGGATCATCTTTTCTTTAAGGTATATCTTATTTGCCGTCCTCCCTGTTCTTTGAAGATCCAAGATAAAATTCAAAAGTTAAAGAATAGGTGCACTCATGTCACAACTTCCTCTATTAGCCTGTCTTTAAAGAGATATTCAAAGCTGATCATATCCCCACCCCATCCCTCAGAAATTACAAGACTGACCATACAGGAAAGTTAAACACCAAATGATAGATGCAATTCTAATTAATCACTTATCTGAAAGATAAAATTGTGTGCTATGTCGAAGAGAATAAATGGAACGTTATAAGAAGACAACTTGTTTTCTCTTAATGAGTTGGCTATGCTGCAATAATACCATCACCTCATTATCATAGAATATGGCAATGCTACTAGACAGTAAAATAGCTCGAGTTTGAAAGAGAAGTACATCTGAAGATGAATTCTTATAGAAATCTAAAACATTGATAACCCATAAGGCTTATAATGATAATTTTATGAAGAGGAAACAGACTATGTGCACTCTTCTGTATCATTTTATCCTCACCCCAGAATACCAAGGAAAAAGGTTACTTAATTCATTAAACAAAAGAAAGGTGCTTGCAACTTTGTATCTAAGTACTAGCTATATTCTCGTCCTCCTTATTGCAATTCAGCCAAGATTTTTCACAAATAGCTGAAAGTTTTCATAGCCCTGGATCATAACACTAAACGGCCATGTGCAGAGGGCAGTCCTAAGCTTGCCAAGTTACAACTGGGAATTGAAGCAATAAGGCAATAATGAACAATACTAATGTGGAAATCTTAGAATCACACGGAAGAAGGTAACCCAAAGGAGGTGAGATACTAGAACATAGAAGGGAGACGTGGGGAAAACAGACTAAAATAAAGCTTCAAGATAATAGGCATAGAACTCTTCTTTCTAAACAAACAATCCTTGTTAACCAGTTGCTAATTTGGCTGGATCCCAAATAAAACTCTCCAATAATTTACTTGGCCCAAAAATCCCAACCAAATTAGTTTTCTCACCAATTCTAGCCCATAGGCTCTTACGGGTCCTGCTAGATTCACAACAATCATTGCATGTCATAGACAATTACAAGGTGGGAAAATGAACCCTCGCCATCAAGGTGAGAGTTGTAGTAGACAACCAGCTTAGCTACTAAGATTCTTGTATCATGGTTAACTTACAACAAAAACTTGATAAATTTGTATCAAAGCTGTTAACCTATATCAAAGATAAAATTTTTATCCAATTTTCGCTAACCCTTCTATTTACTATTTTCTTTTTCTAGTTACAAACCTGGAATCTCATCTTATGTTTACCATTCTTATCAGTCTTAGTGTATGATCCCAACTGACCGCAAACATATACCAAGTCATTCCATTTCAAATGCTCCATTGACACTTCCGCCATTTCACCCCACATCTTCAGCATAACTCTGCACACCACCAAAAGTACTGCATTGAAACTTCTCAGACGATCATTCAACTAATAGCAAGAATAATTAATATGCAAATAGATGTAGAATTAGAGTCTCACTTAAAAGATGGACGGAACTGAGAAGAAGCGGAGACACTGAGCAAAGTATGAACCCCAAAAGAGCCGTTTTTCGTGTTCACTCTTTTGAACGGGCAATCAATTTTTCCTATGAGGCTGACGGAGTTGTGGAGAAGCTGGTGTTGTTTTAAGGTTGACGGTCGTTGGAATTTGAGGGTATGTTGATACACTGCACTTCCTTCGCCCTCACTATGGTCACAGTAGAAATCCCCCTGCCGATGAATCGCCACCACTGAGGAGAACTGCTGGCGTCGGAGAAGTTCGCCGGCGGTTGTAGCTGCTCTTTTTAATACGGCGGAGGAACGCGCGGCTGCCATGGAACTTCGGCCGCTTCTTTTTCCGGCGGGTGCTTTTAAGTCTCTGAAAATCGCTAATCACATGTTTAATTAAAAAGGGAAAGTCGTTAATCGGATCGGCACCAGATCCAGAGCTGATCTCTCGGGCCAAAAATTGAGTCCGGCCCAACTTTTCATCTCCAACTCAACCCAGGTTCCTACCGTTTTGGGCCACCTGCACCTTCTTGACACTGAAAAGAAGAATTTTCGCATATAGCCACTCAAAAATATTTTAATCATTTACATTGTTATAGTTTGGATAATTACTTGTATATCTCGCTATATAATTTATAGTTTTTATATGACGTTTGTATAATTCACTATATAATTCGTAGTTTTTGTATAGCGTGTGTATATTTCGCTATACAATTCGTGCATAGTGTTTATATAATTCGTTATAAAATTCACAATATTTGTATATTTAACTATATGATTTGCGCAACGTTCGTATATTCGTTATACAATTTACTTTTTATATAGTATTTGTATATTTCGCTATTCAATTTGAGCATAACATTTGTATAAATCGCTATACAATTCGCAGAGTTTGTATATTTTGCTATACAATTTGCAGTGTTTGTATATTTAATAGTTTGCTATACAGTTCGCTTTACAAACTCAAATTGTAATTATATGAAATGTTAGTTGTAAGTCATAATTATTTTAAACTATAGCTATATTAATTAATTAATTAGTATATGTTTGATTATTAGTTTTCCCCACTCAAAATAATGGTTGATTTGCACAAGTGACATCTTTGGGTGTCACCATTTGAACATTGGCCTTACTAAAAAGAATGGTACATTAATACTCTTTTTGTTATAATGTAGAGCAAAATTCTGGTGGGTTGCATGAATTGCTTTATTCGGCATTGGGTTGACTTGCCTTAAAGTAAGTTATAGGGATTCGCAAGGAGTTTTGTCTTCCGAAAAATTCTCAAGATTTCAATTAAGTAGGATCATAATAATAATATTGTCATGATCTTTTAAAAATTTTGAAGTCAAAAAGATAATAAGATCATTTTAAAATAGCAATAAATTAAAACTTTTTGATACCAAAATGGTAAAAGCGGAAGAATTATGTGTCTTACCTCTATGCCGTTTTCAACGTTTAGAAATGTGGATCATATGTTTTACTTCTGCATCGTTCACGGTGTTTAGAAATGAAAAACGGAAGGCACTTTCTAAAAGTCTTGAATGGCGCAAGAGTGAGGCTACGCCTTTGCCATTTTGATATAAAAAAAAGTTTCCCATGTCGTTTTGAATTTTTTTAATGATTTTATTGCTCTTTCCGCTGTGGACTCATCCTTTAAGCATTTGTGCTGAAAATTGGCAATGTGGCATGATCCAATATTATTTCAATCCAACCGTTATTAACTTCAAATTTGATATTTAATCTATTAACGTCATGCTCAATAATTTTCACACGTTAAATTTAATTAAAACCGTCAAAAATCAATAGGCCACTTTTATCTTTTTCGACAAACAAGCTCAATGAAACAAATTATGGTATTCTTCAACTAAAACCAATTCCAAATAATCATAAATACGCAATGAGTCTAATTTTCAGTTGTACGTACAAAGAAAATTGAGAAAAAGAAAAAGAAAAAGTAGAAAATTCTGGCTAAATGTACATATTTTCACGACTTTTCTTAACAAGTCAAAAATTAAATAGGAATCTTTTAAAAGGACCACAAAAATTCCTACATAATAATTAGTGAATTTTTTTTAGAAATTCAATGAATATCAGTCTAATCTGACTAATTCAAATTACTTACATCAGATATATATATCTTTTATGTTTCAAATTCATAGTCAGTATTCTAATTTTTCAGAAAGTATAGATAATGACTGGCTAATTACTAGTGGTCTTTAGATTACATAACTATGTAACTTTTAGTATTTTATTAGAGATATAACTTACTTTATTGGATTGAAATTACTTTCCCAGTATAGCTACTGTAGTAGGCATTTAAATATATTTGAAAGGAGTAGAAAAGAAATAGAGGAATTTTTTATTCAAAAATACTTTAATTATGTTCCATAATTATAGTTTGGGTAATTACATTTCGTAACTATAGTTATATCAATGTTTGTGTAATTCACGCAATAGTTGTATACGTTTGTATAATTCGCTATACAATTCACAGTGTTTGTATATTTTATTATACAATTTGATTTGAGCATAGTTCGTGTACAACCATGCACAACGTACAAAACTCAAACTGTAATTATAGCTAGATATTTATCGCGAGCCGTAATTAATTCAAAATATAACTATATTAGCTAGTTAACTAGTATATGTTTATTTATCCCCGTAAGTTTTTCATTTGAAGTTGAAATGGAAAAAAAGTATTGGAAATTGATATTAAACGGAGTCATGTTAAGAAGTTAAATTATCTATCAATCTCGGATGGAGCCACAAATTTATTATTTTTTGGCTTTGG
>JAABOM020000084.1:26121509-26149107 GCA_011800125.2 Solanum clarkiae | reverse complement strand
TTCGCAGACTATTTTTGTAAATAAATAATTGGTTTCCTAATTATCCTTAAAATTAGGTGGCGACTCCTAAAATCAAATTATTTTTTTTTTCGAAAATCAAATTATTTTTCCCATTATTCAAATCCCTTTTATTTTATTTATTTGTCATCGAGTTGCCGCGACGCTGCGCCTTCGGGATGTCAACAACATACATGAATTTCATTTGAAAAAAAAAATTAAAGAATTGTGTGTGATATTATTTTAGCTTGAAATACTCCTAAAATCAGACTTGGAAGTATTTTTAATTTTTAATTCTTAATTCGTGAAAAGTGAACACTTTTAATTTCCAGCAAATATTCAATGAATTATGGTTGTTGAATTTAATAAAAAGGGAGAAAAATCGACTTGACCAAAATACCAAAAAAAAAAGTCATGATAGATTCCAAAAATTATAATTTCAAAAAATTACTTTACACAAAATTAAAATGATTAGAAAAAATAGTAGAAAATACACAAGTTACACCTCCAAATGTAAACTCCCCTTAATGGTATTTAATTTCATAGTTTTATTAACTCTAACAATCATAGTTTATTCTATTAATATTTAGTGGGGGCCAAAATATTCTGAAAAAACTTTTTAAAATCGAAATAACTTAATATTAAAGAACTATTTAACCAGCATGCAAACATAAGAGACTTTTTCTTTGTTTATTATTTCCACTTAATGGTTAAAACATTATTATGTGTCACTAATTGCCAGGTTCACAAAGTATACTTGTAATATACTCTAAATTATTTTTAGGATAATTAATGGCATTCCAAATTCATGACTCACGAGATATAAAGTATAGACTTTTGATGGAGTACGAATGAATATAGAGAGAAAAAAGAGAAGTGAAAATCAAAATAACTTACATCACAAATATTTTTTACACTACCTATAACTTTATATACAATGAGTTTAAGATATCAAAAAATAATCTTTTCAAATATCTTACACATAAAAATAAATATCCATTGTGAAAAAGGCTATGTGAGTAAAAATAGCCTAAAAAATTAAAAAACTTCGAGTCATCAGAAGACGTGGCCATTGATGCCACTCATATAAAAAGGATAAGTAGTATAATATTGTCTTTTCCATCAATCTCGAATGAAGTTAAAGATTGACTATCTTTTAACTTTGTAGTATGATAGAATAAAGTAAAATGCCTCTTTTAAACTATTTGCGTTTCTTTCATTTGTGAAGTAGCAGTTAGTCAAAATCTTTTGACGCTCCTCATGGGTCATCTGGAAACAATCGCTTTATGTTTTTAAACATATGGGCTAAGCTGCGTACATCCGACCTCCCCTCATCCCGTAATGAGCGGAAGCTTTTTGAGGCACTGGGGTATGTTGATGATGAAGTATAATATTGTCGTCCACTTGGCACTCCAATTTCATACGAAAATTCTATAATATTTCTGCTAAAACGCATTTGAACTATCAGTTATTTGAGTTTTGTATCTGATTTTAGGTAAAATAAAATGAATTATGTATAGTTTAAGAGTGTTCTGATAAAAATTTGGTAATAGTGCTAATAAGAAATTCATATATCCGATAGTTCAAATATGATGCTTAGAAAGTAAAAAAAAGAAAAAAACATTAAATGTATTTTTTTTTTATCTTAGCTCAAAATCAAATTAAATTTTTTTTTTCTTATATTAAAAAATGATAATATTTCAACATATTAATCAAAAATTTATTTTATATAATATAAAAACATGAAAAAATCAAACATTAAGTTGAGACAAAAGGGAGTACGTGTCCATTGTTGTTATATGCAGCATCGGCATCAATTGACTGGGTCGGCAGCGGCCGGGCAGTTGAAGACGAGTGTTCAAGTGTCAAAATCAACTTCACCATTGCTTTCATTCCTTCATTTATTATTATTATTTTCAATTTGATATTAATATTAGATATAGAATTTTTTCATATTTAGATCTTCAATTTAAAATTACTATCTAAATAAGAGTAATTAACTGAAATTTTATCTTTGTAAGATCGTCAATATTGTAATGAGGGCGTCTTTAGAGTATATCAAATCAATATAGCTACTTTATTTGATGTATCTACTTGAACATGATGAAAGGAAACTTTCACGTCCGATTTTGCAAGGATAAAAATTGGACCATAAATTTAACTTTAAATTTTAATAAGTACGGTATTTTAACTATTCAATATTTATTTTATTGAAATGTTGAATAGCTAATTGAAATATTGAATAGTTAAAATCACTATTCATGCATTGTAAAACTTAAAAATTATTAAAATTAAAATTTATGATATAATTTATATATTATATTTTAATGAAAATATAGTCATTATCCACTACAGTACCTTCCATTCCTTTCTGTTTTACACAAATATGACGCGTTCTGAGAAATACTTTTTCTTTGGAATTTGTGAAACAGCAATGAAATTATCTAAGGGGGAGCATAGAGGAACTCATTTTTATTTATTATTGTTTGACTTTTATGGTAGTGATAAGGTCTGTGTATATTTTATCATTTTTAGATTTATTTGTGGAATTTTATTTGGTATGTTGTTGTTGTATTGTTTCACTTTTATATAATAAAAAATATATTTTAAAAATATTAATTAAAAATTATATAATTTAATGTTGATAAATAAAATAAAGAAAGCAGATATACAACACCATGCCTTCGTTTTTCCTCAGTCTACTTTTGGAGTTTTCAACATTAACACGCTCCTCGTTTTTTCTTTTGTCAATTGTCAATTGTCAATTGTCAACCTTGACCTCATAACATCCTGGAAAATCTTTTCATATATTTACACACACACAAGAAACACTACCCTCAATGTCCTATATACCAACACTCTTTTGTTAAAAAATGGATATATTTTTATATTTAGTATTAATAATTTAATTTTAAAATACTTCAAAGATTATTTAATATGAATTATATTTTATATTATATCTTATATACGATTAAGCCGAAGTTTATAACATGAATTGATACGGCGGAGTACTGTCTACTACACATTTTGACTTTACACAAACACAAGAAATCGTGTATCTGACTTCTAACAACACATTATAATCATTCTTTCTTTTTCACTTTAAGAAACATTCAAACATTGACAAAATACTACTACTAATAAAGTAATGTTATTCATTTTTCTCTGTTTTTGCCATGAAAAATGCCCTCTTTATGGAAAGCATTTTCACTGTCTTCAAATTCTCAACACTCTTCTTCTTCTGCTGCTGCTACTAGTACTACTTCACCGACCGATTCTCCGAACACCCGTCGGATTTACGGCGGTGGAAGGAGGCTTACTAGGCAGAGGAAACTGAGGCATGTTAGTGATGATGATCTTGGGTTACGGAGACCCAATATTCAGGCACTGATTATTGATGAACGTTCAAAGTCTTTGCCGGGTTCCCCTGATTTGTATGCTGATTTCGGGTCGGGTTCTGGGTCCTCTCACCACCGTCACCTTCGTCACTGTTCCAAGTCCTCCGCCGTGCCACTGCCGTTGCCGCTCCCTGAGCTTAAACAAAACCGGGTTGACTCTAATTTGCCGGTTAGAGTTGACAGGGATCTTTTAAGCCCTCCTCTTGCCAGGTTAGTCTTGGGAAGTGAACCCATTGTTTAACAGGTGTTTGATTATGTTTCATTATGAAATTTAATAAATGTCATTTTTGTTCAAAGTGAAAATTTATTAGTGCTTGATTTGACAATACAAATTTGGAGCTGTTTTTGACTTTTTATAAGTAATTTAGATGAAAACACATTTTTTAATTGTTTTTTAAGTTCTTGAAAATTGTGGAATTCAACTTCCTGAATTTTATGGCCAACAACAACAACATACTGGTACGAGGAATCTCACAAGTGGGGTAGAATATAAGCAGACCTTACCATTGCCTCATACAAGTAGACTGTTTTCTGGAACCCTCGTCTCAAAGCTTTAATAATGCTCACTTTCAATTTGTATATAAGCTTTTTTTCTTACTTAAATTGAAACAAAGGGAGTATATTTATGGAATGTTTTAGTTATTTCTTACATAAATGTCTTAAGTTCCAAGTAAAAAATGCAACCTTTCTGAGTTGAAGTATTGTTTAAGCTGATTTGTACTGGTTTAGGATTGTGAAGTATTGTTTAAGCTGATTTTTACTGGTTTGGGATTGAGGCGTAGTTATTTTCGTTTTGATGATATTTTCACCTTAGCTAACTTTGTCTGTAAAGGGATTTATAACTTGTAGGTAGTTGGTTAGAAATTTGAAGTAATCCGTTTCGGGGTGGATTGATTGCAGCAACATTTTATAGGTCAATACCATAAATGAAGCATTTTTTTCTTTTTGGGTTGTGGATTAACTGTAGTAACAAGATTTATAAGCTACAAGGTTCACCTCAAAAGTAGGTTTGGAATTGCGAAAGAGCATGTGGTTTGTAGTTGATTTCCATACATGGCAATATAGACAAGTAACAGTTTGACCTGTTGCAAGTTGCAGGGATACTGTTGATCAAACTCCAGCTGAGGTGAAGAGTTCTCAGCATCCAAGATCATCTACACCAACTTATCGGCGTAGGGGTTTCCCTCAGGATCCGAATGCTGAGGGCGTTGAATTCAGGTTAAATGTTCCTGCTAGAAGTGCTCCTAGTAGTGGTTTTACAAGCCCCGACCCAAGCCCAAAAAGGTTTAGTACACAGGACCTTTTTCATCCTCCCTTGAATCAGGCCTCGTCATCGCCTTCAGATGCTTACTCTTTCCAACTTTCACCCACAAGGGTTATAAATAGCGCAGAGAGTAGCCCAGTTTTACGAAGTTCAGCCAACAGAATCAGGAGTAACAGAAGTGGTGCTGTGCATTCACATCATAAATCTCTTCCGGAAAGTTCTCTAGGTGGGAATGAAACTAACAACATCAATGTGCATCCACTACCCCTTCCACCAGGAGTTCCACGACAACCAGAATTATTTACCATCCACAGCAATATGGATAAACCATGTGTATCACCAACAAAGGGTCAATGGCTAAAGGGGAAGCTTTTAGGTCGTGGTACATATGGAAGTGTATATGAAGCTACTAACTGGTGAGGGATAAAGCTTGCTTAGTTAGTAACTCTGTAGGAATGTAACATTTGCTTCTTTTGTTTTTCTTCCTTTTGACAGTGAAACTGGTGCTTTATGTGCAATGAAAGAAGTT
Source organism: Solanum clarkiae (assembly GCA_011800125.2). Classification (NCBI taxonomy): domain Eukaryota; kingdom Viridiplantae; phylum Streptophyta; class Magnoliopsida; order Solanales; family Solanaceae; genus Solanum; species Solanum clarkiae. The sequence continues at coordinate 26,143,919 of JAABOM020000084.1, read as the reverse complement.
GATCTTACTCCTGATGATCCTAAATCTGCTGAATGTATAAAGCAGTTAGAACAGGTGAGAAAACATATTTTAAACGCCATGGTTGAGTGAAGTGAACTTTAAACATGTACTTACTAAGCATGTTATATAATATATTCTGGTTCTCTAACTTGCAGTAGCAAATTAGTCAAATCAAGATTATTCCAACTTTTGAGCTAACTATCATGTACCTGAAGATGCAAAAATCAATTGTATCCCTAGAGCTACTTTCATTGATCAAATTCTTTGACTTCATAAGCCTCGTTCACGTGTTGCATCATGTAGAAAATATTTTTGGAATGTTGGTAACTGGCTTGGGGAAAAAAGTTGAGGGTTTCATATTGCAATGTTTTTTTTTCTACTTCGCATCCGAAAGGATGAAGCTTTTTGTGTTGGATTACAATGACTATGAAATGTTTTTCACTTTTTTATGCTATTATAAATCGATTCAGTTTCTTCCTTACTTCGTTTTAGGAAATCAGAGTTCTCCGGCAGCTAAAGCACCAAAATATTGTTCAATATTATGGCAGTGAAATAGTAAGAAAATCTTTCTTGTTCTCTTGCGATGTTCAGGTATTTCTTTAGAATATTGAAAGATAATGATGTTGTTTAGATGGAAGACCGCTTTTGCATATATTTGGAATATGTGCACCCCGGATCAATTAATAAGTATGTTCGGGAACATGGCGGAGCTATGACAGAATCAATAGTTCGAAACTTTACTAGGCATATTGTATCAGGGTTGGCTTACTTGCATAGCACTAAGACAATACACAGGTAGATATTGGGTAACATCCATATGGAATATGTCCTTTCCTTGCTATAACCAAGGAACACTATTTTCTTTTAAAAACTTCTCGTTGTCCAATGATCGGCCTGATGGTTGGTTCCTATGATTTTTTCTGAGTAGGGACATTAAGGGAGCAAATTTGCTTGTAGATGCATCTGGTGTTGTCAAGCTTGCAGATTTTGGGTTAGCAAAACATGTAAGCTTTCAGAAAATACTACTTTCTTTGTTCGTTCTAATCTAGTGTTTTTTGTATTTTTCTTGCAAACCCTGATCTTTATTGGAAATGAATGAGCTGGATCTTTCATCAATTGTTTTTCATGCATACCTTATAGCTTGTGTCATATCGTATCATTTCTCTTTTTCCCAGCTTTCCAGCTGTGCAACTGATCTTTCTATGAAAGGGAGCCCTCACTGGATGGCTCCAGAGGTAGGCATCATTAAGCTACTTTGTGGCCACTGTCTAGCTTCAGTTTTCTTTCCGCTCTATTTATTGGCTTGTACTTATGTCTGGAGTTAACTTTATATGCAGGTAATGCAGGCTGTGTTGCGGAAAGATGCCAATCCAGAGCTCGCCTTAGCTGTTGATATATGGAGTCTAGGTTGTACTGTTATTGAAATGTTTACTGGACAGCCCCCTTGGGGCGAACTAAGTTGGGTAAGTGTTTAAAGCATCTCATTTTGAGAACAATGTAATCGTATTACAAGCTTTAATTTATTTGTGAGCTTTTAGGTTGTCAATATAGCATCATAGCTTGTTAAGATACAAACAAGGCTAACTGATTGGCTTAATCAATTGGCCAGAGCTATTTCCTTTTCAGGCGTTGTAGAATTGGTTTCTGCAAGTGTCTAAATGTTCTTGCTTTGGCTTTATTAGGTGCAAGCTATGTTTGGTGTCTTGCACAAATCACCACCGATACCAGAAAAGTTATCATCAGAAGGAAAGGATTTCCTTCAGTGCTGCTTTCGGAGAAAACCTGCAGATAGACCATCAGCTATGATGCTACTTGAACATGCTTTTTTACGTAATACTAATTCCCTTGAACATAGTAGCATCCATGTTGCTGGTTGCTCAGAGGATTCTTCGGGGATGAAATTACATGTTAGTCGTATATGCTGCTACTGATGTGACATTAGTGGTTAACGTCACTGTATTATTTTTCAGATTCTCTAGTTATGCTTTCCAAATGGTTTTAAACTCTGAATTCATTATATTTCAGGATATCCAGCAGAGTCCTAAGAACCCAATTAACCATAAAAAGGAACAAAAACCACTGTTACAAGGAACATCTTCCAGGCATGGAAAATCACCATGTAGCAGGTAATAATTGTCCTGTGTTTGTCATGTTTGTTACATGCCAAACACTTTATTCAGTGAGATTATCCTTTCGTGGATTAGTATCTACAGTTGCAGTTGGATACTATATCTCGCGCTATGCCATTGACAGTCATCTCCATCTTATGCTAGTTAAACCGTGTTTCTCTGCCAGTGAAACTTGCCAGCAAACTCATCCTGAAACTTGCGAATATGGAGCAGCTTTTCATCACTCTCCACGTTCTGCACTTGAAGCTCTTCCCTGTATTTCTTCAATGGAGTTGAACTCGAGTTCACATGCAGCCAGCCCCTCAAGCGTTCCTAGTAGCCTTCGCCTGGCACCTGAAAACAGAAGTCCTCACAGAATCTTAGGAAAGGAAATTCCAAACCTCTGTATAAGATCATAAATGAAAGAGGGGAGATAACTCATGTACAGATCAGGAGAATTAGATACAGAAAACTTCAGTCGGATGATTAGTCAAAATGTGGGAGAGATATGTGATGCTATTTATGTATTCATTCGCGTCTTTAGTGTACTATACTGTTGTATTTGAAGCTATAGAAGACATACAAATCTTTGGAACAGATTCATGAAGAACTGAAAATGATTCTCAAGTTAGTTGTGTAATTTAAATTGAAAACATGACTTATGTAAATGTTGTCTTGTACTAGCTCTTAACTTGATGGACATTTATTCCAAGTTAATATAGTAATGCTTGTTTAGTTACTCATGTATTTATTATTTGAATCTTCTACACTGTATAAAATAAAATACATAAATTCTCCTATAACTTATACGAAAAAGAAAACATGAACCAACATTCTAAGGATATATTTTATGTTCGAAGAAATAAAAAGAATCATTATATTACATATGCTAAGTTCTATGTGAATAGTATTTTTCTTCATTTTTGTAACTAAACAACATACACAATTATTCCTATGTTTAATTCATAACTCCTCTCTAACTAACAACCAAACAACCCCTAGTTGTTAATGATAAAAATAAAAATTTGATAATAAAAGTGTTGTGACAGAGTGACAAGTATTTCTTCATTTATAACATTCATATGAAATTGCTTGTGCTAGGATATTTTATTTCAAATTCAGTAATTAAGATTTTCGAAGCAAATTCAAATCTTATCTAGCCTTAAATCCGACTCTCATGTTCGAATGAGAATTTTCTTTTTTAAAAAAAATACGAACTCTAAGTAGAATAGGGAAATAAAAGAAAAATTAAAATTTAGAAAATTGAGACACTTTCCCTCTTTTTCATTTTGCCCTTTGTTTTTGAATCAGAATTTCCCGGAGGATTATGGAAGCACTTCATAATTTCACACTGAAATGGATCGATAAAAGCATTCACAAATTGTAACTGTAGACAACAGAAAAATGGAAGCTCCCCAGAGTTTAATCGGAAAATTATACACTTCCTATTCCGGCGGCTTACACTTTGCTAAGCCGATTTCCTCCTTACGAACTAACGAATTTGATTTAGTAAGTTCATTTTTTTTGATACCCTTTTCATATTATGCTATTAGGATTCATACAGCCGATTCAGTTTTAGTTTATTGATTCGAATTTACTTAAATTTTTCCTCTTTAGGTGCGAAATGTGCTGCAAATATTACAAGGGTTTTCCAGTACGTTGTTGTATTGGGATGAATTAGGGCATAGTTTTCGTGTCCGGAGTGGGATATATGTTAGCCATCTTTCGCATACCAGTCTTTATCATCTTCTCGATCAGTTTACCTATGCAGCAACATGTTTAAAGATGGTAGAAAGTAGAATTCAGAAGGTTGAGAAATCTGTGCCTTCTCCACCACCCACTTTGAGGGCATTTTGTTGCTCTATCTCCACTTGGCTAACAGTAAGTATCTTCTTTTATTTGCACCTTTTTTGGGTGTTTATGTGTGTGTGTATTTGTTTATATAGAAAGAAGACAACTTTTCCTTCTTTTTATGGAGCAGTGGTTACAAAATGGTGCGCTGGAAGAGGAGATGAGGGTGGTTGACTCATGTAGTTTAACTACTCCAACCCTCTTGGGATTGTCAAGTTCTTTATCAAGGTTGGTAAATAGAATCCAAATTAATTACATTGTGAAATGAAAGTTTCGAAAAATATAGCATGATGTAGTTTAGTGCTGCTAGTGTGATTAAGCATAATGAAAACAAAAAAGGGTGAAAATGTCCATATATACCGCTGTCTGGTGTCTGTGATTTGTCTTAAAAGAAAAAGAAGTTATCATATGAAAGAAGCTATGGAGAGAAGATGGGAAGAATGAAGATTATGTAGAGTAGTCATCATAGAAGTAAATGGAATTTGAGCCAGGGATGATAGAGCTTAACTGGTTACTAAGCGGAAATAAGAGGATATTTAGTTGGTTTTTGTTGTGATAGACGTATAGTTATGATAGGCTAAATATCAGATAAACCAAAAGGGTGTCAGGAGGATTTTTTCCATCTACAGAGAAGTTACAACTACTAGGAGATGGTCTTGAAGAGAACTCCTAGTACATGTTTTCATGAAATCCCTTTTCCTTTTGAAATGCCAAGGGAGAGTCCAATGGCGCTTCCCTTTTGCATGCCCTACCCAAAAGAATTTAACAGCTGACCTTTTTGACTGGTCTTGCTGACAGTTCTTTTTCCTGTCCTTTTTTAGGGGTTATTAATAGAAGTTCCTAACGAGATTTATCATGCAATATTAGTTTGTGTGCAGGAGCTGAATTTTTGTTTCAACTAGTGCAAGGAGCCATTCCTCAAGCTTATGATGAAACCAATTCTTCTATCTCTGCCACAGCTATTGCTGTGCATATTCTTAATTATTTGTATAAGAAGCTGACTGAAGTTTGTCTTGTGCAAGGTGGCGAGGTTTGAAACTGCTTTTCTTTACTGGACATATATGCTGAATCTTTCATCTATGATTTATTATCTGGAGTAAATAATTTCAGGAGGATGCTTACAGGATGATATTGCATGCATTTGTTAGCAGTCTTTTGCCATACATTGAGTGTCTTGATTCATGGCTTTATGAAGGAATTCTGGACGACCCCTTTGAGGAGGTAAGTTTCTTTTGATAGTCGTGTTAATGGAATAGTGAATAATTTCATATAGATTTCAACACAGATCAGAATAATAGCTTCCAGGAGCACACTTGTATCTGCATGTTTCATACATAAGAAAGAAAATGGACACATTTACATTAAACCTGTGAAACTCAGATATGGCTTGTAGTAGATGCCCCATCATTTTTTATCTGCACACATGTATAAGAGCAAATGGAATACTGAAGATGTTTCTATAATAGAAACTTATAAGGAGACTTGTTCCTCAATATGTGTCTCTTTTGTTTTTTTTTTAAAGCAAAATTTCGTACCGCATTGATCATTGATGAGATGTAAGCTTTTACTATTAAACAATTTCTTATTTATATGATTGTGATTATCTTAGCCATACCCTGATAGAGGTTTGGAAGTGTCTTGTAAAGTTGGAGTAGGATGGGTGCCAAGCTATTTAATGCTATACTAAGAAGTGGTAGTATGCTCGATAAGTGGAGAAAGAGTATTTTATTTCCAATTTATATGAAAAAACGAGATATTCAAGAGTGTGTGGACAATCGTGCATTTAACTCATGATTCACACGATGGAACTCTGGAAGTGACTTAGGGATATTACAAGAGTGACCGAGCATTTTCATAGTTATGTTTATAGCAAATGGTTCAGCAACACCTATGTTTAGACATTGACGTTCTCTAAGACAATCTCATGCCTGTATGCTTTTTATGCAGATGTTCTTTTGTGTTAACAAACGAATTGCAGTTGAGGAGTCTGAGTTTTGGGAGAAGAGCTATCTGCTGAGATCTGCAAAATTGGATGCTGGTCATCTCGCTGATTCTTTGCTTTCAATTAAGCAGACAAATGATGTGCCTGGTTTGGCCAAAGAAAAAGAGGCAAATGAGAGAGATTTGGATGTGTGTCCTCTTTTTTTCAAAGAGATAGCCAAGGATATTATCTCTGCTGGAAAGTCATTGCAACTTGTACAACATACTCCTATGACTTCCTCAGTATCTGCCAGTGGCCATATTGCTGGGTTAAGCTTGTCCGAGATCTTTTGTGTCACCTTATCAGCTCTTATTGGCTATGGGGATCATATATCTGAATACTTCTTCCAGGAGAAGAAAATTGTTCCATTAGTTAAATCATTTATTGGAAGGCAAAAAGTAGAAACAAGTAACGAGAACTTCCAAGAGATGACATGCTCAGATAAAGAATGGTGTAAGTTCTTGGTTGATACCATGGCTCAGAAAGGAAAGGCTAATCTCCTTTCATGCCATGCTCCTGCAGAGGAAGTGGATAGCTTTGTTGTGAAAGGAGATAAGCCAGCTTTAGATGGAAATGATGTTCTATCCTTGGGATTCCGTCCTGAAAATCCAGCTATAACTACCAGCCAAAAATTTCTTCATGCAAATAGGGATGCTTGGGGTCCATTGAATTTATCTAGTGAGTTTTACCTTCCCCCTCTTAATGATGAGGGATTAAGGCAGGCAATATTCGATGGAAATGCTGGATCATTTGTGGCTACCAAAAGTACAAACTATACCTTTGGTTTTCAGTTTGGTGAATCTGAACGTGATCGATTAAAGGAAGATGTCAATTTTCTGGAGGAGTTGTTCCCCTTTCCAACTCTTCTTCCTCCTTTTCAGGTACTTATAGCTTGTAACCTCAGTAGTCATATAAGCAAAACAAGTACACTGTTTTTTGACATGCTTAGCATGCCTCACCCTCACTTCCTAAGGCGCTGGGTAGGAGGTCATTTATCTGTGATTTGCTATTTAACCCAATATTTTCTTCTTATACCAGGTAATATTGTATAAATATATAGTACTTTATACCTGTAAAAAACAACTTTCAAACCAATGGATGTGATAAATGTAATCTAAATCCTTCTGAAAATTTTCTAGTTCAGCCAAGTTATTTTGGTTTTGTCATGCTCCTGCTTTATTTGGTAGAAAATTGGATGTGTTGCAGTAGGGAATAACTTATTCTAAGACCAACTGCACTAATTGACTGACTAAAATTGTATAGTTTCTTCCATTAAGAAAGTCAATTCTAACAGATTGTTACTACCTATTATTTAATTCTCGAGGTTGAAGTTTATGCTTAGCATGCCATCGAATTTACCATGGCCTTTAAATTACTGCTTTATTTGAATTTCCAGCAACATCCTCATCATGCAAGACTTCAACTTGCAGCTATCTCTGATCGCATCATGTAATTGCATAACTCTTGATCTTCCACCATTCTCCTCTTGCTTCATCCCTTGGGAATGCATAATCTCATTTGGGATATCAAACCATGCGGTACGCATGGGACATGAGTTATAACAGATATTTCTGTTATTGACTGGCTAGTATGCGTTCCGCAATTGACATTTAACAGATTGATTAAATTGTTGTGGACTTTTAGTTGGAAGTGCAGCTGTGTCAAAATTAGGCTTTTAACTTTTTTTGTAAGTGAGTTTGATTAGTTAATATCAATTCATCTGGCTGGTTATGGATTGTACTTGGCTTAGTCTAGCTTTTATTCCATCGTTTTATATTTTAAACATAGCATGATTTCTGGAACAGGAGGAGGATTGTGTATCGGAGGTGTTTCCTTTCCAGGAAAATAGCACACTTCCGTCAAGGACCTTAAACTGGATTGGGAAGGTTGAACCAAGGAATACTCCTTTGCCTACAGTTATTCTTCAAGAATGCCTTATTGTCTTCATAAAGAAACAGGTAGTGGCACATAGTCATCTAAAATGTCTTTTTATATTTACATGGTTGAGGCTTAATATGTCTGATTGCCTCTTGTTACACACTGCAGGCTGATTGTATTGGCAGGAATATTTTGTCAAAATTACTGTGTGAGTGGAGGCTGCTAGAAGAGCTGGAAGTGCTTCGTGCTATATACTTGTTAGGTTCAGGTCCGCGTTGGATTTTATAAAGCTGGCTTGTTAGTAGTCAATCGTTATTGGCATTCTTTAAGGGATTATTATATTGCTTTCTTCAGGTGATCTGCTGCAGCACTTCTTGACAGTGGTCTTTAATAAACTAGACAAAGGAGAAAGCTTGGATGATGATTTTGAATTAAACACAACACTGCAGGTCCAATTGATCAACTCAATCCTTTTCCTTGATTCATTAGTTCCCTTCTACCTGTTGGCAGAACTTCTCTGTGAAGATTCTCCTCTTATGTTGTCAAAGTGGTAATATCATTTTACATGCATAATCAAATATAATAGGCAATATTTTGAGACAAACATCAATTAATCAATGACACATCATTAGATAATTAGTCACTAGGCTACTTGGTAATTAACATAGACCTGTAATATAGCGAACAATATTTGAAAACAAATTTCAATGAACTTACCTTGAAATAGATAATTTGTAGTTGTACGAGATTACTTGATAGTTAACATATATTAAGCTATCTAAAGACCCTTTACTTCTGTTATTTTAGGTTGAAGAAGAAAGGACAAGTGGATGTGTATTTTAATGTAGATAGAGTTTAGGCATAGGAACAGAATGGTTTTAATTCTTCAATGAGCTTCTCAGAGGGTAAATCAATGCAACATGCATGAAATTAGTTGGGAGGCTGTGGCTTGTTATATCCCCTTTTTTTTAAAATTGCTAGGGGCCTTTTGACCTATTTTTTCTCTACAAGAGATTATATGGAACAAGAACAATCCCTAGGGAGTAATACCCATCATATCATTATATATGCATATGTGGTTTTTCTTTCAATTGAGTAATGCAATTAAACCCTTGCATGTTTATTGTTACCAAACACCCTGTTCTCCACCAGAAAGGCATGTTCCAACAAATGACAACAATAAGACAGCAGCACTGCTCATATACAAGATAAGAAAGAATGTTATTCGTGATAAACAGGAAAAGAACTATATCGCAAGAGCTGATAGGAACACCATCATTACCCCAAAATGAAAAAGAAAAAAGAACATGTGAGTAGGGCTGAATGACCTCTCTATAGTATCTGAAAAGGAGGATAAAAGATCAAGTAGACCGTTTGCTTTTCTTTAATTGTTGAACAGGAGTTGGACTAAAACTACTGCAGCCTTTGATGTCTGTAGAATGCAATTGTTGTAGGTGTTTCCCTCTCCTATTCGTCCTGCTGCTGCTGACTCTGTAATTCCAGTTCTTTTCGTCTGCAAATGAGTAAGCTCCTTTGTATATAATTAACCTTTGTTACAATTCAGGAATCAATCCGATACTCTGCTGATGCCACACTATTAAGCACGCCTGATTCATTAGTTGTGTCTGTAACAAGAAATAATGCCACTATCGAGGATGACCAACGTGGTATGCCTCTTCCAACTTCGACACCTCGCAAGAGTCGAGGGCAGAACTTTGGCATTGATGATCTGGAGTCACTCATGTTTACATACAAGGTATGTTACTTGTTTTGTGGTGCTTTAGGCTGTCTGATCTATGGTAATTTACAACCTTGTCATATTGTGTTAATGTTGAAATGTAACAGGTTTCTTGGCCCCTTGAGCTTATTGCTAATACAGAAGCAATAAAGAAGTATAATCAGGTAGCCAATGAACTGTTGTAGTTACCCCTTAAGGTGAAATAGATTTGAATGTTATGCTCAGTAGTTTATTGTTTCCTTTAGGTTATGAGGTTCTTACTGAAGGTCAGACGTGCAAAGTTTGTTCTTGATAAAGCTCGGAGGTGGATGTGGAAGGTCTGCTTTTTGTTTTCTTGTTTTACTGCAGTTAATTTGCAAACCAAATTGCAATTGCTAGCTTTTTCAATAACAATTAGGTCAAGTATCTCACATTGGTTGAGGGATAAGCTATTTGTTTGCTTATATGATCTTGGGCAATTCTCACCTCATGAACTAGGTTTTGGTGTTGAGTTACGCCCAAGGTATGGGCATGCAAGAGGGTGCTTAAGTGTCCGATATTAATTAAAAGATGGAATTGTCTGCTTATATGGTCTTATGCTTACCTCGTTAACTAGGCTTTTGGGGTTGAGTTAGACCCAAGGTCCGTTTCTTTAACAATGATGTACTTGATGTCTTCTAGTAACTAAATTATAGCAACTTTGTCTTCCAGGACAGAAGCTCTGCACCTATTAACCGCAAGCATCATTGGTTACTGGAACAAAAACTGCTGCATTTTGTGGATGCCTTCCACCATTATGTGATGGACAGGGTATTCTCTCTCTCTTTGATAGTATATTCTTTTGATGGATTTTCCTGTCACACTTGGGGCACGTTTTGGACTCCTGAATACTGCCTTTTAAATGATGTGTCATCTTGTATGCCAGTAGTGGACCCTGCGTCTTAATTTTTGAATAAATTGGTATAGGGCACTGGTAATTACTGAAACATGGAGATATTTGTTTCTGGAAAGAAGAAATGTATAGGTTGCCTTTATACTCTAATCTGTTCTCATAAACAATTACTACTATCACATGTTACTGCATTTCTGCTTTGTGTATTGCTGGTGAAGCTTAGGCCCCTATTATTAGATAAATGCAATTTCTAACATCAATCAACACAAGACTCAGACTAGTTAAGGTAAATGCTGTTTCTGGCATAACTTAATAAAATTGAAGAAACCGTGATTTCACAAAGTTCTTAAAATAGGAAGTTGTTTGCTGTTCATGATCTGCACTTGACTGCTATAGCATTAAATATTAGGAGAAAGATTGGCCTTTGCAATCACCTGTCGCGACATTTTATCACTGTTAAGTGTCTCCCACCATGTGACCATGTAGGTGTATCACAGTGCATGGGGTGAACTCTGTGAAGGTTTAGCTGCAGCGAGATCGTTGGATGAAGTCATCGAAATACACGAAGCTTACTTGATGTCTATTCAAAAGCAGTGCTTCGCTGTTCGAGAAAAACTGGTATTTACACATTTATTTGTTTTCCCCCTTTCCCATAACATGGAAATGAAGAATCAAGCCATGATGGGTTAACTCGAAACTTTTTCCTTATCTCAGTGGGCATTGATTGCTAGCCGTATCAACAGTATTCTTGGATTAGCTCTGGATTTCTATTCAGTACAGCAGACTCTTAGCAGTGGAGGGGCAGTTTCAGGTATCAAGGCAAGGTGTGAAATGGAAATCAATAGGATAGAGAAGCAGTTTGATGACTGCATAGCTTTCCTCATGAGGGTATGTTGATTCTAATCCCATACTTCGTCACCATGGACTTGATTGATTCTTAATATCATTTTGCAAAATTTCAGATTCTATCTTTCAAGCTCAACGTAGGACAGTTTCCGCATTTGGCAGATCTGGTTACCAGAATCAATTACAACTACTTCTATATGTCACATAATGGAAGTTTGATAAATGCACCTGTTGCCCCATCCAAATCAGGAAAGTTGTTTGCAGGCCAAAGAGATTGAAAGAAAACTTGAAGGGACAATGTTTTTGTTTGAGTCTCTTCCTGCATTTATCAATTGAAAGAATATTCTACTGGTTGATATGAACAACTTGTAGGTAGCTGTTTAGAACACTCTGTTGTAATTCTTTTTTATTTTTGCTAACCAAAAATACTATGATGCCAATGTTGTAAACTCAATGATAATTAACAGAATGTTGCTGGAAATTGAGTAGAGACTAATCATTCAGGTCTTCTCATAAAATCAAAAGTTTCGAGACGCAAGGTTCTACTAAGCAGATCAAGAACATCCAGAAATCTTGAGTCAAAATGAAGAAAACCAGAACCCGGATGTGGGACGAGCTAGAGATTGTAACGTGACAATTTATTTGAAAAAACTGAGCACAACTCCTGAAATAAAAAGCTTTGTCCCACTGTAAACTATTTGGCTTTAGTATATGAGATCCAATAGTAGTACTCCTAATTCTCCTGCGGTAAGACAAATAATGTCATGTTATAATACAAAATGATCAACTGTTAAGATAGAATTTGTTAAGGAAATAACGATAAAGAAAAAACTACGTACAAATAAAGTACACTTTAGAAGAAAGTAACATCATATTTCCAAGGTATTGCAATAAACGAAAAAAGGTTAGAAGAACAGAAACGGTCAATAACAAGAGGAAACAACTACTACAACCAAGGCACGAATATTGTTTCACATCTGATGAAATTGAAACAACTACTCTAATGGCATATCATATAGAGTTTCATTGTTTTGTAGATGTACTAAAACTAGTCTCATTTCCAAACAAGTAGAGGTCAGCAATTGCCAGAGGAAACAACAACTACTACAGTTCAATTCCAAACAAGTAGGGATCCACAATAACGAGGAAGGTGAACTAAAAGGAAAGTAGAGAAAGACTCAGGAGGCTTGCAGTTACCACGATCATAAGCACTAAGCTCGTATGTAAACCCCTATAAAGAAAAGGGTGAACCAGGAGCATATATAGACTCTTGTGGCAACACCTGACATCTCCAATCAAACAATACTGCTGTGTATAGTTCAAACAACCGTGCAGTTTCAAACTTCTTTTAAAATTCAAAATCATCCTCATCACAAAAATATGGTATTCCTAAAAAATTGTGATCTCATTGAGCGTCTACAAATAAAATCATCACCAAGGCTCTCAATGGATTGTATTCTAAATCTTAGTAACAAATGCATGTTTCTCATAGTGATAAATTACTTAATAGAGAAGTACAGCAGAAGATTTAATCAGTATTCTCTTCTTTGTATGCATTTCCATATTAGTATCTATTTCATTTCGTTGTCACATAACGAACATCACATTTCATGTGATGCAGTAAATACCAAGAAATTTACTACAATCTCTGAGGTTTAACGATCATGTATCCACATATGGAAAAGATACTTCTGTTTCAATACTCTTGCACAATGAAGAAAAGAAATCTGTCTGGTCTAGAAATACATCACATCTCATCATAGAAAGCCGATTTCAACACCCTTATTTGGGCTTAAGACTTTCATGTTGGAGATCTAGCAAGGGGTTCGTCTTCTGGGTCGAGCTCGTCGCACCAAGCTTGCCTAGTGCGAGTTACCTCTCTCATATGGTTTGGGAGCTATGGCATAGGAGCCGATTTTAACAAGAAAACCAATTTTACTCATACTTTCCACCATACAGGAGGACGAGTCATACTATGCATTACAGTCTCAAAGTACAATCAAATATTGAAGCTGCAATTCTTGATTGCAGCATTTTCATCAAATTTATAAGTGCTAAGGCAGTAGTTTTGTTCCTTCTAAATAAGGAAAAAAGATACACAAAAGGTCGAGCGGAGTAAGGAATGTCTGTAAAGTAGAGTTTTACGCAGCCTACTCTTTCGTTTTTCAAATGAAGCTCAGCTAGACATTTCAACAAACATCTTTTGCTCAAAGACAAACACTCGTTTAATCACACAACCCAGAAGCAGAATTCAGATCCAAACAAGTCTTTTTGCAGTAAATTATACCAGCAAACCGAAAAAATCAAATTTTACCTGGGTATGGTCTACCAAGAAGCTTTCTTTACACCCTGCAAAGCACCACGAGCAGCCAAACTACGGAAAACAATACGAGACATTCGAAACTTCTCGTAAACGGCACGAGGTCGGCCAGTAAAAATGCACCGATTTCTGATTCGTGTAAAAGAACTGTTTCTGGGCAACTTTGAGAGCTTGTAACGATGAGCTTCTCGCATTTCAGGGGGAAGTTCAGGATCTTGAACAAATGCTTTATACAACTTTCGCCTCAATTCATACTTAGCTGATAATAGCCTGCGTTTATTATCTTGAATATTTCTAGTGAATTTCTTCCCCAAAGCCACCATTGAATTCATCTTTGCTCTCTGTGCCTCTCTCGTTTGATTCGAGTCGATTTGCTGTAGAAATTCGAGATTTCAACTTTTCGCCATTAATGGGTATACTATTAGGGCTTCACCTACAGGCCTTTTCGAATTGTTAAAAGCCCAGAGGGAAATACTAAAGGCCCAATAGGCTTAAGGTAGAGGAGAAGTAATGGACCCAAGATTTAAGGAGAAAATTGAGTAATTTTCGAATATAACCACTCAAAAATACCTTAATTATGTTTCATAACTATATTTTGAGTTATTACACTTTGTAATTATAGTTATATTAGCATTTTTATACGTTTGTATAATTCGTTATACAATTCACAGTTTTTGTAAACACAACGTTTGTATAAATCACACGAATTATACAAAACTCGAACTGTAATTACAGTTAAATGTTTGCCGCGAGACGTAATTAATTCAAACTATAGCTATGTAGCTAATTAACTAATATATATTTGTGTATCCGCCTAATTTATCCATACTTTAACAAGAGAAAATAGAACTTCCATATAGGTAAGCCAACTTTTATGCATTTTTATACTTTCTATATGATGATTATAAAAATCCAATTCACTAATAATATTGTCCATTTTGTTTCTAGGCTTGCATGATTACTTAAATATCAAGCATTGTTATGTACATATTTTTTGATAATTATGCATCCTCGATGAAATTCTATTGAACTTTGTTTAAATTTTATTAATATTTGTTTCACCGATCTACCTTAAGGATGTATGATCTGCCCAACTCAATTAAACACAAACGTTTGCCCGACAGCCACCAAATGTTTGCATGTTAAGGCATTGGAACCAAATGTCACAACTCAACGATTAGTTTATATATTAGACGTTGAATTTCTCTATACAGAGAGAAAAGCGATCAAGAGAGTAATACTTACTTCACATTTCACACTCGTTTACACCAAAAAAAAAGCAATTGAATCTTAGCAGTTAAAAATTCAAGCAACTTAAAACCCCCAGAGTTGTAAAGAGATGACCATCGGTTTCGTGTTCTAAGAGAAGCTAAACATGCTTCAAACTCTAAGCTGGACCTCTGAAAGATTTATTGAGGAAGATATAAACCATCAAAAGCTTTTAAACAAATTGCAAATTTATTTAAAAAAATACGAAAACAGGTCCCTCTCATGCCTCGTTTTTGTCCTTAATCATCATCCGATGAATCATCAATAACTGGACTCTCCTGTGATGGATCGAGTACAGCTCCAGTGAAAAGCACCAATTTTGAAACATCTTCCCTTACCATGAACAAGAAAGGGTGATCTGCTACAAATCTTGGCCTAGGGGGCACTTCATACATCGAACATCCCAAGTCATCATCGGACAGCACAGTAACAGCTGCTGCCTCAGTACCCTTCTCGTTTACTTCGATAAATGCTTTTTGTATTATTCCGTTGACAAAGAATGGCCCCTGTGGCGACACAATCCCTGTGATCTCCTCGCATTTAGGACTGAAAGGCAGCGTCAATCCCATTTCCTTCATTGTTCTTACAATTTGTTTCACTGCAGTGTATGTGAATTTGAACTTTGGAATGTAGAATGCATCGAGTGATTCAGACCGAAGGTTGAATTTTTGAGTAAAGAATTTTGGATCAGAATTTACTTTTTCCAATAAGCTAGGCAATCCCTTTTTTTCATTTGGAAGAAAGATAAACATAGAGAAGTCTTTGTTATCGCCTCCTTTTCTAGAGTCATAAGGAATTTTCACAACTTGATAGCCTTCAAATGATCCATAGGTGAAATTGTAGCAACCGGTCATGAAAGGAACTGAAATCTTATCACCGTTGAGTTGGTAAAAGTCTTTGTCTATGGTGCGTTGTTCATCAAAATTCCACGTACCTTTAAAATATAGAGCATTTGCTAAAAGGACCGTTGTGCTATCCCTGATGTTCTTGGGCTGTAGAATATTTTTGATAAGCCCTTTCGACGCAAACTCCGCCCAGGTGTTCACATCTTTTACCACCTCTTCCTGCCGAAAGATACAAAACTCAATTATTTATGGAGTATGAGCATTGTAAACATTTGACATGTGAAAGTATGATACATTGGATCCATCAAAATGGTACGAAAACCAAGCAAAACTACGCGGGTAGAATTCCAGCAGAAGCAATAATTCAGCTAGCTTTTAATAGTTCTAATATTTTGTTGAAGTAATGTGTATGATAACAAATGCATCATTGATGATTCAATGAAATTTATAAGTTCAAATCCTGAATCCGCCTCCGTCACGAGAATCATCAATGAGAACCAGTACTAACAAAGGTCTCATCTGTGCACCTAAAATTTGGTTAACTTTGTTCCAAGAACTATGCTTCAACTAAACAACAACAATAATGCACACATTACCACTATCTCATATGAGATAGAAAGCTGTTTCCAAAAGACTACCGTCTCAAAAATATCAAATATCAAGCTCAGAAGCAGAAAATACTAGATATAGATGGACAATAAAAAATAAAAGACGAACAATAAAAGTGGGATACAAATGATAATATATAAATACGCTACTATATCACAAAGCTAGACATCGTTTAGGAGAAAAAAACAGTAACAACAACAAAATTAAACAGAGCACACACCTTGAGTTTAAAATCAACAACTTTAGGCTCAATTTTATAGAGAGTACTGGCTAAATGTTTGAAAGACTCTCTAATTTCATGTGTATGAGCCACCCACATTCCATTAAGAAAACTCAAATCAGGGCCACCATTACTGTTTCTCTCAATAACATTAGAGATATTTAAATACTTCGAACTTAAATCACTACTATCCCTAACCCCGAGAAACCGAAGCATCTGGCTCAATGTATCTCCCCTTGCTCCGGCGGCCGTCATGTTCAGTACGACGTGGAAAGATAGCGGAGAGAGCAAGAAGTTAGTATTTGAATTTTTTGTTTTTTCAAGCTCCCTTTGAATCTCCTTTAGGATAATTCGACTTGTGAGTTGTGGGCAACAGTCGATTTTCTCTGCTTTTCGTTTCGCCATGGATTTGTTAATCGATAGGGAAGAAAGTTGAAAGGTATAATAAGAACCCTAATTGCTGCCGATTTCGGTATAAATTAAGAGTTATTTTGAGAAAAATCCGGTGGTTTAATGCGACAAATCGTACTCCGTTACGACATTTTAGGATGTAAATCACGTAAAACCCATATTTACGTCCCATTTGATACGATGAAATATTCGAATGGTAAGGTAATTAGAAAATAAAATAGAAAGATTTTTTTGAGATTTATGATAAAATATATTTTTTATTGCTATAAAATAGTCAGTTTGATTAAGATTCAACATTCACCAAATGATTTATTTTTAATAAAGAAATTTTAAAGTATCTTGAGTCGATAAGTCAAGATGAAGAAAAATTGATGATGAAAGTTAATATTATATTAAACCGAATAAATAAAATAGAGATCGTATTTTTTGTCTTATGTGATAAAACTTTAACGAATTGAGATTTGAATATAAGTTTTACGAGGTGTGGTTATTAGCTTAGCTAAGTTGTATGAAATAAAGTGATCGTCGGTCAATAAGTTGCACGTTCATATGATGGAAGTATCGAAAATGGGATATTGAAATGAATAGGGAAATGACGAGAGATAATATTATGAATGAAAATATCCGAAAAAAAGGTAGAAATGACCTCTTTATATTGCACAAGATAAGGAAAAACAAGAATGAGATAGTTTAGATATATTAAGAAGAGATGGTTAAACGTTCCCATTACTAGAGGTATATCCAAGATTTCGAGATGATAGATGCACTATTATGAAATAGTAGATCCAAAATATAAATTTGATCTGTTTGACATTTCAGTTCTAATTATTCAAAATTATTAACATTTTAAATTTACAGATTTAAAATTAATTATTATCTATTCAAATAACATGTATGTATCAAAATGTCAAAAATACTATCAATAATCACCTAGAGAAGTATTAACTATAAAACAAGATAGATATATGATTCAATTTCTTAATCTCACTTAGAGAGATGTGCTCAATCATCATCACATTAAATGATACTTTGAGTATGAGTTCACACATTTATATTTCAAATTTTTTTAAAAAATATAATACGCTATAAATGGTTTCAAGAGAGAAGCATTCACGTAAATTTAGTGACCCCCTCAGTATATGCCCTTGCCCATTATTGAGAGGTTGATTATGGTGTGTCCGAAGAGAAACACAAGTAGGTAAAAGATAAACGTTGAAAAAATATGATTAGACAAGAGATGACGCATTTTCCAGCCTATTGGGGTATATAATCTAGATAAGAGAATCTAAGTTTCAAATATTATAATAAAAAGTTACTCTCTCAGAGTCATTTATGTGGCACCCTTTTTTTTAGTTCGTCCCCAAAAGAATGTTATTTTACTATAATTAGAAATAATTTAATTTTAAAATTTTATTTTTATCCTAATGAAATAAATCTTAACCACACAAATATTTAAGGATTTGTTCAAACTACAAGTTTTAAAAGTTTTTTTTTTTTTAATATCATGCCAAATAAAAAAATGTCATATAAATTGAAACGAATGAAATAGTAGATAATCAAGCAACGTCAACGTATAACACAAATTAGTTATCCAAAAATTAGTTACAAGTTTTGTTCCTTATTTAACGTTTGGTTCATTGAACTAAAATTGCCTATACAAAATATCATTCAAAATATCTATTTATTTATCATTTAAAAGGTAAAGAGTTTATCATTATATCTAAAATGAGCTATTTTTTGTTGTTTTTTAGAACAAAAAGACGAATATAATTTTATTCTTTTGCTACTTTATATATGGGTTAATTATTTGATGTTGTAACGCTTTGTAAAGCTACCCAAAAATTAAAAAAACAAAAAACGCGTTCACATGAACAAAAAAGTAGAGCACGTTCAAAATATGGATCATGTTCTTGCATTTAACCAAAATATGTAAAGTGGCAACTAGTAGGAACATTCCCTTTTAAAACACTTTGGTTCCAAACTAAAAGACAAAACATGAAAATATTTTTGTATATTCCTCCTTTTTTCTTTGTCCCTTAAAATTCATAGAATATTGTGTTTGATGTTTACGATAAATCAATCGATAGAATAATTTTTACCTATATACACATATTTAATCATAAGATTAATTAAACGTGTAGTTTCGATCTTATTTATGTAAAATATACTGAAAGTGTTGTGGTTATTATAATTATAGTAGTTTATATGATTTGGTTAAACATGTTTATAAATAAATATTTATCAATCTAAAGCCTAGATAAAATTGACTTGTTAGCTAAAATACAAGGGATAGAATATTGGTTCGATATTTACGATAAATCAATTGATGAATATTTTTTATCTATACACACACTAAATCATATGATTAATCATGCAACTCAAATCTTATTTATATAATTATATTGAAGGTGTTGTTATTATAATTATAGTAGTTTATATGATTTGATGTAAATATTATTCACAATTAAATATTTTATCAATCTAAAGCCTGCGAGAAATATATTTGGCCATTATGAAGGAGAACTATACTAAATCAAATAAGATAAAAATATATTTTTTTTATCACCTTAGTATATCGTCAAATTTACCTACAAAATAACTCAAAGTAAAATAATGATGCGTTATGCAAGATAATGATAATTAATTCTCTATTATTTTAGAATACTTTATAGGCTTAATTAGAGAATCTCAATTTATTTTTCAAATTAGAGTTTGAAATATCTTAACAGAGGAAATAAAGATTAATGACAATAAATGTACATTCAATATATGAGGCAATGTTCTACCAAAAATAGAAGCTTACAAGTATGAATTCATTAAATTTTAGAGACTCATGACTTGTATAATCACCCAATTCCTAATTGGACAATTAATGGTGGATATAAATTTGCCGGTTCAACTTTAAACACATACTTTGAACTTAGAAACTCACACTGTCCAAATCTTAAATATGTAACTAACAATAATATAACATGATAGGGATAAAACAAAGTACTAACAACAACAACAATATTTTCCCAATGCCTCAAAGGCTCCCGCCCATTGCGGAGTAAGGGGAGGTCGGATGTACTCAGTCTGATCTCAATATTTAAAAACATAGCGCGACTGTTTCCAAATGACCCATGATGAGCGTTGAAAGTTGCATTGACTAACTGCTACTTCACAATTAAAAGAAGCGCAGACAGTTAAAATAGCCATTTTGCTTTATTCCATCATACCCCAAAGCCAAAAAATAGTGAATCTTTAGCTCCATCCGAGATTGATGGAAATATAAAACAAAGCACTGTTTAGGACAATTATTCATGACACATTCATATACTATATCATAAAATTAAAGTTATATATGTATTCTTTTATAATTCGATCTTTTTTTAAATTTCGTGTGCATCAAATGATCTTTTAATTAATAAAAAGTTAGGTACCCAAAATTTTTAATACTAAATTGAATAGAAATTCTCTTGCACATCCAAACAGATATTATTGGGAACTTGGTCGTTTGGTACGTTAGGAAGACAAAACTTTTTAGGTAGCAAATAAAAAAATTACTTAAAAGCAGTTGATAAGGATATAATTCAAGATTAAGCTTCCAGAACATATTTAACATGTAAATAATCAATTTATAAGCATACTTATCAACAATCAAAAGTGATTATGAAAGCTCAAAGCCAAGTTTTAAATTGACAATTAATAACAAACAATTACTTTTTTTTCTTTTCTTTTTTTAAAAAAGTGCTAATTAGGAAACCCCGTAGAAGCAACATATTCCCTCACTTCTCTAGCAATAACATCCCTCATCACATCCCAAAATCCCGCCGGAAAACTCTCCATTTTCCTCTCCGGCAACTCATCTCCGCCCATTCCTGGCGGCGCAAGAGACAAAGTTGTCATCGGGTCATCAAATTCACCGCTGTAATGATTCGTAACAGCACAACTATTATTGTTATTGTTATTATTATTATTATTCACTTTTGGACTCTCATCGGCATTCAAATACTCTATACACGACCCGAATCCAGATCCGGATCCGGATGCTGACCCGTTAAATTTCACATCGGAAAAACCCATCGGGTTCTGATTTTGCTGCTGTTGTTGCTGAAGTAATTGCTGGTAACGCCTCTTTAATGTCGAATTCCAGTGATTTTTGACCGCATTATCGGTCCGACCCGGAAGTAATCGGGCAATGGTGGCCCATCTATTCCCATATTTGGCATGAGCAGCCAAAATAGCCTCATCCTCCGCCGGAGAAAACGGCCGGTGTTCAACATTTGGACTTAATTGATTACACCACCGGAGCCGGCAGGACTTGCCGGACCTACCCTTTATGTATTTACTAATCAAGGACCAATTCCGAGCCCCGTAACGCTCAACAAGTCTCGTTAAAATTTTGTCTTCCTCAGCACTCCATGGTCCCTTTATTCTTTCAGATTTATTCGGATTTTGAGAAGATTCTGATGAAGATGATTCCGAAGAAGAAGCTGAAGTTGAACACCTGTTAAAAAAATCCATTTTCAGAAAATAGCTACACACGAGTTCTACCAAAGAGTGTGAGAGATTTTGGGAAAGAATGGAGATTGAAGATGAATAATAATGGTTAGTTTAGTAAGTAAGTGGGGTTAAGTGATGTAAAGGGTGTATATATAGAGGATTGAAATGCATGAACATAAGGGAATGGGTTTATTTTTTAGCCATTTTTAGTTAGAAGTAGAGTATTTTGGACTGTTGTGAAGGGTTAGTTCTTGGAAAGTGCCTTGTGTAAAGTTGGTGGGGGTTAGAACTTGTATAGAACTAAAATGGGTGCCTACATCTGCAAACCAGCTGTTTTTTCTTTTCTTATTCCGTGTTCCTGGTTATCTTTATCATTATCTTTCCGTCAAATATATATTAGTATAAGTAATTGAGTACTAAAGTTATAAAAATAAATGAATAAATACTCAAAATGAGACAGGAATATTTTGATATTTTAAAAGAAATTTAAGCTCATTAAATAATTTTTGAATTATCTCCTTCAAAATGAAAAAGATATTAAAAGCACATCTAAATGTGACACGAATTATTAGTTTCATCCTCGAATCATTGATAGTATTAGAAACACACCCCTAATCTTTCAGTATGAGTGAAGTACACCCTTAAATTATTGTCAAGTTAAGAAGTATTTTAACACTTGTTGTGGTAGATCGAGGGTGTTTTTTGGTTTATTTAATCAAGTAGATTGGAACTAAGAACTTGCATTTAGTTCAGAGATGTTTTTAATACTTCTCTCTCTTCAAAATATAATAATAATCCAACTATCTCGTGTTACGTCAAAAAAATGACTATCTTTTATCAATTTTTATCCTTTAATATAATTAATTTTCTACAGAATGGACTTTAGAAGAGGCTGCTATATCTCAAAATATTACTAACGAAGAAATTTCTGAAATTACTCAAAGTAAAGATGGTTGTGTGACTTTAAAATTTAAGTCA
>JAABOM020000084.1:26095862-26110597 GCA_011800125.2 Solanum clarkiae | reverse complement strand
TATATATATATATATATATATATATATATATATATATATATATATATATATATATATATACAATTTAAGGAAAAAAAGACGAATTGGTTCTGATAGAATAAACTCAAACTCGATAAGTGGATAAATCAAAAAATGACACGTGACAAATATCATCCATTCACTAGTATTACAAAAGCTTTATATTAAACGTCTTTGCCTATAGAAAACGACGAATTGTTTTCTATCGAGCTAATTTCTATTCTTTTTGCTTTTGAAAATGAAATATGACATGTTTAAATACGAATGATTTATTTATAAAGACAATAATGTTAAATGTTTAAGGTTCGTTCATCCTATACAAAAAATTCCACAAAAGTCTTAGTACAATGTACACGTTGATACTCATTAATTTGTCCAAAAAGATCTTCACAAATATTTGTTCATCTATTTTATTCCCATTTTGTATTAAATGTCACCTAATTTTGATACAATGCTGCTGCTCGTAGATACGCAAGTGGATTAAATATATTTGTATAATGAAAGGAGAATCAAACAAGATATAGACTATAGAAAATTGGATGAGATAATCATTCATCAAAAGAAGCTATAAATACTGAAAAATATTTGAAATGTCATTTCTAAGAAGGTTCCAACAAGTGCTTGGATTATTTGATTTATTTCATGTAATGACTTCAATCCATTTGGCCATAAATATTATTCACTATTTTTCTAATTAATTTTTTATTTTATTTAAAAATTTGAGATATATTCTGTCTTTAGTATTTTTTATTTTTATTTTTTTAAGTGTGTTAATTCTCGAAAATGCTTGCGATGTAGAATATCGGCTTTCAAGGAACTTCTGGTAGATGTTGGTGCACCATATACTGAATAAATGATGGATAAATAATTTCATGATTAATTAGTAAATGCAAGATAAGATAATTTTGTAATTTGTTTGTTATCGCTCGTGCCAAATGACACCTGCCTTTTAGTACAATTTTGGGTATGGCCTGCTGATTCATTCCATTGAAAACCGTATTGGGCCTTGGGAATTAGACTGTAGTCCAAACTAAGCAGTGGGCTATACCAATTTAGTGGGCCGATAACTTTTTAAAAAAGGGAAGTGTTTGCCCATTTAGAGGCCCAAGGAATCAGGCCCATGAACTTCGATATATGTTGGTCCAACATGTCTTGCAGGGAATGTAAGAGGCCCATTTCTTCACTCATATCCTATTTTCAATTTTGTAAAGAATTAGATCTTCAACCCGATAATTATCCAAGCCTTATAAATACATCACTCATCTCATGAACCTTTTATATGAGACTTTTTCATTTTTCACACATCACATCATGCTCAGGGCTGAACATTTAATATGCAGAAAAATTTAATTTAGGTGTCCAGGGGAGATGGATCATATTCTGATACCATATAAAATTAGATTTTAGGCCCAATTCACACCTCAAAAACTAACTTAAAAAAAGAAAGATTATCCAAGCCTTATAAAGAGCTCATTCATCTTATTTAGACCCTTCTGAAAAATCTACATTACATACTCTTTTTCTACGAGATGCTGGGAATCCCGTTGAGTTCTTACGCTTTCATGTTGACAACTCAATTTATTCGATTACTACAGGGATGAACCACTGAAAAGAGCCTCTCCAAAAATGCTAGACTAGAAGGGAAGCGATCTTTTTTTTCTTTCTATTCACTCATGATCTGGCCTGGTCGACCCAATCATGATATTGAAGGAGGGGACCTTTTCTCGAAAAAATAGAAGAAAAAGAATAGACACAATACAATGTCTCACTCGAAGAGGTGGCCCTTGAGTTCAGTTGCTTTCAAAGGTAAGCGGTTAGGTTAACTTTAGAAAGGCTACTAAGGACCGGGTGAAGAATAAAAAACGTCTGATTAACAACTTATATAGGACTTTTTATTATTCAACATCATGCCATCTCAGCAAGACTTCACATCACATTTCAATGTAACTTTCCTATTGTATTGCTCATAATCCTACTATCTTGGCGTAACTTCGCCATATGTATTATGTAACATGTGTAATCCAAATAACAACAACAATAATAATTCATCCAGTAAAATCTCACAAATGAAAAAAGAAATATAAAGAAGATTTTTTTTTTTGGATGTATGTAAAGAGGATGATTTATATAGACGATTAATCTTAAAAGTATTGCAGTGTTGATCTTAACACTACACATGCATAAGTTTTATCGTTTATAAAATTGTATCCTATCCTCTTCTACAATTCAAATAATATTAAAGAACAAGTAAGCAAATTTTGTCCCTTTTGATATTATAATGTTCTACTCCCTATTAATGTCTATTATTTAACAAAAAATGATGAAAGGAAAAGAAAATACAAGAAAGGAATGATTTGGATTTAGAAAGTTTGAACAATAGACAAAAATGAGCGATATGATAGAAAAGAATTCTCATGCACCTATCCACAATCTTAACATTCTTTAAAAGATGCAAGGTCTTTTTTTTTTTTTTTAATAAACCCTAAAGGTTATATTACGGTGAAAAGTTATCGTCTTCTCGTGTCTATATATTTTATTATTAAAATAAAAAATATTAATTCCATATGATAGTGGGTACAAAATTATGATAGAAATAGTTATTAGTTCTTATAACTCTTATGGTCATTAGTCTCTGTAACTTATATGACTATTAGTGTTTTATAACTTATGCAACCACTAATTCATGTTCTACCTCATTATGCGTTGTAACTCATGTAACCTCTGCATAATTCCTTCATTCAGTTACCTACATTATTATCCACTTTATTCTTATTCAAGAAAAGGAAGAATTCCTCGCCTATAAATTATAGTGATGTTTATTCCTTTATGAAGGGCCGGGATGAGAAAAAAGAGAAGTGTGGATAAATATTGTGGTGTGTAATGAGAAAGAGAGAGAGTTGAGACTAATGAAAAATATTCTAAATCTTCAACTATATACACTATCTAAAAGAGAGCAATAACATGTCGCTATACAAAAAAGAGTAATTATATGTTTAAAGGAAGATGTTTTTTTTATTAATTGTGAAGCTTTGGACTGTTCAACTAATTCAGAGTTGTTTGAGCCAAACGACGTCGTTGGGTTGCTGCATCATGGAGGGACAAGTCAAGAATATTATTGCTAGATCGGTGTAAATTATGCGGCAGTGAACTTGAATCTCCTGAAAGAGGGTGAAATATCCACGCCTCAGCCTGAATGATTTTTTATTTATTGTTATCACTTTATTTTCAACTATAATTTATTATATTTATGACATATTATGCCACACTATATTTATACATTATAAATAGAATTAGTTAAGAGGGAAAATGGCTAATAGACAACAAGCTTAGCAAGAATAGACCCAACCTAATAGCTATGTTTAATACAAATGTGTTTTTAACACATCATCTAGAACACACATTCAAGACATTAAACACATGCAAGATTTACAATTTTGACAATTTCTTAATTAATCTTGCAGTAAACCTTCAAAAGAAGCAATTAGGACACGTGCACTGAGATTATTGCACTAATATAAATTCAATTTTAACTTTTTGCGATTAAAAATTATAAAACTAAACCTTCTGCCTATGTTTTAAACGTGTCTTTTATTGTCTGTTTTTGTGTTCTTTTATTCTATTGTAAAAACACCGCATATAACGCAATACCCTAAGGAGTTTCTATACACTGACAATAATTATGAAAAAAATAATAAATAATTCTTTATTTTTAAATAAAAGTTTTCGAATTCAAACATATCAAATTACGATATCATATTATAAGATTTATCTTTAAAGAGTTATAAATTTGAATTTATTCAGTATCGAACATCGATTAATAAAGAGAAAAAAATATGACTATTTTTCTTTTACTTTCTTTTTATTGATTCTAAAAAATGGATAATACGTTACGTTGCTTTAAAAAAAATTTAAGGATCAAATTAATACAAAATCTAGTTTACTGGAGAAGTTACAGATTATTCTGTGTCTTTCACAACAATATTAATGGTACGTCTGATGGTATAGATTTTTTAATTGTTTTTTGTAAACAAACTCAATTAAGTAAGATACCGGTCATATTCAATTTTGTATATTCTGTTTATTTATTTATTTATTTACGTGTGGATAGAAATTTGGCTCTTCTAGAAGTTCCAAAAGGAAAAATCTACAAAGCCAATTTAATAGAATAATCACACATCAAGTTGCAGCAAATAAATACGAAAATAATAAATTCACTACTTTTCAAAAATGGCCTTCTGTCAAATTTGTCATTTATTGGCATATTTTGTTGACACCAATACCTTAATTTATTTTTATTTTTCTACTTTAAATAAACAAGTATTAGTGTTCGACTATGGGGTATAAAGATCTAGACGCTTGATTAATATGTAATAAAGTAATATTGTCTTTACAAAGAAATTATTAAATATAATGGCATGCAGAATATTTCGATAAGTTTTTATTTATTTATTTAAAAGTTATATTAAGAAAATAATATGCATTTTACGTAAAATAATCATAGTGTCCAACTCAATTTTTACAGAAAGGAAAAATTATGAGGATAAGCAAAACATATACTAGTTAATTAGCTAATATAACTAAAATTTAAATTATCTATGGCTTGCGGCAAACATCTAGCTGTAGTTATAATTTGAATTTTGTATAATTCGTGTGATTTATACAAACGTCGTGTGCGATTATATAAAAGTTGTGCGCGAATCAAATTGTATACCGAAATATACAAACACCGTGAATTATATAACGAATATAGTGAAATATATAAATAATATATAAAAATTACGAGTTGTATGGCGAATTACAAAAATGTAGACAAATATTGCGTAAATTATACAAACGCTAGTTACAAAATACAATTACGCAAACTATAACTATAAAGTATAATTAAGGTATCAATCTCTCTCTTTTTCTTTTCCTGATCTCTTCGTACGAATTTTCACTCTTTTTGACTCGCTTAATGACTCGAAACTACAATTTTAAAATTATAGATAAAGTGCATTTATCACCTACACAATCTTTTTCATCCGTCGATCTTAAAGGTAGATTTTGGAATAAAAAAGCAAGAATATTCTTCAAATTAATAATCATTCTTTAAAAAAAAGTCTATTTAAAATGCAGTTGATATTTTCATTATTTTTGAGTGACTAGAAAACGAAGACAGATGGACATCCCAACTAACAAGACATGAGAAAAACGAATCTAACTATATAATTTCAATTTAATGCAAAACACATAGCATATATTGATGGATCCATATTTGTCATTTATTAAAGGGTTACGAATTGTCAAAAAAATACTGCACGTAATGTTGACTAAATTGTACCACTAGCAATTTTTTTTCTTCGATTTAGCACATGCTCATGTTTTTTTTTCTCCCTTCGATGTTCACGGCCCGTATAGCCTCGATTAAATTCGATCGCGCATTCCAGAGCCTATTTTGAGAATGGCACCCCCAACAAATTTTTGTCTATGACTCGAACTTGAGACCTCTAATTAAGGGAAAAACAATTCCATCACTGCATCACAATCCATGTTGGTTCATGTTTTTTCCCCATGAGACACATTTGCCATGCTAGGAGAATGCTAAGGAAAGAGAGTTATAATACTTCCATTTAATGTGATCTACGGACTATTATATTAGAACAAAATTTATTTTACACATATTTAAAAATAACAATTATGATTTTTTGTGTAAAAGAATAATAATAATATTGATTTTGAAATTATAGTTTAGTCTTATGCATCCAAAATATGAAAAACATTGATATAACCATATCAGTTATCAGGTATCAGAAATAAATCTCTAAAAATGATAGGCTAATGAAAGTAGCAATAACTAATATTCTATGATCAGTTAAACTATTTTTCTCATATGTATTTATTTTCTTTTTCACCTATTATACTCGAAGAATGGATTAAAAAATAATTCTACTTTATATATAATTATTTAAATGTAGCGGATAATAACTATGTTCGAGAATTAATGTGTATTTAGATCGTAGGAGCTGCTAGCAAGCCTTTGCTCAATATTACATTATTATTATTTCCATTAAAACAGAAGCCAAAAATATATCCAAAGAAAAATTAGAAGTAGTTAGAGTTGTATTTATGCAAACCTATAAAAATTCAAACGTGATAATAAAATTACAATACAATACAATATAATAATAAAATTTTGGTGTAATTGCCTGAAAAGTGAGAGAACTAAATTTTTTTGACTAATATTTGTTATTAGTATACATATTAAAGTTAAATCCTTTTATAAAACAAGGAATTATTCATCTAATCCAAGTTACAAAAGTAAAACTTACATAGGAATATGGATATGTGTCACTACTTTGTTTTGACAATAGCCACTCCTTTAACTCATAAACAAGATAAGTAAAATTACATAAACAAGGGAAAAAAAAGATAGAGACAAATATTGTCTATACAAAATAGAGAAAAAAGAACAAATGAAATTAATATTAAACTCGGCGCACGAAATATTCTGTGTTCCGATAGTTCTGAAAAAAGATCGCACCTCTTGATATGATTGATTTTCGTGTTACAACAGGTTCTGGAAAAGCATCGTACCTCTTGAACTTATTGATTCCACGGCTCGAACTTGGTTGATTATTAATATCAAAATTATTATTTTCTTGATAATCCAAAGCCATTAGCCAATGCATGAACAGCAGGATTAAAAGCTAATTGCCCCAAAATCCCCTGTTTATATGGCAAAAAAGTCTTCTTTTTCAAATCTGATGAAAGTGCTCTGTTTACTGTGTAATGCAATTCATGAGCTGAAACTTTTCCCTTTTTTGTTCTTGTTGAAACAATTGATTTAGACGATGACGACAAAGAAGAAACAGAGCTTTCATTTCCCTTAAAGCTCGAATTTTTTCCTTCTCTGTAACCTGCAGCTGTATATTTCTTCAATGGATCTTTATCTGATGCTCTTCCTTCTGATGCACTCCTGAACAAGAAAAAATCTTTAAATCTCCATTTTTTACTTCCTTTCGATGATGATGAAGACAAAATTGAGCACATAGAAGAATTCGATTTTGATGATTGCTTTTTGATCTCTCCTTCCTCTTCTTCTTCCTCCCATGGATACTGTGAAGTTCTCCTAGGCGAAAGCGACCTTGCTGATCTTCTACTTGACGAATTCGACAACCCATTCGAATAATCTCTCTGTTTCCCCCTGCTTTCCCTTTCTGTTGTACTACTTTTTCTTGAATACTCTGTTTCTTGAACTTTTTTGTTTTTCGGAGAAACACCTGCTCTGTTTTTCTTTTGCGTTTGTAAAACAGGGGATGGCTTGATCATGCCACCATCAAACAATTCTTCAGCTGAAACAGAGCCAATTTCCAATTCTTGGCTAACATCGAAAGCGAATTCATCAACATGGTTTGCAATTTCAGCCTTATCATCAACATCACCAACAAATAGACTTTCAAATTCGCTATAAAATTGGGACAGATGCGTAGGGCTTGAAGGAGCACTGAAGTAAAAATCACCATTAAAGGGCTTTGGTGTTGATGGTGGACTAGTAAATGGGGTTGATCTTCCACTATTGAAATCGAAATTATCTTTATCATTAAATGGAATCATAACTTCCATTTTATTTTGCTTGTTTCTGCTTGTGAGAAGTAGTAGAAACACAGGAAAATGGTGTTTGTGTTTATAGAAAGAAGAAAGAAAGAGGAGAGCTAAATATTATTGACAAATGTGGGGTTAATGAGTTTTAATTCTAATCAAGAAAAAGAGCCGCCTTTTATTACCTTTCTACAATAGTATTAATTTTGTCATGTTTTCTGGGGACACATGTATCGTTGATTTCTATTATCTCGGAATCATATTTAGAATTTTAAGTTTATAGATAATTTTTTTTAAAAAAAAAGAATGTATTATTTATTTATATATATTTAAGATTTTTTAGAAATAGTCTTTTTAAAGTAGTGATAAGGTCTGCTTACATTATATTCTTTTCAGACTCTATTTATAAGATTTTATTGGATATATTGTTATATACATATTTAAGATTTTTAAAACATATAAATATAAATTTTTGATTAAAATTATTAAATTTCATTAAACTTATAACTAGAACTCTAACTTCATCTTTGAGACAGGCTGGCATCAGCTTAGGATTAAGGGTTCATCTAAACTTTACTCCATGAAAAATTATATTATTTTTATAATAATTAATTTTTCTTTTGTGTTACAATAGATGTTACTCTCTCGTTCATTTTATGTGATATTTTTTAACTTAGACACATTGTTTAGCAAAAAAATAGGAGAATTTTAAAATTTATATTTTATGTGGTTGAAAATCATTTCATTGAGGGTGAAAAAGAAATTTTAGAGGTAAATTGTTTCCAATTAGACTAAGGTGACATTTTTCTAGGGCAAATAAAAAAAAGTATCACATAAAATGAGATAACAAACATATTATTTTTTGGCTAGTTAATATTTATATCTTTATATTTTTAAATTTTTTAATAAAAATTCTGATTCAGCCATAGATGACATAAGATGACCCACCATTATACAAATTTTGGATTGTCCTTCAAGTAAAAGTTAAAGATACTTGGAAAATGACATGAAGCATTACTTGTAATTAAAAAGGGTAGATCCATGCGTAATGAGCTCCATCATCTTGTGTAATTACCAAAAAGCACCCTATAGTTTATATAACTGTATTGGCACCTCATATATAGTCGTAGGTCTGTCATTTGCGTTAAAAAAGTATTTTTATTTTCTTTACTGTTTGATGTTGAGTATTTGATTCGTAACTCCTAAATTTATATTAAGATCGCAAGTTTGAAATTAAAATAATCAGAGTCTATTAATGAAGAATGTTTTCTACTCCAAATTTACTTGGGATTAGTTGAAATGTTATTTTTACTTTCTTGTCATGCCCCGGGAGGATTCCTTGGATGTGGCTAACACTCGAAGACTAATGTTAGTCCTCAAGCAGATCACCTCGTCTCATTGTCATCGTTCGATCCATTCATCAGCGGAAGAAGCAGTAGAATAAAAATATATGCTAACATCTTTGTGGGTCAAACCATCAATATCAATCTATAGTAAGGACATCGGATAGGAAATCAACGGTTTCGATATAAAGGAAAAAGAGGGAAAAGGACCCTTGACATCAACATCAACATTTATGTCTACGAATCCTCTAACACTAACATCTAAGAAGGCACCATGACAGGCCATGGATACCACAATCAAAGAAATACTGACATAAAAGTAAATAAATAATCACCCTCCAGATGCTGGGGAGGACTCACCACGGTCTGAAATCAACCTCTGTACCTCAACGATTGGGCTGCTGAAGTCCTCGATCTATCGTATCTGCATCATTGCGCCAGAGGGATGTTAGTACGTGGAATGTACTGTATGTAAAATGGGCTAAGGAAAGGGAAAACAATATAACATGCTCTCATCAATTACTCAGACTCATCTCAAAGTAAGGAACAAGACTCTATCACCTTACCATCCATCAAACATCAAATCATCACATCACATCGAAGATTCTATCACCATGAAATCTATCTGGGAGTTTCTTGGACGTACACCTATCACCTGTGAGTCACTGACGGTACAACGAAGCGATATCATTGCAACATCTACCCAGTATCTTATCGGGGTAAAAGGGCGTGCATCAAAGGTTTATAATAGTAGTAAATTCTCTTTTGGGACTAAGGAAACATCCGTTCTTACGGTCCAATCCTCTGTTACGCTGGCCACGTAGGTAATGAGTGTGAGTGGGACTCACTCTTACTCATTTTCGGTACTCAATACTCCTCCCAAGACTCAACAAGCTCATAAGACCATCAATTCATCCAGGATTCCCGTCACTCAAACTCTACGGGCAAGACTATCTTCCCAATTTCAAAGGATTACGTTCATCCAACTCTATCAGTATAATTCCAGCTAACACAATCATCAACACTCATCACCTAAGGACTCAGACTCAATCAAACATCACATTCACACAATTAAGGCTTAGATAGCACCCCCTCCCCCCCTAAGTTCATTATTCAAGTGTTTACGGAGAGAATTTATAAGAGTTCAATCACAATCACATAAATATATAAGTATACAGTAACTTTAAGCATGATGATCATCAATTTAGGATATGAAAGTATAGTTTAAAGAACATATTCAATACCTCAAGATAATATCCAAGAATTTAATACAAATATTCAAGAACCTTCAAGAAAATCATAATTCAAGACTTCTAGGCATTAGTTTACATTCTAACTCTACATTGGTACATGGAAGAACAATTCCATGCTTTTGGATAGTATTTACATACTTGGGAATGAAGATTTTCTTCAAGAATTGAATCTTCTCTGAAAACCCTCACTTGTTTCTCCTTCTTCTCTCTTAGACTTAGGGTAAAAACCTTTAAAAGTAATGGGTTTAAACCCTTTTGTACGAATTTACATTTTAAAAAATCGACCTGGGAACGTAAAAGATATATCAAAAAAGACGAAATTGTCCTTCCCGAATTAAAACAGAAAAATTTGCATTTCGTATACTAGTGCGCGACGCGCACTAATGCAAATTTGCATTTTTTCGCGTTTTCTCAGTTTTCAGAAAAAGACCAAGTGTGGTTCCGCGTCCACTCTGCGTCGCGGAAGGGTCGCGGAAACTTCACTGTTTTAAGCCCTCTTTAAAAATTATAAATCGCGTTTTTGCACGATAAGGCCGAGTCGAGACCATTTTCCGATTCAGTTTTCCGTACTAATAGCAAATTCGATCTCAAATTTTTCATCAGAGTTTGGGAAGATACATTGTGCGCACGACAAAGTTTATGGGACATTTTAGTAATTTCACGGAGTGTTACACTTCCATAAATAAGGGATATGGTTTTTTATTCTCAATGAAAAATGGAAAGGAAAGTTACGTGAAGTTTGATTTAAGGGGTAGTTATCCTAAAACTTTAAAATACATTAGCTAATGTGAAGACAAATTGATTATATGTGAGATAATTAGAATAATAATAAGAGATAAAACAATCATTATATTTCTGTAATACTATATAATTAAACGTGGGAAGCAAGATTATTAGTTATTATTATTTATTATAAATAAAAGAAAGGGAAACGAGGCTTCAAAATACTGCTGCTCAGTAATTAACAAAAAGTGATCTTGCCTTTACAACAAATTACAGATTTTCTTTGACTAATTGTTCTTTTATGTTGAAAATTGCAGGCAAATGGAAAGGTGTCTATCAATAATTTAAATTTACAACATGTAGAAATGATTACAAGGAAAAGCATTTTATTTTATTTTATTCGCTGTGTCTTAAATTTCAGACTTTAATTAAAATTAAATGAATTGTTTTTATGCCGACATTCATGAGTCATGACTAAGCCAGAATCATTGTAATTTTTTTTAAGAAAAATGTCTGAAGCTAATCCTTTTTCCATCAATCTCGGATGGAGTCAAAAATTTATTATTTTTTGACTTTGGGGTATGATGAAATAAAACAAAATGACTCTTTAAACTGTCTGCGTTTCTCTCAATTGTGAAGTAGCAATTAGTCAATGCAATTTTCGACGCTCATCATGGGTCATCCGGAAACAGTTGCGTTATGTTTTTAAACATAGGGGTCAGGCTGTGTACATCCGACCTCCCCTTACCCCGCAATGGGCTTGAGCCTTTGAGTCATTGGGATAATGTTGTTGTTGTTTTGTCTGAAGCTAATCCCCTAATTTGAATATAAAATAGATGAAACAAATCAAAAAAAAATATTCAAAAATGGAATCATATCAAAATTGTACATATTCAGTTCAATATTAATTCCATATACACGTTATAGTTTTTCAACTTCATGCACCTACAATATTCACTATTAAAAAAAATAATAATAACAAAAGAAGCTTGTACAAAAATATAGTTCACTTACACTTCATTGAATGGTCCATTCATTTAATTTAAAGAGATATTGTTGCTGAAGATATTTTTTTTTTAACGTAAAAACATATAAAAAGGAAGAGTTGATTATTTTTGTAAATATTACACAAATAAAATAAATGTAGAAAATTCTTCTAAAAATATATATATAAATACAATATTATACATTTAGGATTTCATGTAAACACTCTATACAAATTTAGATTACTTGAGAAGTTAACTACCAAAAGTCAACCTAATTCTAGATTGAAATTCCTAATTAAAGAGATTAACTACCAAATGTCAAACTAATTCTAGATTGAAATTCCTAATTAAAGAGATTAACTACCAAATGTCAAACTAATTCTAGATTGAAATTCCTAATTTATTTTTAAACTATATATTTTCAGCTGATTGAAATTTATTAATCCTCTAATATTGGAACCAAACCACCCCTACAGCTGTTATTCTACTTTGACATTTATATTTAATTCAATGTTCAAAATTTGTGTTTAAAAATTAAGTTGTTTATGACTAATTCAAAACTTCTAGATAGGCCTTAGAATAACTACTTCCTCTTTCCCAATTTATACAACATATTTTTAATTTTAAGATTTATCTTTTATTGTAATATTTTCATATTTTAAATACTTATGTGTTTTTTAATTTTTTTTTAAATATATAAATTTTATTTAAAAACACTTGAGGATTACATACTTATATTTATGATCAAACCTAAATTATTTGCTCTTAAAATTTGACATTACCACATAAATTGAGATACATGAGTAGCAGGGCCAGGGCGGACCTACGTAGGTGCCATGAAGTTCATCTGAACTCCCTCAGCAAAAAATTACAATGTATATATAAGGTGGAGTTTCTATATATTTATACATATATTAATTTTGAACCACCTAAACTAAAGAAGAAATATAATCAAGTGGTACTACACTGTCCAACTTGGGTCACAAATATTAATGTTATACTTTACACTATCATTCACATATTTATATTTTTATTCTTCATATCTTCTTAATACAAATTCTGAATCCGCCATCAATGCTCAGCATGAGGTATGTTTGGCTCAAGCTATGTTATTAACCAAGATTATGGCCAGCAAATCATGGACCCCCAATATTTAACCTATTATAAGCCCCTACCATACTTAGCAATTTAGCAACAATACCACTAGATCTACCTTGCCCCCTTTTGATTAGGCACATAAAACTCCTACTATTTTCATATTAGATTTCATATTTCTTATATGCATGTTTTAGGTGTGTTTCGAATCTTTTATCGTCTGTAGAAAAAATAATATGTCGTAAGAATACATTATTATTATTAGTATTTATTAAAGTGATATAATTTATTCAATATTATATATACACACACCACCAAGTAGGAATCATATTGTGTGATTGGTGAATAATGAAATATGAATTAAACTTAATTTCCTTTTTATGGAATATTTTGGCATATGGAAAGATACGTGATTAATTGCAAATTTGCAATCAAGTCACCCCTCCTGATAATGACTTTCTAATAACTTTGTGTTGAGTTTTATTTTTTTAAAAAAAGTTGGGCGTGAAATGGTGAATATAATTGAAGCTAATGAAAGATCAATTACTTCATTTTCAATTAAATGTTTTTGTATAAACTTTGGATACGAAGTCATTTTTAATATAAGAGGATTTTATTCTTCAAACTGAACTTTTAGATATCAAATTCTAAAATGAATATCAAATACTAAATAAAAATCTTTTTTTAAATAAAACAGTAATAATGAGTGGAAGCTGCTGAAGAAAATAATGGACGGTATTTGTTACTTCCTTCGTTTCTTTTTAATTGTTATGTTGCATTTTTTGAAAATCAATTTGACTAATTTTTAAAGCTAAATTAGATTAAATTAACTTGATATTCTAAAATAAAAGTTTAGATATTCAAAAACTATACAAAGAATATTATTGATTGCAATTTTATTGACTCTAAAAATAAAAATTATAATAACTAAAATAAGATGGAGGAAATAAAATTTAATAATTTTTCAACCACAAGGTAATTAATGTATGATGAAATTTGCAAAGGTCTCCCAGTACCACATAATTGTCTTTAAAGTCATCTTCTAGAACGCAAGAATACGCATCAACTCTACCTAAGTTCATAGAAAAAATAAAATAAAATAAGATATTTGGGATCTATGAAATAATTTCATATCTGAACATTAAATATGCTGTATGCAACTATTTATTAAAAATAATAATAATAATTAAAAAAAACAACTCGTGCAAGTGTGGTTGGGTAGATTATTTAGA
The DNA here is from genome assembly GCA_011800125.2 of Solanum clarkiae. Lineage (NCBI taxonomy): Eukaryota > Viridiplantae > Streptophyta > Magnoliopsida > Solanales > Solanaceae > Solanum > Solanum clarkiae. Next base: position 26,096,369 of record JAABOM020000084.1, on the reverse strand, counting down.
CTTTTGTAGCTAATAATTCTATTAATTTAAATCATGAGGAGAACCCTATTTTTATGGGTATTCATATCACCAAAAGTTGTCATACAGTAATTTTGAAGTCGAGCTAAAAAAAAATCATTTGATTGAAAGTGCTTTATATTCAAAATAAGTTTCATTAGATATGAATTTAAATAATTATGATTCAAGTCAAATATTGAAGATAATATAAAAATAAGAAAACTAAAAATAATAATTAAGATACTCTCAATCCTGTCCACTAGCCACTATGTTAAAAATCTAACTTTAGGGATTAGTCAATTTGTGCTCTTAATTTGTGCTTCAAATCAAATATCGAAGATGATATAAAATTTAAAAAATTAATTAAGATACGCTCATTTTCCATCAATCTCGGATGGAGCCAAAGATTCACTATTTTTTGACTTTGGGGTACGATGGAATAAAGCAAAATGGTTCTTTAAACTGTCTGCGCTTCTTTCAATTGTGAAGTAGCAGTTAGTCAATGCAACT
>JAABOM020000084.1:26069390-26095762 GCA_011800125.2 Solanum clarkiae | reverse complement strand
TAACCTTAAATTAGAATTATTTATAATATACGTTAATTCATATTTTGAGCTACATTTAAGGGGTCTATGCCTTACACAAAATTATAGGGTAGGTACCTATGCAACTCTATAAATAATTTGTAGGTCCTCAACGAAATAATTGAGATGTTTAAAAATTGAATCATACAACACAATTATCTATTATATGACTGTTCATATTCCAACGTCTATAAATTCTAACCTTAAATTAGAATTATTTATAATATACGTTAATTCATATTTTGAGCTACATTTAAGGGGTCTATGCCTTACACAAAATTATAGGGTAGGTACCTATGCAACTCTATAAATAATTTGTAGGTCCCCAACGAAATAATTGAAATGTTTAAAAATTAAATTATATAATACCACTATCTATTATATGACTGTTCATATTCTGACGCCTATAAATTCTAACCTTAAATTAGAATTATTTATAATATACGTTAATTCATATTTTGAGCTACATTTAAGGGCCTCACACAATGAAGCTTCTCCTTATTAGCAAAAACAAAAAACAATTCAGTTCACTTTCCATTGAATAATAATAATACAAATTAGGATAATGTATAAACACGCGACTGTCTAATATTAATCTCTTAATTAATGATGCATTAAATATAGTGTCCTAAACAACCACCTATCTAACGTGGTCTGTTCTCTAAATTATTAATCTAGCAAGTTATGTCATATATTAGAACAATTCTATCCGATTAAATTCAGTAACTTTTATTTTAAAAAAATATAAGCATATTAGATTTGTAATTCAATAATTAAACTTGAAGTCATTATTCCAAGAAGAGATAAGTTTATTATACTAAATATCCTATTATACGTAAAATTCGAGAAAAAAGCTCGATCAAAAGGGTTTAAAATTTAGAAAAGTTAATATTGAACACTTCTATAAAGTCAAAATTGAATAATTGATGAAAGCAAATCTCTGACCTAGTCACTTTCCAATAAATAGTTGCACATTATTAACAGCCTAGCATAATTTGGCATGCTGTGTGCACAAATGCCACCCAACTCAGCCAATCCCACTCATTCTTCATATTAGCCCCACTTTCTTTCACACTTTCGAGGTAAAGTCTACTCTTTGTAAGTATTTAAAATTTTCGTGGACAGAGTTATCTGATGCATGTCTTGATGAAATAGTTTTAAAAAAGGACAAATTTCATATATTAAAGTTTTTACTATGTATAGAGTCTGGGAAAGGATTCGGCAAAAAGTCTATTATATATAGTTTTACCTTGTATTTTTATCAGAGATTGTTTTTAAGATTTGAATTCGTATCGCTTCCTGATATTTTTCACCGTATAATCTAACTAGTTGTTCAACATTAAAATAGATCGTTTGTTCTCAGGATCACATGACAATAATTTTACTTGTTACTTGATGAAATAATCGAAGCACATGCAAATTGATCCAAACAATATGTCATAAAAGTATGCACACTATTCCTTGATTGGTTTATGCTATGTTGCTCGAATTCCTAGAAATTAATGTCACATTTATATTGGATTCTAAAACACTACGCTACATATACTTGCCATCATTTTTGAAACAGAAAAGACATAAAATCCCCCAAAACTTGACAGCAAAACTTACTTTAGCACCTAAAATACACGGGCATTAAAACCTAAAAAATACACTAATTTTGAAAAATTCAACACATAACTGGCATTATCTTTAAAAAGTTTGAGCAACATAGGTTTTTTTAAGGAGAAATAGTGCTACAAAAGGACATAATTTAATGGCAATTGAGATTCTAGTGTCCATATTTGTCTCTAGTAGACATGATGGTAAGATCCAGCAGCATATCTCCTTCAAATAATATTGGTAACAAATCCAATAGAATTCAATGTTTGACAGAATTGAATAATGGTGTGTCTCAATTCACACCAATACTCCTGTAATGAACAAATCTGCTCAATGACACTTCCTATTATAATAAAATACATACAGTTGGCCATCGTTTTCACTTCTTGGACATAAAAATCAGAACTGACTGAAAAATTCTGATTGTTTATACTAAAACTATAGAGCTGTCATCTTGCCATGTTTTTGGAAGGATACATTTTTCATTATGGGAAAGCTGAAGGAAATTGAGCCAAAAAGATTGGTTTTTTTCATGTACAAAATAAAACAAAAACAAACCAACAACAACAACATACTCAGTGAATTCCCACAAATGGGGTCTGGGGACGGTAAAATGTACGTAGACCTTACCATTACCTCATAGAGATAAAGAGGCTATTTCTAGAACACCCTCAGCTCAAAAGTGTCAGACCCCAAAACAAAAACAAACCAAAAAACAAAAAGAAAATCCAATCAAGAATTCACCCCATATTGTTTCTTTGATCTAATGGTACTGAAGTCTATAAATAATTCCTCCTCACAAGTGTCAAAATTTACTTACAAAATATACACTTCAAACTTAACTATGTATCTGTATCCCCCCTTCTATACCACCAAAAACTTTTTTAAGTCTAATTTGATTGTTGAAAAACAAAACTTACATGTGTAAAAGGTACCGGAAACTAAATTCATATGGCACTATCTGAAGAACGTGGGAGAGGGGCTCGTTATTCCTTCTCTCGAGACAGCTGATTGCTTCTTTTCCGTGTTCGTTTGGAAGCTGAAGACATATCCAATCAAGTAGTGACTCTAGATCCTTTGCAAAATCTAGCAGATACCAGTCCAACAGCTTTGGTATAGCCACCAACTTCTTTGATGTTGAAATGCCAACGGATGCCTGCAAATACTCCTTCTTTGCAACTTGAAGCTCATTTTCAATGTTTCCTGCTGTGTATACTCTCACCTATTTAAGAAAGCTCCAGACTTAGCATTTTGTGTATAACAGAGGCACAGAAGCGTTGAAAATATGAAGATTCAGGTCGATCGTTTGTGGTTTTAACAAGTCGAAAATTATGTATCACAGTTGGGATTATTGCAATGATCAAAAGTGTCAGATGTTAGATATAAATAGATTAAAATTCCCCATGTGTAATACTTTGACGCAAAGGGAGTTTATAACTTACAGCAGGAGAGGAAAAACTTCCACAAGAAAGCGCAAATGTCACCAATGGTTCGGAGAACTCCAATCCAAAGATGCTGCGTGCAGTCATCTCGTCATTCTTTACACCCTTAGCAAAAGTCGGGTGAGACCAAATCAATTAGGGTAGACTTAAAAATTAAACTTCAGAAGCATAAGGAGGAGAAAAAGTAATTCCCCTCGAGTCAAAGACTTACAAATTTTGAGTGATAAGGCAACCTTAGAATGAAATGCTCAATGGTTATGGCATTAAGCAAGTGTCCACTAACATTTATTGTTGCCTGTAAAAGGTGGAACTTCACCAATTAAAAATCGAAGAATATGCAACATATCATTATCAACAAACTGAATTAGCAGGCTTATCGCAGAGAGACTACAATTGACTTGCACAAATAGGATAGGACACCGAGGCATTACCTTTTGCATCAATGCCACAACCATTTCAGGGTTCTCAGGTAGGCCATACTCCAGGAAGGCCTGAAATGTTAACCGAATGACGAATGAGTAATAATTAAAACAAAATCTGGAAGGTGGTGTACTCATAAATCAGTATACACAGAACACACTAAACTGTAGGAATCTAAATCTTACATTCATCATGCATGAATTGTAAATGTTGATCCAGAAAGCGAGCTTTTCTTGGTGGCTAAGGCCCTGTAAATTTGCTGATGCAAGTTTCTCAAGCAGAAGTCTGAAAAAGGACTGATGTAAGAAAACATTCTAATATAATATTCTGAAAGATTATATAGTTTCGCTAAGCTATATATTTACCAACTTACTTCAGTCTGCGAACAAGGAAAACGGATATTGTTGTTCGATTTGGATTGATAGAAGAAGCTTCAATTGCATATAAATGCTTATATGGACCGATATCTCTCCTTTCAAACTTTGAACATATTCCATAAGGATCTCCAAACTCCTTCTTCTCGATGCTCTCACACGAATTATATCCCGTCAATGAAGGCAATGTATCTGTCGTAGTCCTACCCTTCCTAGAGCTCATCCTGAGGAAAATATTCGTCAGGCATTTCAAAATATTTTCCGAGATTGTGTTTGGACTTTCATCTGGTGATGGATTTCTATCTTGAGTAACAAAAATTCTCTCTTCCAGACTACCATGGTACATTACTTGGTCCTCCACCTGAAAATCGTAAAAGTTCTATAATATGTTATGCTGCCACAAGATTCTTAAGTTGTAAAAATTGAAGGTCACTGAAATATCAACCTGCGATTTCTGAAGATCTACACGTTTCTCTGCTAATCTATTCTCAGCAGGAAGCTTCTTAGCAGGAGTTCTGACAGTTTTCACTTTTGTATTTACTGATCGATGCTTGCTTTTCGTGGATGACGATGAATAGTTCTCTTTTAAGCAGCTATCATCTGAAAAATATGAAATTCTATAAGGATATACTCACCCTCTTTACTCCAAATGTCAATTTCCTTTTAACATTGGAACAACGATGAATTCCAGTTCCGAGAGATTACCAGACAGAGAAGGCAAATGTTTTCCCGAGAATGAAGCTGAATTCGATTCTAGTTGGGACGAAAGCTTCGTTTGCTTCTGCTTTGGACTCTTTACTTGATTTTGCTCAATGGTATCAGTCACATTATCCATATCCTTCTTGGAGGACGAAATATACACCGCCTCATGATACAATCCTTGCCTGAAATGCACAACTTTCTCTTCGAGCCTAACGACTTCCTCCTCCAAAACAGCCACTTCAGCTAGAAGCTCCAGTGTCTACCAATTTCAAATTACATAATTTCACTTAGAAATGCAATTCACAAAACTTTGAGCCACAAATGAACTAAGTGGAAACCAGAAAATCTCATCTTCCAACTTATGACAACATCAATTGTATTCAATAACAACAACACACCCAGTGGAATCCCACAAGTGGGGTCTGGAGAGTTAGAATGTACTAAAACTTACCACTACTAGAGAGGCTGTTTCCTAGGACAACATCAACTGTATTCAAGTTACTCTAAATTATACATTCCGATAACATCATTGAAGAACAAGTAATACTAACATTTGGAGGAAGATAAGGAGGAAGACGAGGAAGAGCACCGAGGGGTCGAGTAAACGCCCTTTCAAGAGCTCTATGGACATTTTCCTCATGCCTGAGTTTCTTCTTTAGCTTATCAACCTACAATTTGCACATAACCATACCAAATTACACACTAATAACACAGTTACTGCAAAATCTAAAGAATTCAAGAATCAAATATGCTTACATCTTGTAACAATGCCATCTTTCTCTCCCTGATTGCTTTTCGCCTATTTATCGGTGTTTTCTCAGTACCCATTTTCCTGTTTCCTTGCACTTCCACTTTCTCCTTAAAACAAGAAAAAGGAGACATAAAACAATTCAGCTTCCGCAAGAAAGGAATTATAGATGTAACTGAAAAGCATAAAGCACAAACATCCAGATAAAAAAGAGGAAAAAAGCAAACATCAATATGAAACTGATGTGGATAAGGACCTTTTTTTTTCCTCCCTTTTTTTAATTCTGTAAAAACACAAATCAAAACCCTGAATCTGCTTAAGCTAATTGGATCATCTAAACTGCAACAACATAATAAAGATTCGATTTTTTTCACTCAAACTGCAAACACATTGAGCAAGAAACAATTTTCTGATAGATTTCCAAATAAAAAGGAAAACAAACCAGACCCCATAAATTTTCAACTCAAAAATTTCAGAAAAAAACTCACCTTTACATTCTTTGATGGGGTTTTCATAGACTGCAGACTGGTTCTTACTCTAGCATTCATCTTTTTTTTAACTCTAGCAGAAGGGGGAGTACAACCCAAATTGAAGAAACAGAGAGAAAAAGCCTCAAAGCAATGAATTCATTGCAGCAGAGCAGTGGTCTCAACAAAGCGGGAAACAACGGTGAAAAATTGAAATTGAATCCAAGAAAGAATTCAAATTGAACACCCAATAGGGTAAAAAAGACAAAAAAAAATGTTCAGTTGGATCCCAGCATTTTCTTGATCCGCGTGAAGTCAATAGCACCAACCCACCATTTCATCTTCTGCAATAATCCGTACTCACCATTTTCCAAGAACAAACATTATTTGATACAATAGGACCTGCATATATATAAAATGAATTGTTTCATATATATATACACACACAGAGAGAGTGGGATGGAGTGTGGGGTGGAGGTGGGGTGAAGGAGGAATAGGGAGTGTATATTGTTCTACTTGTGTTAAAAACTGTATATTTATTGTCTACATTCCCTCTGTGGTTAAAGAGGAGAGTGGGGATGGGAATGAACTCATGTGGTTAAATATAGTGGACATAAATATTAAAAACAGATTCAAACTATTTTTTTATTGTATCTCATTTAACGTTTTCTAAATGTGTATAATTTTAAAAATAAGATAAATAAATTAAAATAATAAATTTATAAAAAGATTACGAATATATCCTTAAACTTTTCAAACATACATATCAATCTACTATTTACTTGAGCAGCTGAAACTGTCTCTTACATATAAAATAATATATATATATATATATAATACAAAATACGAAAAAATTAAAAGAGAAGGATTAGATATATGGAGTAAAATTATTTTTTTAAAATAAAATAATATCTAAATTGTTCTTTGACGGGGCTCGGGTGGGAAGTACTACAGATTTGGGTAGGGGCTGGGCATACGGTGAGAGAAACCAGTAGATGGTAATACTTTAATATTTAATATTAATTAATAATAATAACTTTTTAATTTTTTTGAAGTGAGATTTTTATCCATATAGTAGACATACTATGATGAAAGTGAAATAAAAGATAGAGATATGTTTTTCAACTAATAAGAGATAATTTAGATAAGAAATTCTAAATAAAAGGAGATAATTAAAATATATTTTTGACATTTATCTCAATATAGCATTACTATTAATCCTGGAGTAACATGAAGAAAATTTAAAATTTTAAATTCAATTAATTTAAAATTATGGATTTAAATTAAATTTTATATTTATTATTTTTTAATCTTACAATAAAAATATATAGCATGTATACATAGAAAATGTTAAATTTGATTGAAATCGTAAAAACATACATTCATCTTAGTTTTGCCACAATTCTCAATTTATTCATTGAATTTATTGTTGAATTCCAATGGTATGATACTAAAGACAGATTCATCATAATTTTAGTTGAAATAATAGTCGATCGTTATGTTATATCATCTACTTTATAATTTTTGATTTAAAAACGTATGAGTAAATGTTATGATTGTTTTTTTTTGGCTAAGGGAAATGAATTATTATTTTTTAATTTAATTTTCAGTGTTACTCACCTAATCAAATATATTTTTAAAATTAATTTAGAATTAGATATTTCGCATACAAAAATTTTACATATTATATATCTATGTTTAAATTTAACACTCATTTATCACAGAATTAATTAATATAATGTAACCATATTGCCTATCCATTAATTAAAATTCCTAAATTGGTTTTAACTTTTATTAGTATATGATACTTATATTTCACGAGAAAGAGTGAAGAGCACATTAAAAGGTAAATTAGCTTGCTTTGTGAAAAAGCAAGCTAAAATGCGCATCTAATATAGTATATCATAGTGCCGTACGCTACCAGACAACCCATCTTTATGTATCATCATGAATTAACGTGCGCCATTACCTTTTCTTTAATTTGATTTTTCACTCACTATATATATATTTTTAAGGATGGAGCCAAAGATTGACTATTTTTTTGTTTTTGAATATAATGGAATAAAGTAAAATGACACTTTAAACTATATGCGTTTTTTTCATTTGTAAAGTAGCAGTTAGTCAATGCAACTTTTGACGCTCCTCATGGGTTATCTGGAAACAGGCGCTTTATGTTTTTAAACATAAGGGTTATGCTGCGTACATCCGACTCTCCCTCACCCTGCAATGAGCGGGAGCCTTTTGAGGTACTGGGGTATGTTGTTGTTGTATATATTTTTAATGAAAAAAATTATTTTAAAAGAAGTAAAATATTTTTTAGATTTAAATTTTAAATTAAAAATGAACGAGTATGTAGTACTCCATCAGAGCGCACACAATTATCATTTTCATTTTAGGGGTGATCCCTTTGCTTTATTTTTGGAACTTTGCTTGTCTTTTTTTGGTTACTAACATTAATGCCCATCAATTGTATCTATATTCTTTTTTTCTTTATTTATTTCTTCTTTTGAGAAATGTCAATTTTGAGTTCCAAACTCATCATAAATTTTGTAAATATCTTCCTTTCATTATTTGCAAAACAAATTTCCCTAAATGTTAGTGTGTCCATAGAATTTTGTACCACTTAGGATGTCTTGCTTGGGTAGAAATGCAAACTACTCACACTTAGATTCTTGACTTTTTGGAGTAAAAGAAGGCAAAGTATCTGGAGGGAAGAGTATAATTGGTGACAAGTATCTAAATATTTAAATCGTCTTTTAAAATTCGTTAGCAAGACTATGGTTAAGAATAATGAGTTCTCATTCATCTTGCTCAGTTATTGAACGGTACAAATTGTCAGTCAGCTAATGCTCGATGTGTAATATAATTTATAATTTTATATTTATAAGGTGTTAGATAAAAAGACTCCTTCTTTTTTAATTAAAGGTTTTAATTTAAATTGTGAGAACTGAGAAACCCCTCGAAAGAATTCTGTTTTTGTATGGACCATACATGTGGCATGAATTTCAAATTAACCATATCAACAAATTTTGCCTAAAAAAGTTATAGAAAGGAATAATTTGTTGGATATAATCTGGTTTGCTGAATGTGCATAATATAGTATATCCTCTCTTTAAAAAAAAAAAAAGAAAGAAAGAAAATAGGGATATTGTTTCAATTTATTATTAATTAATTGTCAACTAATGGTCAGAGTTCAATATAAAGCTACTATTTTTAACCAAAAGAAATTCATATCATAGAGAATTTTCTAAATTTTACTGCAGAGCTTATCCAGGGAAAAAAAAAATGTATGTGTCCATAAATGAAAATTAATTTTTTGAAAAGATAGTCATGTATTTAAAATTTTTAAATCCCAATTCACGGATTAAACTATCAACTCACATTCATAATGAAATTTTTCTTTTTCTTTTTTCTGTGATCTCCCCTCATTAACAAATTTTTAAAAGAAAATAATACTATTTTAGATAAGACTGAACGAAAAAGGCTATCGATAAAGATTGTGATATTTTTAATTAAAAATTTTGAAACTGAGTCATGAGTATGCAAAAAATTATGTCAATAAATGTTTCCTCTTTAAATTAGCCTTGCAATATGCATATAAATTAATCGAGATCAATAAAAATAGAAAAAATTTATGTGGATAAATAAATATATATTAGTTTATTAGCTAATATAACTATAATTTGATTTAATTATGGTTCACGGCAAAATCTAATTGTAATTACAATTTGAGTTTTATATAATTCGCACGATTTATACAAACGCTATGTACGAATATACAAAAAGTTGTGCGTGAATTAAATTATATACCGAAATATACAAACAATGTGAATTGTATACCGAATTATAGTAACATTATAATGAATTGTGTATCGAAATATATAAATGTTATTCAAAAACTATGAATTATATAGTAAATTATATAAATACACACAAATGCTGCAAATTATACAAAGACTGTTATAACTATAATTACAAAGAATAATTATTCAAACTATAATTGTGAAACGTAATTAGACTTTATATATTTACCATATTATTTGTGTCAAAAAAAAAAAAACTGAAAAGGCTGATAAAATCACATGGCTTCCTATTAAAGTGCTTTAAATTTGAAAGGGATTTATAAGGCCACCAAATAAATGGGAGTGATTGCCTTTTTCAATACTTGGATTTCACTCATTCACTTTGTACCTTTTTTTTAAAAAAAATTAAAAAAATGAAAAAGAAAGGAAAACTATTTAGTAGTTCTCAAAAGGAAATATGTTTATATTCAAATGACATATTGTTGATCAAGAATCTAATAATTAATGATTTGGTCTCTTAAAAGTTTGTTTATTAAATTTAAAAAGCTTTAAACATTTAGCTAATCAAGTTATGAACCCCAAATCAAAAAGCTTGTGATGAAAAGTAATACTTTGTCAATCTACTCATAAAACATATCTAGCTTAATTATTTGATACTCAATTTCATCTAACTAAACAATAAACATAACTTTAATAATTAGGCGGTACCACATTTGAAATTTGATTTAATTTATATACACAGTAAAAAAAATATTATACTGTATTAACTTGTTGTAATAGACCAATTAACTACTTTATTTGTGAGGTAATAATCCACGTTATTTTTGAAGGATTGATTATAATTATCTCTTACTTGAGCTTACAAAGGATCACCTCATTAGTCATTATCAAGGTGTTGAAACATAAAAAAATTTAGGAAAAAATACACAGATAAATAAACATATATTAGTTAATTAGCTAACATATGTATAGTTTGAAGTAATTACGGCTCATGGCAAATATTTAATTATAATTACACTTTGAGTATTATATAATTCACGCGATCTATACAAACGTTGTGAGCGATTGTACAAACGCCGTGCGCGAATTAAGTTGTATGGTGAAATATACAAACACTGTGAATTGTATAGCGAACTATACAAACGTTGTACATGAATTGTAAAGCAAAATATACAAACGTTACATAAAATCTATGAATTGTATAGCGAATTATACAAATGTATACAAATGATGCAGGAATTATACAAGCGCTACTATAACTCTACTTATGAAATGTAATTTTTCAAACTATAACTACAACGCATAATTAAATTTTATATATTTATCATTTATGAAATTTAGTCACTTCTTTTCCATCGTTATGAGATAAAAAAATTATTATTTCTGATAAGCCTCGACAAGGCCCTTCGTAAATTATATTTGAAAAGGTAATTTTATATTAAGGGGTGGTTTAAAAAGTTTCTTGATTACTTTCGTTATGCTAGACAAATAATCTACCAATTAAAACATAGAAATTATTATATTACGAAAAAGAAATAATTATTATAGTAGAAATAAAAGAAGGTGATTCATGATTAATACACATGGAAAAGTGGGTAGCATTATTAGGGGTGTGACAAACTGAGAAAGTGATGTGGACATACCACGCTCTCACCACGTGACAAACTCCAAATTAAAGCACTAGTGATATTTCATTAAACTTTCTACTTTAGTATTATTGTTAATTAATTAGATAATTAGAAATGCTTTTTGTTTTTGCCGTGCATTTGTAGATCTAAATATATAATCATTGAATTATGTTAGGACATATAATTTATGTAATATTTATATACGTTTATATAAATTATAATTTTTGTATAGTATTTATAAATTTCGCTATACAATTTTGTACATTGTGTTTGTATAATTCGCTATTCAATTCACAATATCTATATTTCACTATACAATTTGATTCGCCGTACAATTTATGTATACTCGCGCACAACGTTCGTATAAATGTCGCGAGTTATACAAAACTCAAATTGTAATTAGACTAAATGTTTGCCGGGAGCCGTAATTAATTCAAACTATAACTATGTTAGCTGATTAACTAATATATGTTTATTTATTCGTGTAAATTTTTTATTTTAAATTCCTAAATATAAGATTTGAGGTTCCAAGTTTAAATTGTAGATATTATAAATATTTTTTTGAAACTCTTTTAGTGAAAATTCTGAATTGTCGTTTAACGTAATATTGATGAAAATATCAAAATCAATGTAGTCTACGACCAACAATAAATCACTTAAAGGAGTTGATGTAAGAGAATATTTTTTATTATCTGTATATGATTTTATTAGCGTAATTAAGGGAATTAATTGAACTAATTAATATAATGTACTATAATTATAAAGAATTATAATTTAAGAAGATTAAATAATGGGTTGATGAGAAAAGCAAATGGATTGGATTGACAGTAACGCCTATATATGTTTTCTAGCAATAAAAATCTACGAGGGAAGACATCATTGTCTCCGTGCACGCTAAGTTTTGGGGGGACAAAAGTACGACTTTTAATTAAAATTAACCCAATTAATTAACCTTGCTTAAGCGGCTGTCTAAATAATCTCTTTTTTTTTTTAATTAAAAAAAGGTTTAACTTATAGAAATGACAATTATAAGATCAACTATAATATAATATTATAAGGTAGTGAATGTTGAATTGTTAAAGATCAGCATAGTCACGAGATAAATATTGGAGATACGGATGTTAACAATATAGATGTGCGATTATATCAAAATAATTAAATAAGGGTAAAAATGATCATATTCGTTGTAAGATATAAGTCTTTTGAGATAGTTCTGACATGTTTTGCATCGGCCTATAGATGCATTGATCTATATGTGTGAAATTATGGCAAGTAAAGATATTAAAAGAGGATGAAGTAGACCTAAAATTACATGAAAGGAAGTAATATCTGATGGGAACGGTGCTCAACAAGAATATCAAAATGACAAAGAAAATATATAGGAAAATATCAAATACTAAATGTATCGATTCATTCTGTATTCTTAAAGAATTTAATCTCTTTGTTGTACCTAATGTTGTAGATTATTTTGTCCAGGATAAAATGGATATATATGTTAAAGAAGTAGTGATATCTTAAATTTCAATACATCAGCGAATTGAAAAATCAACAACGAAATCACAAAAATACTCTACTTTGTTTATACGAAAATATATGCAGAAAAAAAATCGATGTGAGAAATGAGAGAAAATCCCTTTATTTATAGATAATAAAGGATAGTATGAGCATGTGCTTTGTGTCTTATTGAAACGATCACAATCCTTTAGAAAAAAAACACCTTTAAAAAAAGTTACAATCTTTTTAAAAAGTCATAATTCCTCAGAAAACTCACAATCCTTCATTTTTTATTCACACCTTTTAAAATCCAACAGTAATCTCAAAAGACCTCCAAATATTTGGCATCAAGATAGACTTAACTAGTATGATGTATATAATGGAAGAAAAGTATTCAAATAGGTGATAAATAGTACATACTATTTAAAAATGAATTTTAAATTCGTATAAAATTTGTTCTCATATCTAAAATCTTAACCCCAAGAAAGGAAATTTAATGCTCGAGATCTTATCGTACTTATAAAAAAATCTTATTAATTATAATATGTATCACAATATCGCGATTTCGATTTTCAAATCAATCAAAGTGTTTCTATATAATGGTCTATTTTCCTATTTCTATTTTGGCATTGCTTCTCTTAGATCTCAAAACTATGGGGGACCAGATTCATAATTAATTTATACTAGATGCATTCAAGATTTATAAAGACACTTGAGGTACATGATTATTTTTAAATGGAGAGACATTGAACTACATATATTAAACATTTATTTAACTCCTAATTAATAATTTTTCGTATATGACAAATCTCATGTTTGACCAAAATAGAAAAATGTTATATTCATGCACCAACAGACATTGATGAATATGGATACTCTTTTGTGCATTACTGGAGAAGATAAATTATGTCTATTCCAATACAAACAAATTTAATCTCTGATATTTTAGTGTTTAATTTTAAATTGTTCTAATTATTAATCACTTCTTTAAGAAATAGATTCTGCATCTCATAGGAACTCGACAAGTTTAGTATTTTATTTGTAGTAGTTCAAATGTTTAAAATTCCTAACTAGTCCTCCTATACACACACACACACACACTTATGATAAGTATCGTCCGTTTTGGCTCAATATAATATATTTTACAAACTTGTTTCATCGACAAAGCTATTATTCAGTTCAAAATATTTATATTATATCTTATAAAACTCTTTGATGCATCTATTATGTGCAGCGACGTCTAAATCATAAGGCCACTAACGAAATCGCTTGAATAAAAAAATTCAATAATTTTTTTACCTCATTTAACTTAGTCTGGCCTGTCCTATAGGTGCCGTTGGAAGGCAGAGAATGTGACAATGTACAACGCTTCCCTTTACTCCATAGGGTCTGCTCATCAGTTGCAGTGTTTGGTGGCTCGAAATTGACTTGGCTTCGCTGATTGTTGTAATGATTGAGAAATTGAATAGTATTTAATTAGTTGTAGCTTTGATGTAGCTATCTATTTTGTTGTCTCATTTATATTTTAACGATTATCATGAATCAATAATATTATTTTTTTCCCCTTTTATATTCTTATCCCCTCACTATTAAATATTTTAAAGTCTCTCAAACGGTCAAACTTCTGTAAAATCTATTGTTTTTGTATATATAAAAAGATCAAATTTATTTTTTAGTGTTGTCTTCAAATTTAAAATACTAAAACGAATCAACACTATTTTAATCTCATTATATCAACTTATCAAGTTCAGCATAACACTATTTCGGTATCACTATATAAGTTTTTAGAATTTTTGAGTCAAATTTTATTATTCTAATTTTAGATTATATATTTTTTTAATTAAAAATTTATATTGTTTACATCTTCACTTAACAAAACGTCCGCGTACATCCTTCCTTTTGAAAGCACACTTAAAAATTACATTAAGTATATTATAATTATTTAATTTAACTTTTTAAAAAGATTTTTTATAAAATTTGACTTTAAATCCTCAAATTTATTGAGACGGTCCTGATTGTACTCACTTACTATTCATAACTAGTCCTCCAACATATTGTTCTTCGTATTAGGAAAATCAAACAACTATACAGTAATCTTTTTTTGTTTGTTTGTTTATTGATGTTATGATTGAAACTTGAAAGAAACAATTACTTGGTTTGTCAACTCATGACTCATAATTTGACTAAGGAAAAGATATAATTAAAAGAATTGATTAAGATTAGATTACTAATGAACAATAATGTATGATTGTGGATGAATCTTGATCTCATATTTTCAATATTTTGTCAATTACTCACAAAACAAATAATGATTTATAAAGTAACAACACATGTTACTGTGTTAATTTGATTGGATGCTATATCATTAATCCCACAAGATAAACCTAAAGACAGCCAATTGATTAGCAATATAACCAGCTAGCATGTTTTATTATTATTTTAATTATTATTATCACTATGTGTATCTGTGTGTTGTTTGAGGTTGTAGATAAACCAAAAGTCTTCTTATTATTTAGTTGTTCCTTTTTTTGAGGATTTTTTTTTATTCTATAAATTAAGGTTCATTTCTTCTAATTTGGTACTCTGATAGCATTTATAATGCATTGTTAGGGACTTTGAGATATAAGTGCTATATTATTGTTCATATGAATTTCTTTTTATTTTTATTTGTGGTGTTATTTCTCTCAATAAAGTGTATACTTTTTATACAGTGGATTGCTCATCTTCTCTTGTGGAGGTAGATCGATTGACTGAACCATGTAATATGTTTTGTGTTTCTTTTGGTACATTTCTTATTTATCTTCTTACTCATAGTCTATCGAGATTTGCTTTGCTAATTTTTGCATGTCACTTGATTATTTCGGTCATTGAGATTATTCCTTATGCAATATTTGATTTGGTATAAAATAATGTATATCCTATAATTTTGAAAAATTTATTTGCTTATAAAAATACTCTCCACAAATATATGGTGGAAAAACTTTATATGATTTTGAAGGATAATTATATCTTTAATCAAGCTAAACATGCATTGAAACTCTCTGCATCAAATTTCTGAAATGTTGAAGTTTATATATATATTAAAGAATTAAATATAATATTAATAATATACAAATTTAATTCATGTATTATTTTTTCGGATGCACTCCATCAAACAACCATTAAATTCATAATAATACAAAATCGTACTACTGATACTTTGTTTCTATTTCTTACAGAAAAAAGTACTGTATTTAATATGTCTTAGAGTTGCAGGCGCACCTGATAGCAGCAAAAATAAAAGGGTACAATTTAACAGTATGATATTATTAATTACAGAATAGTAGTCTAAATTGACATTTCACCCAAATGTCATCATTTTTCTGATTTAATTGATATAGAATTTAGAATATAGAATTTAATACTATACAATATTATATGGTCTTTAAGTACAAACGTTAAGATCTCACAGACATACGGATAAATAATAAATATAACGATAACGTTGTTAGAGAGGATTCTGATTTTCACAAAAAGGACTATACAATTGCACCCCACAATTTGTTTGGTAAATAATAAATCTGTCCTGCTATTATTTTCATTGAAATGTCATAAGAGTGCAAATAGTCGGAAGATTTTGAGTTCGAGCTTTTAGATTTATTTATTAATATTAGATTTTGAAAAATAAATAGTTAGATATAATTAAGATCTTAATATATAAAAACATTGAATATCAAATGAAAAAAATTTTGAAAATATTATAAAAGCTTTTCCTTCCACAAATAAAGGTGAGATTTTTAAGAAATAATTTTTGATATTGTATCTATTGATCAAATTAATTCAGATTTATATAAGAAAAAAGTTCTAAAAATTTTTTTGTTCTACAAAAACTAAAAGCAAAGTTTCTTTTTAATAGCCTTTTGAAATTTGATATTTATTGATTAGATTAATCTATATATAATTGTATCGCATAAAATTCTATTAACGAAGGAAACAGTTGTAAAAAAATTTAAATTTTAAGAGTTGAAAATTGAAAAGATGTTCCACCATTATTAGAAACAAAAATTCTTTCACCATGAATTAATAGAAAATTTATATTATCAAATATGTTTTTTTAATGTATTTTTAAAGATTAAGTTCACTAGGAAAACACATGATAAGAAATTCGGAGCTCGTGGAGTATCGATTAAATTCGGATTGCGCACGATAAGGCTCATTTGGGAGTGACGCTCCCAACAGAAATTTTTTCATTCTCAGAGTTTAAACCCGAAATCTCTGAGTAAGAGTGAAACACTCCTATCAGTGCATCACAACTCATATTGACATGTGTCATATATATCTACACTAATTGATCATAGTTTCCCATCATCAAAAATTATTGTACCTCCCTTCTAATAAAGCTTTTTCTTTTTCATTACTTTATCAGCCTTTTTTTTTTCTTTAGCCCCTCCACGTCTTTTCTCCTTTTAGCAAAGTAAACATTAGAAAAGAAAAAGATGTTGGACCATTGTCAACAATTATCTTAACCAAAAAAATAGTGGTTATTTTAATTATCACATTATTATTAATTTTGACATCAAAAGGACAATTTTTTTTACAGTAGATTTTGGTCACAATTGCTTAGATTTTCTAATCATTCTAAATTTGGCTGGAATATTCTATTTAGTAATTTTGGGGCACAACATGCTTGATCCATTCTAAAATTTTAATAAGGAGAGATAATCTGCACTAGGCAAACCCAATCGATGAACTCGACCCAGAAGGTAAATCCCTTGCTTTCATTGGCAAGGAGTTTCGAACTTGAGACATCCAGAATGAAAGTCTCAAGTCAAAATCACTTATCTACCTCAAAGGATTAAGTAGTACAATCATAATTTGATTGTTTTGTTGAGTCATATAAAAAAATCAAGAGAATCCAAGTGAGCTATTTTTCATAAAGTTGAATTGGTGATCCGTAGAATGAATCGAAAGTCGGATTATAATGTCAAACTGCGAGCTAACTTAGATTCCACACAAAAAATGTTAATCAGATGCAAATCTAGAATTTAAAGATAAAAAGGGCAACACAATATATGAATAGGTCATATATGATTTCTGAACTAATAATATTTAAACTATATCACAATCAAAACAATTTAGAGAAATAACTTAGTTTTATGAATGGTGCAAGTTCGATTCTCAACGCTCTCATTTGTCCTTAATGGCAACAATGTGCCACTCAACCGGAAGCCAAGTTACAATATCAAAATACGAGCTAACTTAGAACTCTCAAAGGGTGCTGGTAAATTAAGACATCAAAATAATGATTATGAAAGTCGAATTCCACTGAAAAAAAAGTATATATAACAATTCAGTCACCAAATCAATAAATCTTTATGCGTGCAACCTACACTCAACCAGGCCAAGTGTCAGGCCCTGATGAGTAGGAGGGACCGCAAAAAAAAAAACTCTAGCAAATTGAGATGAAAACAAGAAATGGAGATAAATTCATAGTCACTTGTGATGAAAGTCAAAATAAGTACTAGTACTAATGGTCCTTACTATATTTAGAGGTCCCCATTAATGTCCCTTCATCTTCATGGGTTTCTGTAGATTTTAACTTTATATTATATAGTACTTCAACAGGACATAAAACAGAAATAAAATTAGTAGGGAAAAAAACAGTGACATTGCACTGTTGCTATCATCATAAAAGGGCAAATATCAACCACATGCTAAAAAGGTATACCCTTTTTCATTTATGTTGTACAATCAAAAGCTATGTACTTTTTATCCATCTTGGGAACTTGTAGCTTTAATTTTTTATCAACATCAACTCTTAGCTGTCTTAATAATCTTTATAGTAATGTTTATATAAAAAAATATTGTATGACTTTAAGGAATCTGATGAGACTCATCCAATATATGAAGAGAATTTTAGACATAATCATCATAGTTTTGAAGCCTTCAACATTATGAAATGGATCATGTGAATGACTATGATTAAGTGCTTGTGGGCACTATTGTGCAACAAGTCACATATGTAATCCAAGAAATGATGGCATGGTTAATGAAATGGTAAACATTTCATGTGAATATTTGTAAAGGAAAAAGAGACAGGTATTAAATATATTCTTAAACTTAGCACGAATTATTATTGATAGTGTTAAAAATAACTCTTTACTTGACTAACTAAACTTAAATACACCTATGATCTTGTAACAAGAGGGAGATACACCCTCTGGCCAAGTTAAAGAGTGTTTTTAATACTTATGATAGTTCGAGGATGAAACTAATAATTTATGTCAGGTTAAAGAATGTTTCTTTACTTATAGAATGTTTTAGATAAATCTAATTTGTTAATACAAATATAAAGTTTGAAAAAAATATATTCAACTAACCCATAGCTTTAAAAGATGCCTCCTTACTTGGCCAGTATGCATAAGTCGACTTAAACACCATCATTATCAAAATCAAAAGTGATCAAAATATCGACTATAATCATCCAAATTCAGTAACTTTGGTTCACATTTTTTATTTATTTTAAAAATTTATTAAATACGCATAAATTATAAATTCAAGCTTATAAACTTTATATTTTGATCCCGCACTTACAAAAATGTACTATTCACCTTGAGAAAAGATTGAAGTGTACTCCAGAAACAATAAAGTCAGAAATTGATTTGATTTATAGGTGACATTTCCACATTTTTGTAGAAGTAGAAATTTTGGTAAATAACTTTTGTACGAATTGATTTGTTCTGACACTTTTTATTTTGGAATCTTCCTTTAATATTTCCAGCTCATCAAGTTGAACCATTAAATTTTACTGTCAAATACAATACTAATGTAATTTTATAACTTACCCTAAGATTATTTTTGATAAATTTATAAGTAAATATTATATAGTGTTGTGTGGTCCAATATAAACAAACAAAAAACAAAAAAGGGAAAAAGTTAAAAGAAAAAAAAAGTTAAAATAATAAAGTAAGAAAGGTAACAAAAGTATAGTGGGGATCCATGCCTAATTATAGCGACAGTACTCAAAGGATCCATCTTCATGCATGTGCTTTTCGTATTCCGATTAGTTTATGTGCATTTTAATTAATATTTATATTATCGAAATTTGGATAAATAGAAAAAGTTATGAATTTTAATTAGTAATTTAATAAAAATAATAATTAACATGCTATCGCTGATTAAACTATGTTAATTTTATGGAGTATTTTACATTATATATAATTGAATTTCATGATCCAAGGTACCTTTCGTATAAATTAAGCCAGTGTTTCCAAGTAAAGGGATCTTATACTCAATATTTTGAAGATAAAAACAAGAAAATAAATGAAACAAGAAGAATTAAAAATTAATTTTGAGAGGTCTTATTGCAAATATGAATGAGTAGGAGGAGCTTATATGCTTTGTGCAAATAATTTTGTATTGCGCATGCTTTCACATAGAATGTGTATTGAGTAATTTAATTCGGAGAAAAATATTTTTCGAAAAATATTTTATAATTTTTTCATGTTGGTTATTTTTTAAAAAAAGCAAATTTATTTAAAATTGAAAAAAATGACTTTTCTAATGAAGGTACAGAAAATAAGTTCGATATCTGACATTTCATATTAATTGTGTTATTTCCACCCTCCAGCATACTTTATCTTCAGCTTCACCTCGACCCGAGTAGCCTCCATCCCCCCAAAACCTGCCCACCCCATCTCCATATAAAAGCAATTATAATAACATATCTCGTGCAATTTCATAAGTAGAATTTGGAGAGAATTGAGTGTACATATCTTAGATAATATTTTTTGCTTATGAAGTAATTACAAAATAAATAAGTAAAAAATCCTTTATTCCCATGAAATAGCAGCTTGGGCTAACAAACACAGGCCTGCATGTGATTTAAAAGCCCAACAAGTCGAAGTATTTCAGCCCGCTAGCTGGCGATCTCTCACTGATTTGTAGGCCCAAACGATGGTTGGTTCTAAATTCTTTTCTTTCCACTGTTGCATTTAATCAAACTGACGATTCCTTCGTTTCGATTTGTTTGTCCTACTTTTTCCTTTTAGGAAAAAATACACAAAATGGGTCTAAATTGAACTTATTTATCTTTAACAGACCAAATCTAAATTATTTACCCTTAATGGGATCCATTACCAAAACTATCTACCTTTCTATCCACTTACCCCTTTTTATTTTGCGTGCTGACATCATGTTGATGTCAGCATAAATATTATGAAATATACTCTAGTGTGATACTCTGGCGGTATATTGATATCCAATTGGTATAATAGGTTTTTTTTTTAAGAAATAAATAAAAAAATTATTAAACTCTAAATTAGTAAAAAATATATTCGTTATATACGCTGTCAGTATATATATACCATATTGGTATCATATAAGATTGAGTTTAATCATCTCTGATACTCTGTTGGTATATGCATATCATATTGGTATATCATACAAGCAGGTGCTGATGTCAGCATGATGCCGCGCGCAAATTTTAATATTAGGGGGGCAAAATTTTAATAGTATGGGGGTACAAAATGTAAAGGGGTATATGAATGTAAATAGTTTGATTCAAAGGGATACAAACTTAGTTTTTCCTTTTTTAAAAATCCTTTTAAGGATAAATTACACAAATACACATCTTATATTTCTATAATTTCAAATAATCCCAACTGTTTAAATTAATTACAAAAATCTCAACTTTTCCTTTTCTCTCACCAATCCATTGATACAACCCCCATGCCGTAATTATCACCCCCAACTGATGCCTATTTCTTAGGCATCAGTTTCCACCACTTCCATATTTATTGCATTGATTCCTTTTAAACTTATAATTTAATTAAAACTCAATCCTTAAAAAATTAAACAAATCAATTTCTCCCTTTTTTCATTCTCGACCCAAATCCCTTTCCGAAGAGTTCTCTCCCTTGTCTAAAATTCTCCATGGCTAAGGATAATTCCCCATCTTCCCCACCACATACAATACATGCACCCACAAACAATGAAAAAATCGACGAAATCGATACAAATTTTTGTTAGTTTTGTTGTATTTTTTGATACAAATATAGTATAAATACTATTTTGTTGACTTTTACATCTGCGTCTATTTGTTATTGTCTCTTTTTACAATAATATATCATCAAATATATGTTTTCATTAATATATTTTCTTTTGTATTAATTATTTATCGTATAATTAACATAACAAATCTTGTGAGTTGTATCCGTGATCAATAATCAAATATATTTTTTTTCATTTTTGTGAATACTGTATTAATTATTATGCATACTATGTGTACGTTGTATGAACACCACATTGTTGGTATAATTGATATATCAACAATGTTTGTTTCTTTTGGTGTATAAATATTGTATCAACGCACATAATTCTGTTTGAACATTGTAAAATCTCAATTTTTATTGTATTATACTATTTCTATCAATAGTTACAGTTACTGATACATTCTGCAATGAAAATTTTGCTTTTGACATATATCAACATCAACACCTCGTGTGTGAATTCTATATCAACAATGTAGTGATTGTATCAACAATACAAGTACAATAATATCAGTTGTATCAAGTATATACTATTTGTATCAACCTTTTATTATCTTGTTTATTAGCGACACTGATACACATTTCATTAAATGTTTGCACTATTGGAATGCATCAACAAGTTGCAAGCAAAGTTGTTGATACAATGTGTTTTATCGAATTTCAACATAATTCATAGACCCATTCGTTATATCAACAGTCTGTAACTCCCCATCTGTTAAATCAACAGTATCAATACACAACGGGTAAATACCAAAACCTGATTCCTTTTTCTTTACTTCGACGTATAGCATTACACCCATGTTATTGCGAATTGTGATTGGCGACAAATTTTCTACCACGATATTTCTGATCAACAACTTTTTTCTCTGTTCATCCACCCCCAACTCGACAGTGATGACTGCTTCCAGATTAACAAATGATATATTCTCTCCAACAACTATTCCATCACTCTTATGACTTATGTATACAACATCGTTTTTCCAAATTCTTGAATGTCGCAGCAGGATTGATACATATTCATGCCACTGGAATTTGTAAAAAAAATCACAACGTTCTCTTGAAATTTTTTTGTCTGGATCTCCTCGTCAAACTTTTTCTTTTTAAAAATTTGAAATATCTAATCTGTTACCCATACACAACTATTTAACTGAAACTATGAAAATATTTAAGCGTGATTATAGGGATTAATTTTTAATTATAGTAACAACTCTCTTTTTAATGCAACTAATTTATTTACAACCTAAAAATTCGTTTTGTCTCAATCCACGACTCATGTATAGATTGAATATTAAAAAGTAGGGATTTTCCGTAATTTTGAAAAAAGTCGAGATTATATGAAATTAACGATATAAAGTATGAGATTTATATAATTTATCCTTTTTTTAATTTGTCTAAAAAAAATTCTTTTCTTTTTTAGCAACCTTCTAAATTTTAACGGTCTATATGACATATTTAAGATAATATTCTATTATATTTGACACATCTTTCATTTAACTTTATAAAATTCAAAAAATTTCTTTATTTTTTTCAAATTTTGTGCCGCAAATGGAAATGGAGGGAGTAGTAACTTGGTTGCATGGACAACTAGTTTTCTTTTTAGTTCTTCACAAATTTATTATAATGCTATGCCTTTTTCTTTTTAAATGCGTAAGAGATTTCGATAACACACAAAACCTTATTGTTCTTTGTTATGAATAATTGAGATTATACTATAAAATGTAGCTTATGGCTACTTCTTAGGGGGAAGCTTTCCACTAAGAAAATAGGAGAAAAAAGCCATAGCTCGATTTGGTTGATACGTTGGAACAAAATGCCCTGCTCCTCTTATTGTCACAAATGTCAAATTTTCATACTCCTCCACATATCCACCAACCTGCATGGGGGCGTACGTAGAATTTTTTGTAAGCAGTGTTAATATTTAAATAATTGAAGAAATGAACAGATCATAAACGCAATAATTAAAAATTTAGAAAAATACAAAAAAATTAAGTTTACCTCTCCTTCTAAATACCAAGGGTACCAAGATGTCTTAACTGATATATTTAACTTCTTTATAACATATCTTGTATCTGTCACTGGCACTGCAACATCCATGTCACCACTGCAAAATATATTTTCATGGCACATTATGTTGTGCGGTTCGAATTTCGAGTGCGAAACTTTGACCGGCATAAAATCTTTAAACATGAAAGGATCACAATCAAAACAAAACTCGTTTGACTCTTGAAGTCTCGAAGGTGTCACATAAATTGGGAAGTCGGTACATTTTTCTATCAAATACTTACCTATACAGCCAAATCCTTAATCCACTCTTCATCAACTGATGTAAAAGTGGCAAGACACTCAATGGTCTATCTTTCCAGTTGAGATTAAGTGTGTCACTGTCCTCAATTAAAAGAAAATTTATGATTAGTGTTATAATTAGCTTAAAAATATGCATACAATAAGAAAAATAACTTTTCTTTTCACTAAATCAAGAGCTTTATACTTGCAACTTTCCCATGGATAAGGAAGATTTGTAACGTTCGCGTGCATGGCCTTCTGAACTTCTGGTACGTTAAAGTAGGACTGAATATAACTGGGAAGGCATGGATCAACATCCAATATCTATTTATAAGAAAGGAACAAAACACCGCGAAAAGTTAGTTGTTGAACATTTTTCTAGTTTTTTCAGGACTAAAAATGATGTAACATATGCTTACTGTAGTACTTGAGAGTGATCTGCTGGTGCACAATGGCGCGTAGACATTGTAGATAAATATATTTCCAATTTCTTCGTTGATTTTGTCCAAATACGCGTTGCATTGCACAGATGCAGATGATGGAGTAGAAAAATTACAAGTCGATATGATTTTGTTGTATAGTTCATCTGAAATCAGTGCATGAGACCAGTAATACTCTCTTGTTCCTTTCATGTTGGCTTCGAAATCTACGTAGGCGTTGCCAATCTGAGATGTGAATTCGATTGAACAATTAGTCTGTAGCTCGTAAATAGTACGCTAAGATGAGGGGAATAATTTTCTTAAGGACACACTGAGGGCTCGATGTCTTTGTTGTCAATTTTATTTTTTGATTTTCTTTACAAACTTTGTTTTCATTACTAGTTTTAGTTTCTGGTTCTGAAAACTTGATTGTAATCCTTGTGGTTATTGTTTTCAAATAACAAAAACTTACAGCAATTCCTTTCAAATTGATAGTCTTTTTGGAGTACTTCAATATAAGGTGAGCAAGCTGAGGTACATAATGTCCTGCGTAGCTCTCTCCAGTAAGGTAAAAGTCCCTTGCTTTATATTCTGGAAATCGTTGGAGCCAATTGACTAGGAAGGTATAAGAATCGCGAGCTGTAGTTCTGTCTCCGCTAAAATTATAGTCAGAACTTGTGTTTGTATATGAAAATCCAACGCCAGCAGGGGATTCGAGAAATATTATGTTTGCCTCTGATGAATGTAACGTAAAATTCATTAGTATTTGGTTTATGTTGTAAAAGATATTGAGTGAACTCACCAGAAATCCATGAAAATTGATTCCTTTGTAGAGTGCCATCTTTGTTAACTCTAAATGGACCAAGTTCACCAAATGCTCCTCCTCCAAGTGAGGAACAACCTGGTCCTGCTTGTAACAACAACTCAGTATAAGGTTATACTGACGTGTATGCAGACCTTATCCCTACGTATAACAGAGGTAAATTATATTTTGAAAAAAGAAACAAACCTCCATTGAGCCATAAGACAAGAGGCTTAGAAGCAGAATCTTGAGGCGATTCGACGAAATAATAAAACAAAGCTCTTCCAGCAATTGGATCAACTGTAATATATCCTGAATATTGGTTAAAATCTACATGTTCTTGTTGACCTGGTAATTTTTCAATTTTATCATTCTCTTTGACTGAATTTTGAGTCCTAAAATGTACTGGTGAAGTCCTTTGTGGAAGTGTTTTTTGCTTGAAATAATGACCAATTGGCTTTATGTTTTTTGGTTTATAACAATACACTAAATTAGATAAAGCTAACAAGATTAGGAAAAAGAAGTAGAAAGATGATGTTTTAACCATTTTTAAGTAATGTAAGCACATGATTATTGTCCCATTTAAATAAAAATTTTGCGTCCGGCCAATATTGTTAATGATTTTTTTTTGTCTTCTTTTATTTTATTCGAAATTTCTAAACAAAATGGTGGTTTTCACTATTCTGTTTTGTTTGTAATGAATTACCTAAGTTGAATATATCCTGGGCATACGACGCATTGGACGGCTCAAGAATATTCAATTGCAATAGTTCAGTGATATCGTTCATCCTGAATCAGATTTTAGTGGAATATTTCGTAGATATTACTTTTTTTGTTTTGTATGTCAACATTACTAAAAATAATTGTTCTAAATTACTCCCTCTGTTTCATTTTATATAGCACTTTCTTTTTTGATCTGTCCCAAAAAGAATGTTATCCTATTCTAGAAATAATTTATCTTTAAATTTTTATTTTTTTTTACTCTTAATAAATTGATTCTCAGCTACACAAGACTACAACGAATAGTTTTTTTTGGTCGTACTTTGTTTTCCAAACATCTGGAAACAGTCGCTTTATGTTTTTAAACATAGGGGTTAGGCTGCGTACATCTGACCCCCCCTCACTTCGCAATGAGCGGGAGCCT
>JAABOM020000084.1:26018839-26069290 GCA_011800125.2 Solanum clarkiae | reverse complement strand
AAACAGTCGCTTTATGTTTTTAAACATAGGGGTTAGGCTGCGTACATCTGACCCCCCCTCGCTTCGCAATGAGCGGGAGCCTTTTGAGGCACTGGGGTATGTTGTTGTACTTTGTTTTCCAAACACAGGTATATTCCCTGTAGTCAAAGACTGATAACAACTTTGTCTTGTATTTTTGGTGGTTGATGTAGATGTGGAAAACATCTTTGTAATTTGTACGTTTGTCGTTGCCGAGGAGAAGGAGCTTGTCATCACAAGCTGAAATTTAACGAAGTGTTCTTTATATTAGTCAATTTGGATCATCTGTTAATCATACTTTAATGAAATAGTTAAGTCTCTAGAGAGAATAAATTACTTCCTCCGTTCAATTTCATTGGTCTCTATTGACTTGACACATAAATTATTATCTATTTATTAAATATATTTATTTATTGTAAGTTAATATTTTTTTTACGTAATTTTATGTCTACCTTATCAAAAAAGGGGTTTTAATATCCATCCAGATTTAAGTTTTAAGTCATGGTTCGATTTTCTTATTAGGTCAATAGGAGGAAAGAAATTTAACCAAAAGTTAAATGAATTTTTTTTTCTTATTATGGTTAAATTTCTATACAAAGAATTTTTTTCAATTAAAATAGACTTGATCTAAGAAGAAAATAGACCAAAAAATTTCGAATAACAATAATAAAAAGTTTTTAAAAAGGAGAAAACGTCCCCAAAAAACCTAAAAAAAGAAATTCCAAAAAAGGTCTAAAAACCATCCAAAGAAATAGGAAAAAACTTTCAAAAAGTAGGCTTGATCCAAAAAGAAAATAGGCAAAAAAAAAACCTTTCTTTTCACGTTTTTTCTAATTATTATACTATTATTTTAAATAATATTAAATATAATAAACATAATAAAGAATAAAAGGAGAATATTATCTTATTATGGTTATAATAAATATAATAAAAATAATAATGAAGAAAATTTGCTTATTGTGGTTAAATTCCTACCAAATCTTTTTTTTTCAACTAAAATAAACTTGGATCAACAAGAAAATAGTTTAAAAAAAACTTTCAAATAATAACTTGAAAAAAAAACATCCAAGAAAAAACGCAAGAAAATCCAAAAAAATAGACAAAAACTTTCAAAAATAATTTTGATCCAAAAAGAAAATAGTCAAAATAAACTATCAAAATAATAATAATTTTTTTAAGAAATGTCCCAAAATAATAACAAATATAAAATCTGTCCAAAAACAAGAAAAAAGAACTCCAAAAAATATGAAAAAGGTCAAACTCTTCTACTGATAATTTAGTAATTAATTTTTAGGATTGAAACAAACACACAAAACATGAGGTTCTACAATCCAATATTAATTCCAATTAGACAATTACACTAGAACACACACACATACACACACATATATATATATATACACACACTATATCAAAAGTGTGAAGACCCTTGAAAATATTTTTTAAACTTTTCGCTCTTCATTAAAATACTCTTTTTTAGATAAAGAAAATTCCTATTATTTTTCTTAATTAACGTGACGCATACATATAATGACACACATGTACCAAAATTAGAAAAATATAATTTTCACTTAAATAAACATATTATTGCATATATTATAATTTTATTTAAATAAATATGCTAGTGCACTAATTATAATATATTTTTTATTATTTTTATATGTAATAATTTATATTGACACGACGCATGCATCGCATGTACTCTAAACTAGTTGAGAAAAAAGAGAGTACTCATGCCTTGCCAGCAATGACACTACGAATACGTGGAGAAGACATTGGCATAGGGATGCAGACCATAGAGTGAATAAATTAACACACTACTATAAAAGCGTGCTACTTGCCATGATTTTTTTATATTTTTAAATATCCAGATCAGTTCTTGCACTTTAATTAGCTTATGTACCATGTAACTTTCAATCCACCAAAGGTTGAACAAATAGGAAAAAAATCACCTAGTGTTTATTGATCTCTGCTGGAATTATGAAGAGTCTCAATCAATCAAGTTCATTGATCGCTAAGCCACACCCTTGAGTTTGGTACCATGATTTCATCTTTGCAAAGGCAAATTTCTCATTGTACGTAGCTTCAGAAAAATGGGAGCAACCAACAACTATTTACAACTTCAAGGCCTTATGCAGCAAGTTTGGGTTGGCCAATTTTAATCCCATATTATCAAGGATCTGAAACATAAAAAGAACTCAGGCATAACAGGAGTAAATCTCTGCAGATGTTTGAGTCAGCCCTCTCTCCATAGAACTGTCATGTTACTGTATAGCAAAATTACGAGCTCTCACCATATTCCATGCAGAAAGGTCAAATGGAGCATGAGATATCAGCACTAGAAGTAAAAGAACACAAAAATCAACATATTATGCACTATAATATTTAGATAAATACATTTGGCCTTGATGTCTCTCTTTTGAGGAAATTAGTGTTGGAGTATGAACATGGAGGAGACCGGATTTTGTAAATTCTGAAGACATTAGGCTTCAAGCCATACAAATGTTACAGAAAATATAGAGAGAAAATAGGGGTATATATCTACATATGGAACAATTACAGTGGAAAGATCCTATTCCAGGAAGACAGCCTTACCTCACAAGAAAAGCTTCCTATACAAGCGGGGAACACCTCCGCACGACACAAACTTTGTCTCCTCATATGCTGCGGTAATTAGATCTTACACTTCTACGCAGGAATGTCACAAAGATCTCAAAATACTTCACAGCATTGAAGTTACAAGCATGAAAAACTTTTAATCAGCTTTGTCACTGCAAAGATGACAACGAAGTGGAACCAGAGTCCTCTCAGCAAAGAGAGTGAAGATGCAGCTATATCTGTAAGTAACATATAAACTATCTTAGAGAGATGTGCGCATCAATCATTTTAAACATGTCTATCTGTCCTGTGATGAATAATATGAACTTTGGAAAAATAATTTACCAGAAGCCACACTGCATGGATCTTAGACCTTTTGGACTTGCTCGTGGACTTTTAATGCTTCCATAATGCTACTTACCCACCTGCATCATGTACTTCATAGCATCAAGTAGATCAAATTTAAGCATATCTGACAAACACATAATGGAAAGTGGAAACCAATAAATAGTCCCTGCTCCTACATATCTCACTACCTTCCTAAAAGAGTCAGCAGGAGAGGTAACTCTCCTTCGGGTCAATGAGCATATCAATATATAGTCTTTGCCCCAATTGAGAGAACCGGGTCATATCACAAATGCTCATACTTGGCAGTTAGGGAATAAGCCAAGAATTAGCACTTGACAAGAAAGATTTTCCACCACACTCCGTATGATCATTCACCAAGCCACTCAACCCTAGCTCCTAACTGCTTGAGCCTTCTCAATGGAATAACTTCAGTACTAAAAGTACTCTACTTACCAAATATAGCCCTACAAAATAGTAGTAACAGTAGTAGAAGTAATCACCAACAACAACAATAAAAAACCAAGTGTAACCTCACAAGTGGAGTATGGGAAGGTGGTGTGCACCAAACCTTGCCTCTACCTTGTGAAAGCAGAGAGACTGTTTCTGATAGACCCTTGGCTCAAGTAAAGCATATCAAAACCAATAAGGAAAGGAAATACCATACTGAAGCAACCATATAGAAATAATGGAGAAAAGAAATGGTAGCAACAACAAAGAGTACGATAACCGAAGCAAAAAAGCCATGTAATCATAAGTAGTAGCAGTAATTTCAAAAAATCACTATGGCGTATTATAGAGCTACTATTAAGACACAAGAAAAATGTTGTAACACGTAAGAATAGAAAAGGATGGGTCTTTTTACTTCTGAAGTGGTTTGAAGGTGAACTCTTGAAAGAAACAAGTCTCATTTAACGTTGAACTCCAGAACATTGAAAAGGTTGAAAAAATAATATTGTGAATGGTTACAGGAAGGTTAAAATTTCTGAGAGATAGCCCTATGCAGCAAGAAGCTAAGTCTCATGAAATGGTATCTGGGATAATTCCCACTGGTTTATTGTATAATTTAAATAGAAAACTACACACGTTAGAAGGCACAAACAAAGAATATATGATCCCTGGATAAGACTTCTGAATTGAGAAAACACAGAAAGAGAATATAAAGACAAGACCATAATGCTATACAGTCTTTTATTTGATGCTTTATTCTCTTCTCAATTCTCACAGCCAACTCCTGACAGATGGCAGTTGATAGTTACTTCACAACAAAGGAGATCATACCAACTGCATGAGGCAAACATAGACACTAAAATAGCAATTGTTTTACGGTTTTTCTTGCGAAACAGAGTCAAAGTATCTTATAATATTAGGGACACAACTAGAAAGGGAGAAAGGTTGAAATCAAAAACAGAATAACAGACTTGGATCAACAAGTTACCCTTCAAGACCGGGACTTGTTGGATAGTATATATTTCTGAACCCAAATTTTTTAGCTGCAGAAGCTGTTGTCTCCCCAATACATGCAACAGCATTGTCCCACTGTCTCGATGTAGGAATAATGTTAGCCCATACCCTGTCAAATAATCCAGCAGAATGAAAAAGGAGAAAGACAATAAAGCCTCCACAATTAAGGTAGAAGGATAAAGAACATAAGGATACGGTTCTGCTCCATGCCCAATGAACAATATCTGGGAACATCAAATATTTTCTAGCATGTTGGTGGAATTACAGCCATCAGCTACAGAATTAGTGCACTTGCTAATGCCAATATGAGATCTATGTGTCATTCGTCTAATTTTTATACAAAAATGAATAATTTGGAGCATTGTACCTGAGGGCAGAGGGAGATGCTACAGCAACAACAGGAGCAGAGAGTGCTAGTTCAAGAAGATATTGATCAACGAGATTGACTGGTGCCTGCAAGAAATGGAAAGATCATATGCAGAAAAATGTATCTAATTAGTTGTGGTGCTCTATCTAAACTTCAATCATACGTCTGGAAGAGTACACTGGTCTCGTATGAGTAAAAATGCATTTTCTTTTCCAATGGGGCAATAAAGAAATATGATACCGTTGTGTAAGTGTTCAGCCGAGTAACATTGAATCCCCGCCCAGAAAGTCCTTCCTCTGAAATAACGGAGCCGTATGTCAGTTTAAAACTACTCAAGATAGTTTCGTATTCCCAAAAAATTTGCAGACTAAACATGAACTATAAGGGTGAGACAGTTGCAAGATATCAAACGAATCAGGATCTTGTACGGATATGGCCATGCTGAAAGGGAAGGACACCATAGAACAAGACACCACCACAGAAACTATAGATCCTCCACAGAATCAGAAAAACCAGAACGAGAATACATGGAAAAAGAGATTTCTTATGCAATCAGATTGGTGGGAGAATGAGGAGAGACAGAAACATAAAGAGATGGAGCAATATCACACACACCAATGTCAGTGCTGGCTTTTGCTGAAGCAGGATAAAGAACAGCGCACTTGTCGTTCCCATTCTTTGGAAGCTCCAAAGCTAAAACCTTGCCAGTAGCTGAAAAGGCAATTTAGAATGAAATTTTCAGGCAGGCAGGCAAAAACATAACATCAATCAAATTTTTACTGCGGAACAGTTTGCAAGGACAAAAAGGTATTTAAATGAATGACAAATGCAAGGGATTCATCCCTGATGCACATGTGTGTGCCTTATGCTATTTCCAAATGTCAAAAGAACAAGTGGGAAATTCGCTCAATACCCTTCGATGGTGCAAATGCCACATCAAGATACTGCTTTGAAGACTGAACAGCTTCATCAAATATGCTGGCTGTACCAGATCCGACGACCGCTACTCTGACAGATGGGGTCCCAGCAGCTCTAAGTAACAAATTACAATAAGTATGGAGGACCAGAGAGTGCAAAAGCAAGCATAGATCATTTAGACAGCTTAAGGAATTTGAGGCTTCTGTCAACAAATAAACAGTAACGAAAAACATTTATAGTACACTTCATATTTTTGAGAACTAATTATTGTACCATTTTTAGTTAATTACTTCATTTTCCAACATAAGTACACACATAACAGGAAACACTCTAATGACTCTCGGTTTTTGTTATGCTGACAACCAACTGAGAGTCTTTTATACAAGCTTTCATTGCTTCATTTTGGAAAAAATCTACAGTTGATGGGATGGATGGTGCAACCAGGACTGGGGTGGATGATAAAGTGTATTGATCCTATTCCAAGGTACGGGGGACTTAAGTCCACATCAGTTTAGTGGAGAGCTGATGTGGGACTTATATAGCTTTGGGCTCTACCACTTAAATAGCTAGCTATTGGGGCATGGTTCTCCCTGGGTTGGTATCAGAGTCATCCACCGTGCTTCCCACCTTGGATGTTTGACACACAGCCGTCAAGGACGAAGGATACGGAGAGTGGTGGTTTGTAATGATTCTCTAGTAACGTATCAGACTTCAGTCCCACCAGTTTGATGGGAAACTGATGTCGGGCGGGTTCTCCCACCTCAATAACTAGCTTTTGGAGTGAGTTCTCCCTGGGGTGTATGATAATGCTTAGCAGGTGCCATCTGTCACATAAAGTTACACATCAATTCAG
Organism: Solanum clarkiae; assembly: GCA_011800125.2. Lineage (NCBI taxonomy): Eukaryota > Viridiplantae > Streptophyta > Magnoliopsida > Solanales > Solanaceae > Solanum > Solanum clarkiae. The sequence goes on along the minus strand of JAABOM020000084.1, from coordinate 26,062,727 downwards.
TGCATAATCAAACTAAACATGAGAATAACCATATTATATAGGAAGTATTTGGATCTCAATACAATTGGCTAGTTTCAAATTTAGGGAAGTCGAATGAAACATCTTCAACAAGTAGATAAGATTCTCAAACATTTTGAGAACATAATTTAAAAACCCAATTTGTCTACACAAGGCAAGCAGCAACATTTGAAACACAGCAATGACTTGTTTTACTGACAAGTCCAATGCCAAATGATTAAACTTAACAACAGATCTTGTATATCAAATAAATCATTTCCGTCTTTGGTAAGTTTACCAATAGTTATAGTCATAGTGATCCTCCTATTCAAATAACAAAGGAACTGTACTAAAGACTAGTTAAAACAATAATTTAGTTATTTAAAATCATAAGGTGAAGAACTTCAGACAAGATTAACCCTCTTTACTGGTAAATTCAACCAAATCTTACTTCCAAGCATCAAGAAAAACTTTTCCCGCCTCTGGTGAAGTAATGATAATCCAGTCAAATGCAGCCTCTGTTATCACAGAAGAAACGGGAAAAAGCATAAGCGCCACTGAAGACAGCAGAGAACATTGTTAATCTGTTAGGTTCCCCAAATCTAGTGAGGACTTTTATAGGTCTAGAACTGGTCAATCATAAAAAAAATGTTGCCAATATAAGTTATAAAACACCAATAAATAGTAATTTACAACAGGAGGACAGAAGTGTGCAGACGTGTGCAAGATACTCAGGCTGAGCTGCTACGTCTCTTCTTAATAGCAGGAACATCCTCTCTTGCAATCTGCTACAATATGTAGATAGCAAGAAGGGACAATTTCTATATGTAGTCCTCTTCATAATTCTTTTAGATCCCAACTGTATGAGTCTTCTGTTATGGTATATTCATCTGCTTCTACATGATATGCTGGCTATTAGTGGCTTTACACAATTTATGTACCTATATTATCCATAGCAAGGCATGGTGTTCTCATCTTATTCTAGTTATCACCTAGTGTTTACTTTGTTATGAATCATTTAATTGATTTAAATGTGAATTGTGAGGTTTATTTAATTGTCTATATATTAACCTAAAGAGCAATGGCGTAATGAATGATATTACATTCTAATGTTTATATTTGATTCTCAAATCACATTTCTTGAACCAAAGATCTATTCATAGTTTCATGAATTAGATTTCAACTATTTTTTTATTTAATCCAAATGAGAGGAATACGATACTTGGATGGTTTAGAATATTAATCACATCATACGCACTAGGTCCTTCTTGGAAAAAATTTGTAAGGCCTGCAGCAATTAAGAGAAATCAAACAGCAACTTTCTTTTTACTTGTTCTATAAATTGTTCATATTTTATCGAAATTTCTTTTCCGTTAAGCCTAAGTACATAATTTTACTCAAGGACAAATGTTACTTCCCAAGTGTAACTGATAATCAGAACTGAATATAGTCTGGAGAAGGTAAGGAGTCCTGCAACGCATATCGTGGTTGCTGGCAGTCAAGCTTGTCTATACTACATTAGTTGAATTTCACAAGGAGGAAGTAATAGTGGTGATATTAGTACTTGCTCAGCAATCGCAATAACAACAAAATAACACACCAATTGACTGTTTGATTTATACTTTATAATAGCAATAGCAATAAAATTGAAGTTATGGAAGTACTTAGTTTGTCCGCATACATATGCTATAGCAATATCTCAAAGCAATGGTCTCACTTCATTTGTGTCTGAATGCACAATATGCTATTATTCAAAAAATGTCGTCTCCATAGTCTATAATTCTCTTTTGAAGCCAACATAAAAAGGAAGACCACAAAGGTACTATTGTATGCACACACACATACGCACCCTCCCACCCCACCCCACCCCAAACAAAAAACAAGCAGCAAAGAAAATCTCAGTGCTCATAAAAGTTCCAATTTTGCATATTCAATAAATAGATAACCATACACTTTCCTTGAAAAATACATCATTTGACCTTGAAAGATTGAAAATTTTGTATTTAAAGAAAGAGCAACTACCTATTTTGTTTAGAGTTCTTATATAGAGAACCACTCTAACCTTTAAACCAAATTGTCTGTAGATAGTATATATTGTGACAAAGCAAATCAAAGGCATCAGAAGAATCAGCTAGAATTCATACAATGAACAGAAATGAAAAATGCCATAGAAATAAACACACAGATGATCGATACTGAGTCTCAGGCAAGCAAATATGAACTAAGATTTCCGAACCAAAGCACAGATAACAAGAATCTACCACTTAGTACAGAAGTGAGCCTGTCTAGATCAGGTAAGTGCATGTGCTGAATGAGAGGAAGCTCAAGAGAATCAATCCCATGTCTGGCCTGTAAGCATGAAAAAGAGGGAAACATAATTTTATTTTTTTGAAACTAGAGGGAAAAACATAATTATTGAAGATGCCAAAGTTACTACTTTCTAGAGAGACATCCAAGCTAAACAGTTGCTTGCCCCAGGTTTATCTAGTCTACATCACCGTGACCTTTGGTATTAGAAACTTGGTCTGATGAAAATGTCTTTTGTTCTCATTCATGATAATTTCTTATATATCCTTTATGGATACCTTTTCTCTACTTCAGTTATTTCTTCTCTCTATCTTACAGGGAGAACCACATGAGTCAGGAAAAGAATTTGAAATCCCTTTGGTGCATTCGCTTCTTTTCGTCCCTAGTAGAAAGCAAACAAAAATATATGGCCAGCTAGGTAGTGATTTTTATAAAAACGTGTGCTTGCTTTGACAAGATATTTTCCAAAAAACAAGTTATATTTGGGAAACTTCTTGTTGAGGATCACATTTTCATGAAATTTTTGGGTATTAAAGGCATAATAATGTGTGATTTTTTATTGGAGTAACTACGAAATAAGACTTGAGAGATTGTTGTGAGTAATATTTCTGGCAAAGGAACTTCAGAAAATCACTTAATTCGCAGAACTTTTCAGAAAATATTTCCTTTATACCAAGCACACCATGTTGAAAATTCAGAATGCAAGAAATGTATAATAAAAAGGGATGCACATAGTTTTACCCTGTGCGCACACCCAAAGGTAGCAGATGCGGGTTTTCCTTGTCCTAGGCAAAAAAAGGTATGCACGTGATTTAGTGCTCTTCACTACATCATCTGTCCAAAATTCATGCCTAATATCCTTCACAATGCCGCTAAACCAAATGCTTCCAATTTCTAGACTAATTTGTAGTTCACTCTTCTCATCTCCAGGATAACCAGGGGCAAAGGAAGAGTGTTGGCTATCGGTTCTGTCAAACCCAATAATTTTGATTCAAACTCAATATTTGTCTTAAAAACTCAGGATATTTGTGTGAAGATTATTAGTTTAGAATCTAGAACTCGTATATCATTTTATCATCCTAGAAATGCAAGTGATCAGCAGCTAAAAGTTTCAACTAACTTAAGCATTTGATCAAACATTTAATGTGTTACTCCCTTGACACCAATGTAGCTACAAACAAACACCAAAATTTTCTCTCTTACGTCACTCACGAGCACGAAACCACCACAGAAACCCCAGAACTTCGAGATAACAACATACAAGTCCAATTAAAACTCAAAATTGAAGAATCAGCATATAAACGATTGAGTACCAGAGCATTGATGAGCTTGCCGTTCTTGCCGCGTTCTCTGGTTACAACAACTTTCGGCTCCTTCGTCGAACACGAAATTGGGACCGATGAAAGTGAAACGCACGCCCCGACACCGAATGGACGGCGGAAACAACTACGCCGCTGCTGCGTGGTGGAGGACGACGTCGTCAACGGAGGAGGAGAGAAGGAGGAGACAGAAGACATTTGTGGAACGTGCGACTGGCAGCTGTAAGCCTGTAACCGATCTTAAGACCGTAACGATTTAATCACCGGTCAGTAAGTACTCGTCACCACAGACCAATTAAGAAATGCTACATGGCACTGCAACAAACAATAACATATCCAAGGAAATAGTACGGAGAGAATATAATATAGACATACTATACTTTTTCACTGTACACAATATGTAAAAGTTTAAAAATATTTTTAAATTTATGATCTAAAAATTATATTTATATGGCTGAAAATTATTTTGTTGAGAGTAAAAAAAATTTTTAAAAATTAAATTGTTTCTAATTGGAGTAAGATATCATTCTTCAAAGGACAAATCAAAAATAAAAAGGTGCTACATAATTAATAGTATTGTAAAAAGATATTACTTTCTTCGTCTAAAAAAAGTGATTTAGTTTGACTTGACACAAAATTTTAAAAAATAAAGAAAATTTTTAATCTTGTGATCAAAATTATCAAAATGATCTTTGATCTTGTAGTGTTAAATATGTCACGTGAATAACTAAAAGTAAAGTATTATAAAAAAAAAAAGAATCATGCTTTTTTGAACAGACTAAAAAAAAAATAGATCATTCTTTTTTAAACAAATAAAGTATTATATTACTCCTCTTTTACTTATATTAAATTTAATGTTTTACAAAATATACTAAAGTATAACAAACATAAAGGAATAAATTTTATCTTAACTTTAGAACTGAATAAATATTATTAGAAAAATTAATTTTAATATAACAAATAAATAAAGATCGATACAGATGAAACACCTTCCAAGTTAAAAGTAATCTCAAATCTCAAAATCTTCAACTTAATTGGAGTATTACTTCCTTTATCCAACCATTATTGACTTTGAAAAGGAATAAATGACAAGATAATTTATCAAATTATTTTTATTAAATATAAAAAAATAATATTACTTTATTTAATGATAAGGATTATAAATATAGAATGATAAATTATTTATTAATTTTATAAATTTGATAAATATTATTGATAATTTTAATATAATATAATGAACAAATAAAAATAAAACTCTTTCTATCTTATTTTATATAACACAATGGTTAGAAAAGGAAATATTTAAAATTTATAATATAAATTATGTATGAATATTTATGTGATTGAAAATTATTTTATTAAGAATAAAAGAAGAATTAAAGATAATTATTTTTAAGTTTAATGAGATGATATTTTTTTAAAATGAATTAAATTAAAAAGAGCATCGAATAAAATGAGACCGCTGAAGAAGTTACTTAATTTAGTAACTCCAGAATGGGGGTCTATATTATCGACACGTGTCGAGTCTGAAAGGATAAGAAAAGAAATTGTGATCGTGACATGTATCATATATGGGCCCATTATCTCCTGTGACCTGCCTACGGACCATAGTAGGCAATGATAATCATCTGTTGTGCGGACGAGAGAAACTTTGATCCAAACCGTTCGTTCAAATGAACCGACAAGCAAACGAAGATCAACGGCTGTTATAAGTTTGTGCCTATGAGTTTACATATGAGTGGATACAGGTGAAAAATATTGATTTGGAGGTGAGTTGTAGGGACAGGATCTCAGGTGTGTGCCCCATGATGCAACAGATTTAAATAATTACTATAATTAAATTTAATTCTTTTATTTTATTCTCAAAGTAAAGCTAATTAAGTGGGGACATTAATTAAATAATATAGGAATTTTAATAAAGTGATTCTAGTATCATCTATTCCTCTTTCGGTGAGACAAAAGTTAAGTTTGGAATTGTATAATAATCAAACCAAATCTGGTTAGTATATTTTTTTCCTTTACTAAAAGTTTCAAATTTTGTCCATACTTCACGGAAAATTACACATTTAGCACTCTAATTTTAGAATGCGACTATAAAAATTTTAAATTCATCATTAATAAATTATTTTAATCTTGAATTTATTATCATCAAATCGACATAATCTCCTTTTGGTACGAAATAATTTAGTGCATGCGTATGCATGCCTTGGGCTAGTTTCAAAGGCATAGAATTTTTACTATAATAAGTAAACCAAGGGAAGTTTGTAAGAGTTCTAAAGAAGAGCAGTTTAGTGCATGTACATGCATGCCATCGGGTAAAAGTTTAAATTACCTTAAGAGAAAAGTATTAAGTATTTTTTGAAGCTCACCAACTCTTAATCCTAACCAAACCTCGTACATTAGGCGAGAAATTACTGTGTTGTAACAATTTAGTACATGCGTCGCATCTGCTAAAATATTGACCAATTACTGTGTAGTATTAATTTCAACAGTATTTTTTTAAAAGACATGATATCGATTTAACTAGTTATTTTTTACTTTTAATGAAATGATTTTCAAATACGAATAATTTTAAACAATAAATTTCAAAAGTATCGTTTTTTTCTTAAATTCACGGCTTCTTTATTTCAAGCCAAATCATATCTTCTGGTTTCGAACGCAAACTCTTAAGCTGATACGTATTGTATTATCATTCAGAAGCTGTCGAATTGAAAACTGAAAGTTTGTATTATCCATACTTTCAATTTTCAATTCAACAGCTTCTGAATTTGTCACTGAATAAATTACGTAAATTCTATATTCACACCGGCAATTCATCTGCCAAAAAGTTGAGCAAGGGGCTCAACTCCAAGCCAACCCCCCCCCGACTGATTCTAGTCTTCTACTGTAGAGGCCAACGATAGACAATAACAATCTCCAAACGTGCGCAGAAAGAGATGAAGTAGGGTTCCATACATCTCGAATGCACTCATACCCCTAGACCAAAAGCTCGAGAGCTCCCGCTCCAACAGAAGAATTCATGAAACAAAACCAAGACTCAGAAAAATTGGCAGTCCAAGTAGGGTGTTTTCTCCAGAAAAGCGAAGACAAGCTCATCAGAGTTGCAGCAAATAACCATTGCACCTCTGCATTGGATCTCACGTATTTTGGCCAGCCATTACAAATAACACACACAAAAAATAAAATAAAAAAATCAAAGAATTGATTTGCATCCAGAAGACCTGAATATTTTGCAAGCACCATTTTGCTATCTGAAGTACACAACACGTACCACAGTGGATGATTATGATTTATTCCATCCAAGAAGTTTCATGTCTAAAATCCAAACTTCTAAATAAATGTTTAATAGAATCCCTAGGAGACTAACACATCCCGTCAAAATTCAGTCCACTCCTCATTTGGAGGGATTTGATTAAATTCTACATTCCGTGCTTGAAACAAATAGATTACGCTCATTCACCATTCAAGCAGAGGAACTCTGTGGCAGATTTTCAGCTTACTTGTTGCTGGTGAGTACCATACACTGGATAAGCCCCATAGGCGGCAGCATACATCCCTGGGTCATGTGGTGGTGGGAATGCATATCCATACCCATCATAGAAATGCCCTCCATAGTATGGCCCAGTCCACTGGTTCCCAAAATCAGATCGTGACTGCAATATTCCATGAGAAGAGATTGAGTAATACAAGCATAGATAGACATGCTGAAGGATATGGCATATAACAGCTTAGTTGGTACCGGATGCAATTTATCTGAGAGTATAACAGTTGGTGCCAGATGCAATTTATCTGAGATCAGTTATCAATGTCATCCCAACTACCAATAGTTATTTCACAACCATGGCTTCTCGATATAAATTGTTTAGATATATGTAAGTAAGTATTGATGAAGCCCTTTTTTTTTAAATAGATACTCCAACTTCTACCAACAAACACAATTTAGAGTTTCTATAACTCAAAACAAATGTTGGACACAAGAAAACCTATTGAGATCTATTGAATTATCGATTGGGCTAGCCTCCCAACAACGCGTTTGATATGGAATCGCAGAACAACATAGGCACCTCCTTACAATCCTTCAGAGACAGATGCTACCCAGTGATCATAACTGTTCTAAGCATTAGCCCACCTGTCTTGGAGATCCGGTTTTTCTCCAAAAGCCTAAGTCTTCAAAGAAGGCAACAGAAAGCAGACAGGAAATTGATGCAACACAAGCATAAATGGAGAACATGTAAAGAACCTGGTGTCTAACTGCTTAATTGGACCAAGTTGAAATTTATCAGACAGAACATATCAATAGGCTATTACCACCCTCAAAAAAGTGGGGAGAGAGGAGCAAATATTTTGATCACCTTACAGCATAAAATCAGAAGTATGTTATTATAACACACTAAAGCTTCCTTGATGGCTTATGCAACTTGAAAATAGATATTCCTATTTCTACCAACAAGCATACTTGGGAGTTTCCATAAGTCGAGCAAATGTGGGAGAATAGAATAAGTATGAGACATGACAGATGCTATCCACTAGATCTATGGCTTGTCCTAAGAATTCAATGGCCTTTTTGGAAATTCTTTTTTTTTTTCAAAGTCATGAATTTCAAAGAAGCAAACAGCGAAGAGACAAAGGCATGATGAGAGAAAGAAAGAGATAACACCTGTTTATTTGCTGGATTTCGTCCCCAAGAAAGGCGCACTGTTTGCTTGCCAATAGCAGTACCGTTCAACTTCTGTAAAGCTTCCTCTGCATCATTCCTGCCATACAAATTATATAGATTTGTTACTGAACATTTACTGTCTAATAAGATATCTAACAACTTGAAAAATCAAAATCCACAAGCTACCTGTTTGCGAATTGCACAAAGCCACATCCTTTCCCAACTGGTATTTTTACAGAAACTATTTCACCATACTGTGCAAAAGGCTGTCTGAGATCTTCATCACTGACATTGGGGTCAAGCCCTCCAACAAAAATCTATGATGATACTGATTAGCCAAAGGGACTCGAAAATTAGAAAATGAGTAAGAGAAAAGAATAGAGTAGTTAACAAACTGTGGTATTTGTAGAATCTGCATCAGGTTGTGATCCTTGAGCTGGTCCACCGTTGGAGTATCCACCTACCCAATGCAGTTCAGAAGCAAGTATTAAGAAACACAAAACAGTCAACTCGACTACCACAACATCCACAGTAATTGTTTGAAATTATTGGACCATCATTTTGTTGTTTGGACTATAAATACAGTAAAACCGCAAAGGAGAAACTACTACCTGCAACTTATCGGAAACTGCAAATGAAGTGAAATAGGAAACAAAACCTATGGTTAATTAGGAAAGTAGCACATTAATTTAACCTGTTTGCACACCCCAAAGGGTAGCGGCTGCGGGTTCCCCATGTCGGTAAAAAAAAAAAGAAAGACATGAAGACATTAAAGTAAGTCCATAAATGTAAGGCAAGTAGTCAGAGAAACATGCGTACACAATATGACAAAAGAAAATCCTAATTAGGAAAAACCAAATTCTAAGCATCCTGTAACAAGAGGAAACAGGTGTAACCGGAATACCATGATACTGCATATTAGTCAGTAAGTCCAGAAGTGATGAACTTTTCTCTACAAGATCGCTAATACTACAGGGTGGGGGGTTGCACATGTGTTTTAATAGCAGAAATGACAGTGGCACCAAAGTGTGACACTCTTTTACAGTTACTAAATTAGAAAAAGAACAAAGAACTAATTTTTTTTACTTTATATGCTCAGAAATGATTTGCAATTAGATCCATTTCTTCCAGTCTCCGCTACTTTTCACCAACTTCACACAGCATTCATGAAATGAAAATCTGTGAGAATCTTATTGTTTTCTTGTGCAGAAATAAAAGAAACTTGAGAGAGTTATCAACAGTTGATGCCAGCAAAAATATCTAGATTACATCGCTCATTACCTTGAGAAGAATATTGCTGCGGGTATCCTGATGATTTCCGTGGTGTGGCAGCACCAATTCGCATAGGCCTGCTTGAACAATACACACCATTCATTTCATTCATAGCTTGTGACCTCTCATTATCATCTCCAAACCTTACAAAACCATATCCTTTTGAACGACCAGTATTGGCATCAATGACAACTTTAGCAGCTTTAACAGAAGGATATTTTTTAGAAAAAGTTTCATGCAGTAAGGTATCAGTAACATCTGCAGCTAAATCTCCTACAAAGATGGAAAGATCAGAACCGTTGTTTGCTCGCTTGTCACCCATGCTGAATGTAGCCCAATTCAGACGGAAAGGTTGTTCCACATTAGGCATTGTCATGCAAGAATATGTCTGCAGAACTTTCTCTGCAGATGCATGCGTGAAGAATTCCACAAAACCATATCCTTCAGAGAAACCAGTCTGTTTATTGCGAATTACCTTGATGGAGGCAACCTGCACAAACAAGAGCCATATAAGTTGACAAGAAAATCACGAGGTCAAAGACTCCATTTCCCCTTTTTCTCAAATGGAGAAATCAGTTTTGGGTGGGCAATGGGTCAACAGTTAACCCCGAAGCACCTTCGAGAATTTTAAATGGCTTGCATCATCATGCAAGAATTGCTCGTTCTGTTTCCAATAAAAATATAAATTGAACAGCTACCAGGAGTTTATAGGATGTCATTAATTACTCAGTATTTCCTTCTCATTCAAGTTGAACACTAGAGAGCCTCAATGTTCACCAACTTGAGTGTGGCACCACTTATCATGCTCATTGACATAGGCAAAACAATATTTGTAGCAATTTTAGTACAGAGTAGCCTTGTGCACCAAAAGAATGCCAAGGGAGGTGCTTTCTTAAAAGTTCACAATAAAAATCATAGTTACACAATGTTAGGAATTTTAATGGATGTCATCCAAACTCTGCCGAACAGCAGAAAGACAAGAATGAAGAGAAAATAGATCTTCCACGAAAAACTTGTTCTTTTATTTATCTCCTCATTAAACATGCCTACTCCAAAGAGATCAACATCTGAACTTGGAAATTTAATACTTATTGTGAGTATTATACTCCAGCAAGAGTCAAACAATCCACTGAGGAGATTGTTCAGAGAAGTCGATACCAAAATTTGAGAATTATTGACGATGTACTTAAAGATTTTATAACATGAACTCTTCCAACTACCTTGAAACATCAGACAGTACCATGTTATGCTAGTAATTATCTTGTTATGTGCATTATTGTCTAGCCATATCAAACAACAACGATTACCATTTCAGAGAGGTTACAAGTAGATTACGTGATGGATTTCATACTAACCAAAACTCGAGATTATACCTTTATAATAACTCTCAAAGCATGTTACGACATTCAATGTGGAAAATCTAAGTCCGACATGAGCTTTTTGCATCTTAAAATTCAAATTCAACAGCAAAAGTTTCAATCTTGAATGTAAATTTTTCATAAAAATTGTAAAGCTACTCAACTGCAGCCATAGAGAATCTGCCAATTTGAACTCTCAACTCGAACACAAAAAGAATGTAACAACATCGTTTCCTTAATTGGCAATAATATGTTAAAATTAGAAATACTATCTAAACTAATAGAATGATTACCTTGCCCTAATTCACAATCGAATCTGTAACTTACCTTTTACAAACTATTTTCTCTAGAAAGCATACAATGGAAACTATATAAACTTTGAACAATCTTCAATTGATTCCCTAATTAAAAGCAAATATAGGACAAATCATGCAAATTATCTATCCAAATTAACAACATTCCATTTTAATTAAGCCAGTCACTAAAAGTACAAAAAATATTTATGGGAAAAAAATAAAGACTTTACTTTAAAAAAGTGACGGCGCCTAGGTATTAGCTACTTCTACTGAATCCATATAAGCAAACAAATCCAGATTCAAAACTCTGATTACTCTAATTAATCACATATGGAAAAAAATAAATCACGTGTTGAAAACACAGAGTACCATATATATACATATATATATATATAAATGCATGAAATTAATCGAGATGCACGCAGACTGATTTCGGACTTATACCTCGTTTGTGGAAGCAAAGCAGCTACGTAGATAATCCTCGTCCATCCAATTATGAAGGTCACCCACCCAGATCGTTCGATTCTCATTATTATTATTGTTAATATTAGATCCTCCACCTTGCTGCTGCTGTTGTTGATGCGGCGACGGTGAGTGCGGCGGGTGGTGGATGAGATGGTGGTGGTGGTGGTGATGTGGATGATACGGCATATAGTGAGGTGGATAATGTGGGGCCGGCATCATTGGGTGCTGCATTACCATCGCCGCCGCCGGGTACTGCATCGCCACCCACGGCTGCTGCGGCGCCGCCGCCGCTGCAACGGGTACAACCGCGTTTCCACTCATTCCTTGTTGAGCCGTCGGAGACGCCGCTGACTGCGGCGGCGGCGGCTGCTTATTGTCTTGAGATTCAATATCATTGTTCCTCTGCATCTTTACCTCAAACCCTAGAGTAAACTCTCACACGAAAAAAACTTTTATTTATACTTACTATAAATAAATAAATATAAATAATTTTTTGAAAAAAGAGAAAAATATATAGAGATAGATATGGGTGTACGTATAGGTGAATCTGATTGCAAAAAGAAAGAGAAGATTTATGGGGAAAAGGATGACGGATTCAGTGAAGCCCTGTATGAAATATCAGCCGTTGGATTAAACAGTTGTCTATCAATATCAACCGTCGATTTCGAGAATTTTTTTTGGATATATACGGATTAATAAACCTTACCAAGTTGGTATAAATTTGGTCGGCTACAGTTTTTGGTGAATTTATTTTATTTGTCTTTTTGTACCTATTTTTGGAATTTTTAAATTTTTTTTTTTTACAGTCAGTTTTGATTTCGGTGAAAGTGAGATTTTTTACGTACGTTATGTTGATGTGTTTTTACAGTGATAGATGTATGACAGAAAATTATTGTGTGCTATGAATTGTACTAGAATTAACAGAATTGTCTCAGCCAAAAAGAAAAAGGTAAAACAAGAATTGATTGATTTGGTAAGTTTTTAACATGTAGTACTATTGTCACATTGAGATTTTTACTTTCTGATTTTCACCTTATTGTTTGCCATTTTGTCTTATTTGGTGTAAATTTTAAGAAAGTAAAAGAACAAAATAGTGCGGTGTATTAAAAATTTTCACTGTGCAAATTTGAGAAAAATTTGATCACAAAAATTTATTATATGCAATCTTATCTTATATTTTTATCAGAAATATGGATTCGTGATATCTTGATCACATAGCAACAACAATAACAACATTACCCTAATGCTTCAAAGGCTCCCGCCCATTGCGGGGTAAGGGGGGTCGGATGTACGCAGCCTGACCCCTATGTTTAAAAACATAGCGCGACTTTTTCTGGATTATAAGCGTCGAAAGTTGCATTGGCTAACTGCTACTTCACAATTGAAAGAAGCGCAGACAGTTTAAAGAGCCATTTTGCTTGATCACATAGCAACAACTTTATTAATTACTTCAAAACTCCTTTTCAATTTTAAGAAAGCGAGATTTTTAAAATTTTATGATTTTAAATAAAAATATATGAAATATAATGAGATAAATTTTTGATAATTGTGATGTTCGAATCAACTTTAATGCATCTTGATTTATTCTATTGGATATCTATTACGTTCTACTGACAATATATGTCAAATAATCATATCTTAAAAGTTTGAAAGATGAATTAATTTAAATCATTTTAGCTATTATGTATGTACCTCCATCATCAACGGAAGAGATAAATATGATGCAAATTTAACAATACAAAAGATCTCATTGATCGAAAGATAGATAGAGATCAGCAAATAAAAGTTTAAAACTAATCGAATATGTTACAGAGTTAAAAAGAATAATTTTTAACCTTTTAGCAACTCTTTTCTTTTTTTAAAAAAAAAATAGATCCAACAATAATGAGGATTATTTTCAAGACGGAGAAGTTATATTAAGGAATAATATAAATAACAACTTACTTGCATAATATGTTTATGCAAAATTAATAGATGTATGTCATGTACTTAATCAGAATTAATTAATTTACAGATCCACAATTATTTATTAATTAAAACAATTAATTAATTTAAGTATTTAATGCGAATAAATATTTATTAAGAAGTTATCATGTACAGTCAGGAACTTCGAGCTAGTGGAGGAGCCAACAAAAATGAGCACGATGTAATAAATTGATTCATTTAATTTCAGGTCATGTCTTTTGCAAGTATTTGTTCGTGATAAATTTTGAATATAAAAAATGAAATTGCAATGACAAAAAGATATAAAATAATATTAATACTATATATATAAAAAAAACTATATCCTTCTCCACTTTAATAACATTTAAAAGAACTAGTTTTAAGATTGTGGTGGCAATTTACAATTTAGATCTCTAAATCATCATATCCAAAATTTTAGATATAAAACTTAATTAGAAGTTGTCTTTCCAAACAAAGATTACAAATTAATTTGCAAAATCGTAATTAATTTCCTTAATTCATCCACAGTTAAACATGGTGTATAATTCTTCATCCCATTTGCTTTATATATTCATTCAAGTTTAGATAATTAATCAAAAACTTAAATACATATACAACAAATCAATAAAAATAAGATACATACTATATATTATATAGTTTACATAGTGATAAATTTAAATCACAATAGAGATATGTGACCTATTTTATATATCAACATGCTAAACTAGGTCACAAAACGGAAAATAATACTTACACTATCACCAACCTGGAAGGTGAGGCGGTGAAATGCTAATTAAAACATATCTCAGTAGAAAGTGCTTCACCTTTTAGGACCTATACGATTCAAATCAAAGCTTCGAAAGAAAGATAGGTAAACCTAATCTATATATACTACTACCATATCAAACTTGTAATCCAATAAATTTTGAAGTACAATAGTTGTCATAATCAATCATTTCATGGGCCGAGGCTGATATGAATAATACGACAGGTAGATTTAGAATTTGAATTTTATGGGGATCAGATTTTCAAAGACGACGACTTTAAGTGCTAATAATGGAATATGAAACTTAGCATTTACGTGTATTTGTGAATATCATGACACATATATAAAGTTTGGACCAAAGCTGCTACATTCAACCTTGTGTTATATTCCATCATGGGGGTCCACCTCCATGACCAACACCAGGGCTGTGGCCTGGACCTCCTTCTTCTGAAATATCAATATTGCCATGCATGCTAGCATGATCATCATGACCAATATTGTTGAAGTTATTATTCCTTTTTTCTCCATGATGGCTAAATATTGTGTTGTTCTCTATTTTCAAAAGTACCCTTCCCTCACTCAAGAAAATCCCATAAGAAAAGAAGATTAATGTTAGGAGAAAAGCACAAGTGCACACAATTTTTGGTTGAGCCATTTCCTAAAGGAAAACCAAAAGAGTAGTGATGATTCCCTCTTTGTACTTGGGTTGTGAATATTCTTGAAGGTGATACTCCTTTGAGGTATATATAGAGGCAAGAGGCTATAGTCATTTAAGAGCCAAAAGTTTTTTTGGGAAATATTAAAAAGACAACCTAGGAATAGTGGGGGCAAATTAATGGGTTGAGTCCAAATTTAATGTTGAAATTGCATAAATTACCCTTAAAATGAGCTAGTTCAATTAATTGATTAAAATGACTCAAATTAACAAATTAGCTATTTATCCAAAGCTTCTTGATTCAAAATAAGTTGAGTTAATTAAGATGTATTTCGGCGATATACAATAGATCATACATAACTCAGTTACTCGTTCTTCTGGCAAATAGAGGACTCACTTATAAAAATTTATTACTAATAATATGGAAAGATGCGTTTACAAAAATGAAATTTCTTCTCCGATTGAAGGCAAACTTATGAAACATTTTAAGAAATGTAGTATTTAATGGTTTCAGCCTCTCTATCTCTATGAAGTATTGTCGTAGTGGTAAGATCTGAATTCATTTTACTCTCTTCAGACCCCACTTGTGAGATTTCACTCAATATGTTGTTGCAGTATTTAATGGTTTGAGTCAAAATCAAAATTAAAATTTTTGCCAAATTAAAGAGATTAACATAAAAATAAAAAAGTAAACACATAAAAAAGCAAGAAAACTCAACATATGGCATGTATATATACATAAAGAAAAAGTTTTTTAAAGACGAAAGGACGTCGATCTATTATTTAAACAGTGTAGCTCCGCCATTGGTGATTCCTTGTACTAATTTTACATGTGCAAGCTACCTTATTTGAGTTATTACATGCAGACCGTCCAATTTGAGCCAATAAAACACCCCACCCCCATCTCAAATAAACACTCTTATTAAAGAGAAACAATGTTGTGCATGTTTGGTGATCATTCTAAAGAATTTTTCTATTAGTGGTAACTATATTCAATTATTGAGATCATATTGCTTGTTTTAAAGAATCTTTCAATAATGCCAAAGTTGTGGGGATGAAGAATATTTAGCCATTTAGCACATATCATAGAAAAGAGGTTTCATATTAGAACAATTAATTAAACAAACTTCTATCTAATCATTTATTTAAATTGAAAATAGTTAACAAATGTATAATTAATATATATTCTATGTATATCAAGGTATAAAATAGTAAATTTGATTAGCTATTTGTATAAAATCTGTGTTTTTTGGGGGGGTTTGTTTTGATCAATTTGTGCAAGTTTTTGACATTAGTGTGGAGTTTACTAGTACAAGAAACCACCCACTAACTAGTATTGATAAAGACATTTCTGGTACAAGTCCAATATATAAAATTTTGCCTGCATAAATAGTGTGTCCACCACACTTTGTAGTATAATTGTTCCATGTGTAGGCTCATATAGTCAACTTTGGTTCATGCACCCCACTAGTCAAAGGTCCCTTAAAATGTGTATTATTTTTTTAATGTGATTATTTGCCCTTTTGGAAGATATTTTTGTAACTCCATAGGAACTAGGTAGAAATTTTTAAAAAATTATAAGTTGGATGAGTTGGTGCAGCAGGTGATATTCTATGAGGGAGGTAGGGGTCGAGCTCGTTGCATTAGACTTGTGTATTGTAATTTATATCTCATGTATGATTTGCGAGCTCTACACAAGAGCGTGTTCATCCCCAATGCACATCCAAATAGTGGCGGAGGCAAGTTTTTTATAGTTTCTAAAAAATCTAAAATAATGTTATCTACGATTACATATTAAATGACCTAATTATAATTATTCTTTTTCACTTTCAAGACATATAATTTAAACTCATAAAATTATCTATCTAATAATAGGTTATCATGTGACAACGGAATTTGTCTCAGATAATTATTGGCTTAAAAAATTAGATTTTTGATTTCACTATTAAGACTGCGTACAATAGACTCTTAAACTTCAATTCCTTCCCAAACTTTGCACATAACAAAAATTTTAATACATCGGACTTGCCCTTTTCTTTTAACTATTAAAGCACTCTTAAACAAATTTAAGTGGAAGCATCAAATTGTACTTTGCCTATAGTGGAATAAATTCATAGTGGGTACTATGGAGATCACAAAGGGGTCACATATTTGCCCAAAGATTCTTTATTAGTTTCAATATTTATATTTTAAATATTGATTTATTTCCACTTAAAGGAAGATTCTTCAAGAGAAATGGATCTTGCCTGGTTGGCTCCCAAAGTTGGGGAAGTTGATCCAACACTCTAACAACAAAATCCAATTACAACTGTTGAATCCCATAAACAATGGACACTTTTTCTCTATTTTCCCTTTAGATTCATTCATATCTTTTTTCTGTTTCCATCATGAATTTTGTTGATAAAGAGATGCACTTTCCTAGGTAGCATAATTAATTACTTCTCTAATCGCGAATTAACTTATCACAGAATTAATTTATATTATATTAGTAATTAAATATTATATAATAGAAATGTTACCTCAGATTTAATCATGAAATATCTCACCTTATCTCACATACCAAAGGACCTCTATTGGCCAAAAGATTAATAATCTAGTACACAGCATTTCGTGTATACATAGAGTATAAACAGTCGACTCAGATACAATACATATTTTCATAGATCATACAAAAATAACTTTATTATTCAGAAATATTTTCGCTATCAAAGTTTTTAATTAATGAAGCGATCTCATCCATCTCAACAAATGCTCACTTAGTCAAATATTTCTAAGATTACATATTCCCAAGTGGCCTTCTTTTCTTGTTTTTAATTTCTAATTATTGTTTTTTTTTTTGGAAGGGGGGTGGATTTTGTTGATTGAAGGTTGGGAAATTAGGTTAAGTTGAATTTTTCAAATAGTCCAATGTAGAAGCACTTTGGATGGTTGCTTTAGTACTAGCTAGGGTGCTAATCACTTTTTAGTTTTAAGATTTTTTGTTTTTTATGTTGGTCTAGTTTTATAGTTTTGTTAAACATAATTAATATTCCTTTCTAGATTTACTCAACAGACAAGTGAAAGAATTTTTGGTTCGATGCTCTTTGGAACAACTTCCTCTCATCAAAAATTTTCTAATTTAATTTATATTTATGAAAGATTTTTTTTCTTATTATACAGTTAATTTATTAATATTAGGTTAATATCTTTAAAATATACAGTGAGTAAATACGTTTGGAGCCCTATTAATTAGTAGGAGTGAAATGATAAACTTATATGTGCCAAGTCAAAATTTGATAAGTAAAGAAGAAATGAATACAAAATACACATATTCAATCGAGTCAATGTCAAATATGGGCTTGTTCAAATGTTTAGCGAATCAACAATTGATTGAAATACTGGACTCATTCCATAAGCCCAATAACCGAAATGGGCTTCACAAATAGCTCTAGTTTATCTAATTAAGTTTCATAGTTATAGTTTATTTGCTATGAGTATTTTCGTTTGTCAATATACATAATTACAAACAAGGTAAATGGTTCGCTGCCAAAATATAAATTTGTTTGTATCATTTGATGTCAATATATGAATAGGGTAAGTAATTCGCTGCCAATATACAAATCCATTTTGTATAGCTCGATGCCAATATAGAAATTCTGGGCGTTAACAGTCATTCTCATTAAATTGTAATCGCAAATTGTAATTCGGTGAAACCATAGTTATGTTAAGTAATTCACTTGTAAATATTTGCTTAGTCGTGTTATTCTATATTTTATGTATACATTTTTAATCGGACCAGGCCCAATATATCATTTTCTTTTGACAAGCGCAAAATTTCTGTTTTGCAGAACATTTGATTAACCAGAAAAGATAGTGCAAATAAACTCGGATTGAATTAATCACGAGTTAATTGTTTCACCAAATAATATATAAAGAACACGAAAAAATGGGAACAATTGTTGAAAAAATCTCCTCTATTTGAAGTTTTCTTTTTTTTTTTTTTATATCGAAACTAATTCCAACCAAGTTGTAGCTAACACATTAACTTAAATTCTTCATTCATATGTTATGCTATGAAATTGACGATACTTTTTTTGCTAAAATTAAACAATTAAGTCGTGATTTTAATCCTTATAAAAGGATAAAATAGATTTTTAAATCACTTCAACATTCTTGTCACTAAAATAAACACAACTTACTTTCCATAGTCGATTTAAAATTTACCATAAAAAATGTTTAGGTGTAGCATGTAGATAACTCGAAATGCGACATAAATTCAATATAAACAATTCTTACGCGAATATTATTTTAAATTAGTCAAAGTCTATATACAAATATCACTGGGCGGAGGAAAAAAGAGATAGGTTATTGAGCCTTATTTATGAACTTTGACTTTCAAAAGTTTATTCAACTCAAATCCAATATATTTGTATAACTTCCTTATTAAGCTAGCTTTTATATTTAATGCATGCCAATTTTAGGTTTAAGAATTTATTATGTTTGGTACGTACAAGTGGTTAGACGACATATATATGTTGTAGGGTTTATATTCTACAAAATATGCCCCCCGCACTGATAGCATGCATCACTAGCATTTAATCGTTAAGTGATTTTTTTTATGTTTAAAATAGTTAAGTCATTCAAAGTTCAACATGAATATTTGAAACTTTTTTATATTTGTCTTTTATTTATTGAAGTTTGATATTTTTTGAAAGATAAATTACACAATATATTTATAACTTTACATAGTGAAAAGTTAGTTTAAATTTTATATTTGAGTATTTGTAATTAGATCGTGCTTTTACAACAACAACAACAATAACAATATACCCAGTAAAATCCCACAAGTGGGGTATAGAGAGGGTAGAATGTGCAGAGATCTTACCACTACCATAGAAGTAGAGAGATTGTTTCTTGGGAACCCTCATCTCAAAATCCATAAGCAAGAAAGAATTAGATACGACAAAAGAAAGGGAAGGGAACAGAAAGAGTGACTAATAATGACAGTATGTAAATAAGATAAATTAACACATAATACGACAGGTAACACGAACACAAGACAAAAAACACCTAATCCTACCATTAGCCTGCTACTCTAATTCGCGACCTCCACTTTTTTCTATCTAAGATCATGTCCTCAGTGAGATCGTGCTTTTCTGATATGAAAAAAGTAAATACAGTAAAGAGCCTACTCTTTCTCTTTCTCTTAACAAAATGGCAACCTTATTTTAATTAGTCCTAAAGGAGAGATCTTCTCACTACAAAATTCAAATTTAATGGAGATTTAATAGGAAATCAAACTCTCAAATTTTATCGAACTCTAATACCATTATCAAATAAAAAATTTAAAACAAAAATAAATGCAAATATCAACTTTATAGTAAGTGAGCTTATTATAGTCAATCCTAACTTGTAAAGATAAAAATAATTTTTTTATGAAATTTTAAATTTAATCAAACTCCAAATACAAAATCGAGAAAAAGAGTAATCCATCCATGATAGGATGGGCACATCCATGATGGGTGTATATGGGTGTGTCGAAAGCAACCAAATTTACTGCAAACACACCAATATTGGGTGTTGTTTCATGATACCACATTATGGTGACCAATAGTGCCTCATCTTTGCTAAAATATTGCCCAATTAATATTGCATTGATCGGCGTGGTAAAATATACTTCCACCATTTTATATTAAAATTAATTATTTGATTTTATTTGTTGAGTTTAAAACATTAAAAGTTATTATTTATTTATTATTTTATTCCTAATACCTAAATATATTCTTTAACTTAACATCAACCAACATTAATATTCTCTAACTTTGAACGTGCACAAGTGAATATTTAAACTTATACAAAATTGATCAAGGGTATTTTATGTGGCGCATGTCGTATTTTACATTTATTATGCCACGTATAAAAAGTATGTCTAATTATTAACTCTATATAAATTTAAATATTCGTTTTTTCATATCCATAGTTGAAGACCCAAAAGCATTAGCTAAAATCAAGTTAAAAGATACATTCATTTATTACTCCTTTCGTTCATCTCTACTTATCTATTATATTAAAAAGAAAAAATTAACCATACTTGTCTATATTATAAAATTAAAAATTTTACCTAATTTCTAATATTATTATATTTAAAAAAATAATTTGATAATATTATTCATATCATTTATTACTTCTTAATCGCAGGGTCGGAAAGTAAAAGATGCAAAAGTAAGTCAACAAAATACAGCCGAGTGCGCGTTCCAATTTCCTACTGGTGTTTTGAACCGCACATTGAGCTACGTGGCGCGCTAGAATCCAACGACGTCTGAAAAAGCACAACTCTGAAAAAGAAAAAAAATAAAGAAAAAATTAAATAAAACACCAAATCTCTGTAGGATGTTTGGATGCATAAGTTGCCAATCACAAAGCAATCATTTTTTTGGTTACATCACACAAACGAGAGTTGTCAAAACTATGACAGTTCTAGAATTTTTCTCATTTTGGCCTTGTCTCTGTACCTAAAAAGTGTTAAAGACCGGACCTTTGAGGGACAGGGCTTGTGGGGTTTTTGTTTTTTTGGTTTCTTGGTTAAGGAATATGCTGTGATTCCTTGCAGTTGCAAATATTCTCTGATAAGATGCTGATGTCTGTTTCTTTAATACAAAAAACACAGACCCATATAGTATCTTTTTGCTCTTACATCAATCAGGTAAAACTCTTTTCTTGGTCTTTAGTGTAGATGTAATTGTGGGTTGTTCTCATTTCTTGTAGTAGTAATGGAGTTGTTGTTGACAGTTTTGGTGATCTTATGGTTTGATTGATTGTTTTTGTTTCACAGCTTTGAACTTTGATGTGAAAAAGTTATATAAATAATCCATCTTTGGTTTAAAGAGTTCTTTTTTATTTCCAGCGTGGCCTTGATTATGTGTTGAATATAGGAATAGATCAGTTTTTCATCGATTTTTATGGTCCCTTTTTGCTAAATGTTGAATCTTTGTTAGTGGCTAGTTATGTTGTTCAGACTCTTTAAAAATGTGACGGTGTGTGTTGGATCCTCCAAGGTGCATTTTGGGAGGTTGCAGCAGCTTCTTTCGAGAGTCCAAGCAATACTCCTCCGTTTAAATTTGTTTAGTATTACTTTTCTTTTTAGTCGGTTTAAAAGAAATGTGTGTTTTCTTTTTTGGCGACTCTTTAATTCCAACTTTCTGCGTGGCATATTTAATATCATAAGATTAAAGAGCATTTTGGTACATTTTACATAAATTTAGCTTTAAGATTACAACATTCAAATTGAAATGGAGGCAGTAGTTTCCTTCTTAGTTACATTTGAGAAGTTAAGTTTGGTTCTATTAGAAGATTGTGCACCTGCAAAGCTTGTACGCTTGATATAGTTTTCAGTGTCAAGTTGATTACAATTGGGGATTGGATGCGTTTCTCATTCATAGATTATTGGGGCTAAAATTTAAGATGTACTGTATTTTCTCTTCTTTGCAGTTGGTTCATGTGAAGTAGAATTATTCATTGGGAATAACTTTTATCCAGCAAAGTGGTGGGGATCAAGTACTGCTTGCTGAATGAGGTCTGATAAGCAGTCCAGTGGTCTGCTTGATACTCTAAAAATGGAGACAGTTAGGACGATCTTAACTCACTCTTATCCTTATCCACATGAACATTCACGGCATTTGGTCATTGCTGTGTTTGTCGGATGCTTATTTTTTATATCATCAGATAACATGCATACACTTATTCAGAAGTTAGATAGCAATGTCAAGTGGTGGTCAATGTATGCCTGTCTGCTTGGATTCTTTTACTTCTTTTCATCTCCATTTATAGGGAAGACAATCAAACCAAGTTACTCAAATTTTAGTCGTTGGTGAGTACTTTCGTTCTATATCTGGCATAATAACTAATCCTTTTAGTTAATAAATTGATGACACTGGTAATGAGTGGATTGTTGTTTTGCAGGTATATATCTTGGATCCTTTTGGCTGCTCTATATCATCTTCCCAGTTTTCAATCTATGGGAGTAGATCTCAGGATGAACCTGTCTTTGTTTCTGACCTTATTTGTCTCATCCATTTTGTTTCTTCTCGTTTTCCACATTATTTTTCTCGGGCTTTGGTATCTTGGCCTTGTTGCTCGCGTGGCAGGAAAGAGGCCTGAGATTCTGACAATTGTGCAAAATTGTGCTGTGAGTTCTTGGTACACTTTGTAAGATGATATAAAGTAATTGAGGCCTTCGACTTATTTCTTCATCATCTCTGTAGGTTTTAAGCATAGCCTGCTGTGTGTTTTATAGTCACTGTGGTAACCTTGCTGTCGTAAGGGAAAAGACATTTGGCCGGAGGAATTCTGGATGGTTTTCATCATCGAGCAAGGAAGAGGGGAACACTTGGCTTTCAAAACTTGTAGGCATGACTAAGTTGAAAGACCAAGTCTGCAAATCTTGGTTTGCTCCAGTTGGGTCAGCCAGTGATTACCCCTTTTTGTCCAAGTGGGTCATCTATGGAGAGGTATTGTATCTCACAGTTTGTGTTTTTCATATTTCCAAATTTTGATATAAAGGAGGTTCTTATGCTGCTGTTTGCCTTTTTTCCTTTCTGAATTTTTACCTTTCAGTTAACTTGCAACGGGTCATGTGCACAATCGTCAAATGAAATTTCTCCACTATATTCATTGTGGGCCACTTTTATAGGCCTCTACATTGCAAATTATGTTGTGGAAAGATCATCAGGGTGAGCAGCTTGAATATTTGTTCACATAATAAAGTCCTTTCCTTGGTGGTGTCTTTGCCTGCGAAATTGCTGCTGAAGATGCAGATCTTTAGAAATCATTTTGATGTTTGCTGTACAGGATCCAATTGTGAAAAATGTGGACGCTGTGCGCGAACTTTTGAGTGAATAATTTCTTATATTAATATATAAAACAACAACTAAAAAAAAGAATTCATAGTCTATTATACTATATTAGGAGATCTGTCTACGTCATTACTTCACAGCAGCCTGGTTGGTTCAATTTGGCACAGAAGCCTCTTCAAAACTAGAAAGCTTTTAATACAAAGCAAACGTTGAGTAAATTATGAGCATAGTTTTATTACCCGACATTATTCTGATCCTGCTTGGTGTGAATTGTAAGCACCATCCTGCTAGAGTTTCTTGTCTGCTAACCGTTCAAACTATAATGATTAACAGATGGGCTCTCTCACGGCCTTTGTCACTCAAAGAGTTTGAGAAACTGAAGAAAAAGCAAACGAAACCTGAGTTCTTGGATATGGTTCCTTGGTATTCAGGGTATGTTCTTTCGCTTTACCTCTTTCGTCTCTCCTTTCATCTGTGGGGTCAGTATTCTGTAGTGAAAAAAGCTTTATCAATCTTCTTAATAGAACACTGGGTACTGGATTTGCAGGACATCTGCCGATTTATTCAAGACAATGTTTGACCTGCTGGTCTCCGTAACTTTATTTGTTGGACGCTTTGATATGCGAATGATGCAGGTAAAACTTTGATGTTCTAAATTTCTTTGAAGTATATTCAGCTAGAGGGAATTTCCTATTGCAACAACTTAAGAGATGCTGCAATCTTTATTTCTGTCAGATTTTAGAAATGTCAAGGTTCAAAATATTGATAAAAATTCCGCACATGTTAATTAAAGGACAAGTGTATAGTGGATTTGTATTTTTGATGATAAAAGACAACATGCTTGATAAGTAGATTAATTATTTCGTGAATTTTATTAACCTGGCTAATTTAATCTTGTGCTTATAATGGATATAGTTGGGTTGAACTTACATTGTCCTAAAATGTACGATGGTTAGGCAGCTATGAGCAGGGTTGAAGATGGGGCTAAGCAGGAGGATCTTTTGTATGATCAGTTTAGTGGGAAGGATGGTTTGTGGTTTGACTTCATGGCTGATACAGGAGATGGTGGAAATTCTTCCTACACCGTGGCTCGGCTTCTTGCTCAGCCTTCACTCCGACTCCAAGTCAATGGTTCAATATGTACTCTGCCACGTGGAGACATGCTTCTTATTGGGGGTGACCTTGCGTAAGATCCTAGTTCTGTGTATACCATTAGTCTTGTCTTTGCATAATCCTGAGACAGACATTCTGATAGCCTCATCTTATGTGTCTTTAAAATTAAGATAGTCCAGTTAATTGCGCTAACCAAGTTTGCACCCATGTCATTTACCTGGAATAATAATGTCAGTGGCACTATGTATATTCTTCTAGCATTAAGATCCGTACAATCTGTTTGGTTCTGCTCATGCTTTCTACGTAGTATTCCTCGTACTGATGCTTCCTGGAGCAGTTTTTGCTATTTTCTGCCAATTTGCCAAGGAATAAGTTTCTCATTTTAGACAAAGCTATAGATTCATGATGAGTATTTTAGTTAGTGACCAAAGCTTGCTTTTCTATGCATTTCATGTAGCTTTTGGTCCATCTAATGATAATATATAACTCCTTCCTTTCAGTTTGTTTCTTTGATTTTGACTTGGCACAATTTTAAGAAAGCAAAGAAAACTTTTAAATCTTGTGGTCTTAAACTAAAGATATGAAGAATGTACAAAATGATCTTTAATCTTGTGGTTTATAAATATGTCATGTGGAAAGTTAGGATTAAAGAGTTGTCAAAAAAAGAAAAAGACATCCATTTTGAAACGGACTAAAAAAGATAGTAATAAAAACAAACTGGAACAATATATCAAGGGAATTGGTGTGGAAGCAATTTCATTTCTTCAGCATTTAAAGGCATAATGTCCCATCTACTCAGTTTTGGGAGTATTACTAAGCAAGCTATTTGTGATGCCAATACATGTACTTTTTTCTGTTTTTTTTTTTTGTGTGTGTCAGAGAACTCCACATGTTTTTCCTCTTTATTCATAAAAAATTAATGTTCCGCCTCTTTACTTCATTTTGAACCAACAACAGCATGAAAGTATGCTGTTACATTTGTTAAACAAATAATTATTTCTTTTTTCTTATGTTGTATAGGTATCCTAATCCATCATCGTTTACATATGAGAAGCGCCTTTTTCGTCCGTTTGAATATGCTCTTCAGCCTCCTATGTGGTATAAGGAAGAACATATTGCTGTAAGCAAGCCTGAATTGCCTCCTGGGGTGGATGAACTTAGGCAGTATGATGGACCTCAGTGTTTTGTCATCCCTGGAAACCATGGTCGGTATAGCTTCTTAGCCTGTATCTTATGAACTTTTCTTTATTTCATTTAGTTTCAGTAAAGCAGTATATCTTTTTATCATAATTGAAGTCCATTCATGAATTGCAGACTGGTTTGATGGGCTTCAGACGTATATGAGGTACATTTGTCACAAGAGCTGGTTGGGTGGTTGGTTTATGCCTCAAAAGAAAAGCTATTTTGCACTGCAGCTTCCCAATAAGTGGTGGGTATTTGGTCTTGATCTTGCTCTCCATTGTGATATTGACATATACCAATTCAAGTTCTTCTCGGAACTAGTAAGGGATAAGGTATATCTCCTCTCTGCTATGAACATAGTCATCATGTTGCTCTTTCCCTTTGTATCTCTATTGCTGAATATTGGAACATTCCTAGTTGTAGAATATATTGCCATTAATTAAATAAGGTGAATGTTTTATGCAGATCGGTGTTAATTGTTTCCAAAGTTTCCTAATAAAGAAACTAAAATCTTTATTATCTGTGGTAAAGAATGATTACCACATGAATAGGATTAGCATTGACTGTTGGTGATCTTTTAAACGTGCACAACTGGACATGATACTGTCTAGACTTCTGAGAGTTTTTCCCAATAGAGTTTTTCAATAAAACATGCTTTTTGAAGCCCGCAAAGTTGTTTTACAGCATGGGAATTCTAGATGTAGTTGATTATGGGAGCCAATGCATATATCATTCCTTTGTGTAGGCTTTATATAATTTCAAAATGTTACCTAAATCGGTCCCTATTGGTTCTTTCATATTTTATTTCTCTTTTAAATAAGCAAAGTATTTGTTTACAGAAGGTTTTGATCCTTTCTTAATGGATTCTCTATTCAGGTCGGGGAGAATGATTCTGTGATCATAATGACACATGAGCCTAACTGGCTTCTTGATTGGTACTTCGATCACGTGACTGGAAAGAATGTTACCTACTTGATACATGACCATTTGAAAGGAAGGTGTAGACTACGGATTGCTGGAGATGTGCATCACTATATGCGGCATTCATATGTTCCATCAAATAAGCCTGTTCATGTCCAACATTTACTTGTTAATGGTTGTGGCGGGGCTTTTTTGCACCCTACGCATGTCTTCAAGAATTTCAAAGAAATATATGGAACATCATATGAGACCAAAGCTTCTTACCCGACTTTCGAAGATTCAAGCAGGGTATGGAATTTAAAATATCCTTTTGCAGGTTTTCAATCAGATACCTACCAAAAAAGCAAATTTCTGGTCGGATATATTATTCAGGCGCTTACATGCTTATTAACATTTTCAGATTGCATTGGGCAATATATTGAAATTTAGGAAGAAAAACTGGCAATTTGATGTTATTGGTGGCATGATATATTTCATGTTGGTCTTTTCTATGTTTCCACAGGTAATTTTTTTTTCGATTTTTGATCTGTTCTTTTAGATTTATTCTACGCATCAGTTCCCTTGCTGCCTCATGCCTCCTTAGGCCATAGCATGTTAATTTGATGTCTTGGTGAGCATTATATAGTATTTTTCTTTTTCTAATGAACCTAAGATGTATTGCTGCTGGGCAAGAATGACTAATTATTTCCCATCTGTGTCTAGTGTCAGCTAGATCACATGTTAAAAGATGACACCTTCTCGGGACGCTTGGGCACCTTCTTCGGCACAGTGTGGGATGCTTTTATGTATATGCTGGGATGCTCATATGTATCAGCAGCTGGTGCTATATTACTTTTAACAATTGCAATAGTCTTTGTGCCTTCTACGGTTTCTTGGAAAAAGAGACTAATTATTGGGATCCTTCATGTGTCCGCACACTTGGCTGCTGCCTTGATTCTCATGCTCTTGATGGAATTAGGTGTTGAGATATGTATTCGGCATAAATTACTTGCAACTTCAGGTGAGCTTTTGTATATTGTCTTCAATGTGTGATTCGATTGTGCCATGTGACCAGGAGATCATGGGTTCAAGTCTTGGAAACATTCTCTGGCAGAAATGCAAGGTAAGGTTATGTACAATAGATCCTTGTGGTCGGGCCCTTCCTTGGACCCTGCGCATAGCAGGAGCTTTAGTACACCTGGCTTGCCCTTTAATGTGTGATTCAATTGATTTGTTCCCTCTTTTCTTTATTCAATTGCTTCTCCTGTTCTTTGATTTATAGCTTCTCTGGGCAACTAAGTTAAATGGAATTACTGAACTCCGCCCTGATTTCTTGTTTCTTTGATTCGTATTTCTTTTTGTTTTAAACTGAACTTTGTGATCCAGGTTATCACACTTTATATGAATGGTACCGGTCTGTGGAGAGTGAGCATTTTCCCGATCCAACTGGCCTTAGGTCGCGTATAGAAAAATGGACATTTGGCCTTTATCCAGCATGTATCAAGTATCTCATGTCTGGTTTTGATGTTCCTGAGGTAAGAAATCATATGATAGGTTATGTTGCTACGCGATATGCTGTCTTCCTCTAATCCACGTAACTTTCAGGTAATGGCTGTTACCAGGAGTAATATTTGCAAAAATGGGATTGATTCTCTCTCCCGAGGAGGTGCTGTAATATATTATGCATCGGTCTTCCTTTATTTTTGGGTCTTGTCAACTCCAGTTGTTTCTTTGATACTTGGAAGCTACCTGTACATTTCCATCAATTGGCTTCACATACATTTCGATGAAGCATTTTCATCACTCCGCATTGCAAATTACAAGGCATTTACACGGTTCCATATCAATACCAAAGGCGATCTTGAAGTTTTTACCCTTGCAGTTGATAAGGTGAGATATCTTTACCATCCCCGGATAAAGATAATAAAAATGAACAAAGAACTCACTGTCACTACCTCACTTAAGTTTTTGGACAAAGTTGGGATTGTGGCGTAGTTCATTGTTGGTCGATATTGAAGCTTCAAATAGGAGAATTGAACATGATCTATTTACACTTGGATGTATGATTTTGCAGGTTCCAAAAGAGTGGAAATTGGATCCAAATTGGGATGGGGAGCCGAAACAGCCGCAAAGTTATCTCCAGAAGTTCCCTAGCAAATGGAGAGCCAAGGTCCTTCAGCAGGACCCTATAAATACTGTGCGACTAATTGATCATTTTGTCATTGAACAGAGAGAAAAAACTGATTCAGAACTATCGAACGGGTTACTTAATCAATGAGTTGTTTGATTGCTAACTCATCTAGTGTCATCCTGTACAGATGTTGT
This sequence comes from Solanum clarkiae, assembly GCA_011800125.2. Classification (NCBI taxonomy): domain Eukaryota; kingdom Viridiplantae; phylum Streptophyta; class Magnoliopsida; order Solanales; family Solanaceae; genus Solanum; species Solanum clarkiae. Next base: position 26,033,340 of record JAABOM020000084.1, on the reverse strand, counting down.
AGGTTAAAGTTAGATAGTAGTTGATATACAGCAAGTTTTCTGGAATAGAAACAGGATTGTAAAAGGCAAATCAAAGATCCATTGGATCATAGTCAAGAGGAGAGGAAAATTCTGGTCAGCCATTATTACTCTCTTTAGGCAAATTGTCTATTGTTTTGTAATTTCACATTATGACATATTACTAGTATCTTGTGGCTGATGAAATCAAGAAACAGAGTATCAAGTAATTATGTTCACCAAGGTTGTCCAGGTAGGTGGAACGAAATCACCTGAGACCTCATAATTCTCAATTTAAGCACTAGGCCACATCCTTAAGTGCAAGCTTGAATAATATAATTTCAAAATGAGGGTATTGAAGTATTTAGATTTGAAAATCAACTTTTATTATCAACTCTTCTACATTACTAGTATAGTATCAAAGTGAAAGACAACAAGCAACTTGAGACATTTGGAACATATTTTCTTTTACTTCTCAAAGACAATCAAACACTTGGCTGTGTACTAGAAAACACAATTATCATTACTCTTCCTCCAAATCAAATCCCAAAAAATTGCATTTTTCTAATAAATGGCTCTAAGATGCTAATGTATTGAAACTTGGTTTCCACCTCCTTGAAACACATATCAACTTTTGGTGCTCTTTCATTTGTGCATTGAAATGCTTCCATGGCTGGATTCTGCACAACTAATGGGACCTCTTCTACAGGAAAATAAAGAGATTCTAGAGAAGTACATCTCCTCTTCAAGTTAAGAACGCTCCCAAGGACGCTCCAAGTTAAAACCAGAAGAGCAGGGAAAGAAAAGAGTAAAGCCACCTGCCTCTAGATGCGGTCATATTCATCCATCTGCAGTTTGATGAATGTGACCGATGACAATCCTCTTTGCTGATCTATCCTGTTTAGTGCGAATTATGCACAAAGTTGTTCGCAACCACAGCATGTGGTGAGCCAGCTGCGTTGCCATGAAAGGAGATGCCCATTAGGAACAGACGGAGTTGATAAATGGAATTATAGTAGCTTAGTAAGAGGATCAGCCAACTAAAGCACATGCTTTCCAGAAGCCATAAAGAGATGGACAATGATTAACAAGCTAAAACATTTTAGAGTGCAAGAGAATGAGTAGCAGGAGGGAATCGCATCACAAGTTCAAAGTGAAATCGCCTGCTCCTTCTAATTTGGCAATAATAAGTAGAGGGATGAGATTTACAATGACCAAAGTTGACTCCAATAAGAAAAAATGATTTTTGCAAAAATAACATGTTCATTTCACAAGAGAAGACAATAGGGGAGAACAAGTACACTATGTTACAAGACAATCAAACAAAAACATAAAGCCAGTAGAACTGAACAACATAAAGAAATAATGAGTGCTGCGTTACTTTCTAGACACACCAATCAACTCTTATTGATAAAACAGATTCACATGACATGACATGTAGAATGGATAGACATCAAACATTAGAAAACAGGTTAGTTTAGGATTGAAGTGACCTCACCATTGAGAAAACAAATTTGGCTTTTATAGGATGATTAGCCGAACAATCTGACCCATAAACCGGAATGCCTTGGTTACTTCTCTCAGGCACTTATTCTTGTCATATCTAGACCAATGCTGCAAGAAAGATGCATTGATAGAATAGGAGCAGCAGTTAGTGACTTAGTGGTGCTTTTGAAGCACTGAAACAAAGTCCATGATGCAAAAATCTTAGACATTTACCTTCGCCACCATGTTAAAATTTTCACGCACATCTCGCAACAACTTTTGTTCATCCCCCTCCCACTTGTAGAATTCCAACTCTTTTTCTTCTAAGAGTCTCTCAAAGGCCTAATAACATTAATACAGTAAATATAGATAACCGAACATAGAAATGTTGCATAAAAGGAGTTCATTATGAAAGCCAGAGCCACTATATGACGACATGAATTGACAAAACGGTAATTCAAAGTAGCAACCCCTTCAATTTCAAGCATTTCTTCCTGGATAACTTTATCTTCCATGGGAAATGGATCAATCATTATATAACAAGCCAAAACTTAATAAATGAAACTTTATAAAACAAGCCAAAGTTTCGTTTCTTTCTATAATATTATAAATATTTTATTTTGGATAGGTCATGTGCGAAACCAGAGATTCGAGATGGTAAACAAAATAAGACATTCACCTAAATTTAAACTAGAAAAATCAGAATACAACAAAGATTCTATTGCATATATCTTGACCAAGTATAAAATACAAAATCTAGACAACTAAATTAAAATTATCTATTTAGCATTTACATAGAAAACAAGCAGCTACTCAAACTATGCACCATACTGATGTGCAGTTGCAAATTGGTTCGTTCAACTTTAGTATGAATTATTTGATTGATTTTTCTAGCTAAAGAGAAATTCGGGACCAAATTCCACCTTACATTGAGTCATTTCTAGATTAGAGTTAATGGAAGCATAGGAGAACAAACAACAAATTTGCATTTTCCAGTCTAGATTTCAATCTGCATCCTTATATTTATAGAGTATCTAAAGTCATAAACTAGTAATACTTGAGCTTCAGAATTGTCTAGACAAATAATAATTACTAAAGCGTAACTTACTAACAATAACAAATGACTTCACCCCTCCCAAAAAGAGAAGAAATAGTCTAGTTCATTCACTAAGGTGTATATCTCCCTGAGTTATCTTCAAACGTGTTAAGATCCCATGTGTTCTTCAAAAGAAATGGTTTTTACAAAGAAAAGTTTAAAATCATGCTGGAATTCAATCAATTAAAACTCTAAAAATCAAATAATGGAAAAAGGATGTATAGAGTTGTGCTCCTTCCCAAATTTGCTTAGCTCATAAACTGTTAGTTTCAACTGTAATTTTCTGAGCAAGATATTCATTTTCTTCTACATATCAATAGGAACATATGTTATATGAAGATCTCAACAAAGGCAACATGATACGACACTAAATAAAGCTCATAAATCACAATGGCCAAATATTTTCAGCTCACAAATGAGTCCACCATAGAGCTGTTCAGTCCAAACTATAATAATCTTTTACTGGAGACTTCACAAAGATAACATTTGAAGAAAGGCATTTGACGACCATGCTTAGTTTAATACTTCGACAAATAAAAACTACACAAAAACATTCAGAGGATAATGACAAACAGAGAAGGAAGTTGTACCTTTTTGGCTATGACTTGACCTCCTGCTATGTGTGAGAAATATATGTTGTAGAAGTGGCTGAGAAATAAACGAGGAGTCTTTTCTGCCAGTTCCTCCAGATAATTAGCGTAAGTGACTCCAGGATTGCTCGGTTCAGGAATCACATGACCCTGTTGGCTAAACCACTCTAGGTCTTTCGATATACATTCTGCTCGCTCCAATCCAGTCCTTCTGAAGTAGGCATCTATGTTAAACAAACAGCAAACAATATGACATCATCTGAGTTTCAACATGCAACATGTTCTAAAAGTTTTAAAGTGTTTCTGTTCTTATTATTATTCAATTACCATAATTAGATTAAATTCAGTCCTCACCAACATATAACACTTGTTTCTTTTTCCTCTATCATGAAAATGAGACTCAACAAATAAGAAGTAAGAACTCGTAACAAGTTTTTACATAACAAAAAGACTCTAAAGAAGAACAAAACAGCACAAACTCAATTTGATGGCTACCTGAACTTTCACCGTGTTTGATAATTCAGCCCCACCTTGAAATTAACAGAGAAATCATAGAGAATTAGAATGTGTATAAGAACTTACAAGAAACATCACTGGAGTCATCAACAATGCGCTCAATTGTACTAAAAACAAGCTTGCTATCAACAAGATATTTGAGAAACCCTTCCATGCTTGGCTGCCAAGTCTCCTCCTCACCACCATCACCTATATCATCCTCGTCCGACGAAACTGACTCACACCCATTATCTTTCACTTCATCATCATCACTCTCCGATTTCTTTTGGCCTTTGGAGTTAGGAAATTTCATAGCAACAAACCTCATCTCTTCAGTAATACCCTTTATCTCACCTGGGTATTGCTTCCTGTACCTCCTTCTCGTCCTCACTTTCTTCACTGGAGGCGCCTCAAGTGACGTAACCCCCTCTCCATCTTCTTCTTCTTCCGTTTCAGTTCCGGGTTCGGGTTCGGATTCTGAAAGTGTAACTGAGGAGGCTGTGTTGAAGTTTGAACATCGGAAAATGTGTGTCCACTTTGAGGAAATTGATAGGAAAGAAGAATATTTAGTTAAAAATTGTGAATTGGGGATTCTACGGAGCAAGGGAAGTGAAGATTTTGAGGTGGGTCTAGGTATTGGCAGTGAAGAAGATGAGCAATAGCATGTCAATGTTGCCATTTCTCTCAAGACTTAACGATTTAGCTCTTGTTCTTTTCTACTCAAATAAAACTGACGTTAAATAAGTGATTGGATATATTAAATTTCAAATACTTAATTATCTCACGTTAAATAAGAATTAGTGGTATTAATTTAACATGTCATATGAGTTGGTAGAATAATAAATAATTATGGTAATAAATTATGAATATTTACTAGGAAAAAATTGTATGTTTTGATTAATTAAAACTTACTAATACTTTGAGGAATAAAAAACTATGTCAGTATTAATCCTTAACTTCGAGATAATTGGTTTTGTACCGTTTTACGAATTTATCTTTAATTTTGTCTTTTCTATAAGTTATCTAAAAAGTATTTTATTGGATTTTTTTTTATATTCAAATTGAAACATAGGAGAACTCAAAAATCAAAATAACTAATATTATGAATAAGTTGCTCGTTGAAAGAGTGATCACTTTTTCAAACCTTATTACCTAAAATCAATATAGAAAATCGAACCTACAAATAAAATTCTATTCAATCAAATACAAAAAAAATCATCGAAGGGTATGGTGAAGCAAATGAAGTGCAAAGGATGGGGCTACTCCTCCCTTAAACCAGAGGTCTCGAGTTCCAACCTGTAAATGGAAAAATCCTTGGGAAGAAATATTTCTCCTGAAAATGGGACCCCAAGCGACACAAATTCAGATATAGTCGAGCTTCACCTTAGTAGGGAATACTTCCCCTAAGTGGAGCCCCATGTGACACAAATTCAAATATAATCGGGCTCCAACGTGGGCTCCGATCAAATATAACCGGGCAGAAAAAAAATACTAAAAAAAGGTAAATCTTCAATTCCGCATAACCATGTATGAGGCAATGCTATAAATAATGAACACTGCTATCTGAATATAAAGGAAAATAATCTTTATAACTTATTAAACAAATATCCTCAAAGAAAGGGAAGTCATAATTTGGGGGAAAATTGTATAACAGTGGATGATACAAAGTTTTATTACAGAACAAAGTATTATACAACAACAAACTCTCTATAAGAGTCATCTGCAAGAGGAAATCAATCAATGGTTAGTATGGTGTTGGTACCTCTCCCTACTGTACAACAGCCTAGTAGAAACTATTACTATACAAGTAAATCTGTAAACTCAACCTGTGAATTTTGGTACCTCCACATGAGCCTGGTTCTAAACTAATTTAGGCCACAAGGAGCTTCCAGACCCTACTCGAGTATATCGACTACTTGCACTATTTGGATGTGAATCATGGAAGAAAAAGGAATGTCAAAAAACTCCATTTCCTTCGTTGTTGTTTATGTACAGTTATCATCGTCTACTAAGAGCTTTCAGTTTATGCAAGAACTCTAGTGTCTCTTTATAAGAAGGATCGCTGCGGCTCAAAGGCTTGCAGGAATTGATATGATCAGTTGACTCCAAAACCTGCACCAACATGTGGCACAGAAGATAAACTCAGTGAGAGTTTTATCAAAACATCACATTGTCTACGTAACTCTAGCAGAACAATCTTTTCTACCATTTTCACAGTTAAAGACAAGCATAAGACGACATTAGGCATAAGGATCAAGTCCTTTCAGGTTTTGTTTGCTAATATAAATGAATGTAAGTGCCTGGTAATCATCCATTTGAGTAACTTACAACTAAATCCCCATATCCGGGATATGCAGACTCTAACGGTACAATTTCCATTCGAAAAGCCCAGCCTCCATAGCCTTCAACAATTGGAGTTACCTTTGTCTACAAAATGATCATCAGTCAATTTTTAGAAACAACCACTGAAGTAAATGTTTTCTAAGGGAGAACTACAGGTCAGGAAAAATATTCGTACCTCACAGAAACTGAGGACTTCAAGTTTCCCTTTCTTATGAAGCTGTCCCAGGAAATCATTCAGCTCAACCAATCTTGGAGATCCACTTCTCAGCTCCCCAATCTAGCAATGCCACGAAGAAACATTTATCAAATTTCACAGCCACATGCACCCACAACAAGAATCTCAAATATCATGTGCATATTTTTTAAAAAGAAACTGAATAACTCTTGAAAAAATACACAAACTCAGAAGAGAAATAAGATAACAAGATAGATAAAGAGAGCAGGTAAGTTTTACTAACAGTGGGTGCTGGGCGGAAAACAAGACCCATTCTCCAGGGCATGTCTGCAAGTTTGCTGCCAAAGTGAGGACAGCTGTAGAATACCTGACCAAATTATTTTTTAAAAAATCAATGAATAAGCAAATTTAACAAGTATATAAAATTGGTAGAATGTCTTGTAATTCATCTCTGATAGGAAGCAGCACATACGACTCCAATTGTATTCTTGACAAAGTCATCCTTCTTTTCTGATTTTGCTTGATACAACATCTGCTTGACAACTAGGCCGCCCATGCTGCCAATTGCAAAAAAAGTGTTTATGTCAATACACATATATAGCTATGGAATATCAGTTTGATTAGATGATTAAGATCAATTAAGAAAATGATGTAAAAGGGTTTAGGGGCCATCACTAAGTGTGAAAATGACTGATTTAGTTCGAATTTGCACTATTAGGAAGATTCAATCGTTATGGTACCATAATTAAGATAATAGTTAACAATGGGACAATGGGTACTATGAACTAGACCGAATATGTGCAGGACCAGACACCATTTTGTGCAATAGTAAGCGTAGGATATGAAAGTTTCTTGAAAAAAGCAGCAGAGGTGCTACATAACATGAACTAAAACTTCCTTCAATGGGAGGTTATAAAGTTTAAAGCAGCCCAAAAACAGAAGGTATAATGAAGAGAATTCCAATTAAGAGCATACAGATAATCACAAGCTCCAAGCAATCTAATTGTTAGAGTGTGCAGTTTGATTGGGACCAACCTATGTGTTATGAATACAACTGGCCGATTGCCAATGCCTGCAGCAACAAGCTTCTCCAACAGCATGGCACTTACTTCCTGCGGGTTTAAGACAATGAAATGCATAATACATCTGATGTCACTGGATTGCATGCACAACAGACTAAAAAACAATTGAACGACAAAACACGCAAGGTGTTCTGTACCAACAGACCTCTTCAAAATGAAGAAACTCGTTCTAACAATAAAACTATAAGATATTTTCCCAAACTGTCCTTTTTTTTACATTTTCAGACACCATATTCCTTTTACGTTATTATAGCACTGTCAGTTGCAGGAGTCACAATGATGTTAAAAATGGACATCTGATTTAACTTAAGGTTGATAGCAACAAAACTTTATACTGCAGTCCAAATTTTAAGCTGCAGTGCAGAACTATAGCGATTGCCAACTCTTGGTTACTTGTTGCCAAGTTCAGCGCTTATCTAAGCGACAATACAAAACTGCATCAATGATTTGTGCTGCAAACAAAGTGCAACACAGATGGTTCCACCCATCCAAGATGGAGCTTTTATTTTAAAGATGTGTTGGTCTTTCTCTGACACACCCTCATTACAATTAATACTTGTAATCATCCCATTAATTAGCATCTGAGTTAGTTTTAGCCTAATTTTAATGCTTCTAGTTCTTCATGAACTTCAACTTGAATCTATAGTGCATGAGTTCTTGTATGAGTTCATTTATTCTCCATCATGTTTCATTTCTTTCTCTGAATTGATTTTATATGTCTCCTTTCTGTTGATCTTGATTAGAATGTCAATTAGAGGATCCTTGCATGTTTGGAAATCGACTAATTATTTTCTTTAACTAGTTTCATGTTAATTATACTTCTGCATATTTGTTTGCTTACGCTATTGCGACGTAGTTACCATTCCTTTGCTCCCCTTTTTGGATAAGGATGGCCTTTTTTTTTGGGCATCTGTGATATCCAGACCAAATTACATACACCTCAACTAAATCATAGACTACCTGCTAATCTGCTACCGTCCACCAACGCAGGTACCAATTAACTTTCAGCACCAAAATTTAGATAGATGGAAACCTAGCATTTTTCCCTCGTGTGATTTAAATTCCAGTCTCCCATGGTCCGTTACAGCTTAATTGAGCGACCACACCCCCGAATGTGACCCTCCTTTGTAATTTTTCGCAAGTTTTTTCGCATATAACGGTGCAAAGAAGTTGGAATAATCTCATCTTCCTTTCTCCAGTGAATGAACTTTGTAAGGCAATAGATCTATATTTCTTTAACACTTTAGGATAGATAAACTAGCCTCTAACAATTGATGAAGCAATCCAATGTTATACATGATGCAACGACCACAACCTCAACATGCAAGATAATTTGAGAAAATTTAAGAAGTATACAAACCTGAAGAGGTAGGCTTGCTCCGGACCACTGGGTTAGATTGCTCTGCATACAACTCCATGTTTTAAGTCAGAAAACAAGGCAAATCCTTTTCTTTTTTTTTTTTTTTTGGATAAACTTTTAAAGATAGAGTGATAGACAGAGCATACACCAACCTTGTACTTGACAGTAAACAGACGGGCATGAGGAAAATCAGATCGAAGCCATTCACCAGGCCAAAATGTTCCTTCCTTTCCAGCTTCTTCATCAATTTTCTCAACCAGGCCAGATTTGGTAGATGACTTGTCATCCGACAGTCGCCAAGTTTTGAAGGGTCCCCCACGCAAGCCATGAATAAAGACAACATCAACTAAAGGTACTTCAAATTGAGAAATATTCTCTGATTCACTTGCAGATGTCAATGTTATATCACTATTGGAATCTTCATTTGTCGTACACTCACTCCCAGTAGAATCATTGGCACCTGGAGATGACCCATCCACTGATTTTGGAATTATCTTTTCCATACATTTCCAGTGCGGTAATTCAGGATTTATCAGGAGTACCATATCAGCGTAACGGGGGCAAGTATGTTCTTTGTTAGAAAGATTTCCATGAAGAGCATCACCATTTACAGAATCTTCACCAGCTTTGTCATCACAGAATATGTTCAAAAGTGTTGCCCTCGCATAACTTCGAATTTTAGGGTCATTGCAACCAGGAATCCTTCCATTAGCACATTCTTCAAGCCATTCGCACCATTCTTTATCTCCAACTAGTCTTTTCTTGACTTTTGGAAGAACTGAAAGTACAGTTAGCAGCCGTGCTGCATGCTTGCGAATATGACCAGTAGGTGGAACACGTAAACTGGATGCGTCATTGCGATCTGCAGTGGTAGAAGCTTCACCAGGAACAGTTGACACCCGATCCTGTCCCTCCGATGCTCGTGACGCATCATATGCTTCAATTGCAGCCAGTTGTTCATAATCATCATCCAGTAACAAGCGCCTAAGCAAATAGAGGCCTCCAAAATCAACTATTTTGTTCTGACAAGGAGTATCTTCAGCACATATTTCTGTCAGCGCTTTAATCCCTTTCAGTGTGGCCACTGCAGAATCTGCCGCATTGATCTTAGGCAATTTGTCTTTCTTAATATTTTTTAGTGTCCCAGCAAAAGGCTCAAGGGAAAGAAGATCTGCCAAGGGATGTGTATCATCAGCATTGGCAACCCTTCCTAGTCGCGTTCCTACTAAATTGACAACTGCTCCTGCCAATTGATTAGCAGTTTGTGTGGCCAAAAGTACATTTGCTTGATCAACTTGGGTCTGCAAAATTAAGAATCTTCATGAACCACAGTGAAACCAAGGAGACACTAGATTTTTCTACTTACAAGTAAAAAAGACTACATTCATACTGTCCAAAAACAAAAACAAAAACAAAATAGCTAGGGTAACAAACCTTCACTTTATCACTTTGTGGTTGGTTATTTCCTTTGCTTAATGCTGTTTTCTTGAATTCCAGAACATCGCTTAGCATAATAGTTAACCATCCCTGAGAAATTGGTATGGAGGATGGTCCATAATCTTCAAGAATGCGTGTTAAGATATTTATTGCTGAAGATCGTATTGCATCAGAGGACAGCTGTCCAAAGACCCACGGCAGCAGAACTCCAGACCAATGCTGGCTTTCTTCCAACGACATATGCCATTCCCTTGCACAGAGTAACTCCAAAGCCTTAGCCAATGCTTCTTGAACCGAAGAATGCTTTGTGGTCTGTCTAGCAGCCTCTCTCATCAAATGAAGACCCTTTTCCACTGCTACCTCCTGTGCCGAAGGGCTTCGCTCAAGAGAAACCAAAAATGCAGACAACGCTATCTGAGCTAGAGGGATGTCCTGAGTTTTACTTGCATGTGAAACAGTAGACAGAAGACTAGAAGTCCAATCAGAAACAGAAGTACTTAGAGGCAGATTGTGGTCTTCTAGAAGCAATTTAACCATCAGACTTCCATGCCATTTCACAGATCTCTCGGGTGCTACTAAAGCAGCCATGACCACATGCCCCTCTTGATCTAATTCTTGAATATGATACCTATTATTTTCCGAAGCCATTGCCCAATTTGCTAATGCCCAAGCAGCAAAAGGAACAGCAACTTGTTCAGAATGCAAATCATCCCAAAGGCCAGGAACTACAGCAGAAGATAAATTTGATCGGCCTGACGAACCCTCATTTATGTTGTTAAACAAGGGATTACTAGGCGTACATTTCATTGTCTGGCTAGAATTAGGAGGCCCCATCTCTGCAAGCCCATTAGTTCTTGAAAGTCCCCTAGTAGTCGTGCTTTCAAGAATTTTCATCCCAATACCCTCCATCCCTCCCCCACCATCATCATCCTCCCCATGTGGCTCATCCCAGTGCATACCACCTTCCTCAATTACTTCAATAGCTGCAGCAATATCTCTCATCTCAGCATCTTTGGGTAGTGCAGGCTTGAACGAAAGCTTGTCTGCACTTTCACAATGGGAAGTGACAACATCCATAATTGCTGCAACCAGCATGCTCCTACCTTTCAAGGAATCACAAAGATCGAATGAACTACGTCTTGTCTGCTGCTTCCAACCAAAAATTTTAAACATTTCCTTGTCAAACTCCAAAATTATATAATGAGATAACAAATTCAATAAATTTCAATTGCCTTGTCACAAATAACTTATCGTGCCATTGATCATTTTGGAGTATCTAAAAGGCCTTGTTTGAGATTACATATTTCACTAAATTTAACTTTCTTTAGTTGCTTCCATGTGATTAGTATAGATTTTCTGTTTTCCTTCATTTATGTCATTTTCATTCAATCCCACACTTCAATCGAGCATTGCATTTGAACAATGATTAAAACAACTACTATCCGACCTTATGAATCTCCAATCTCTTTCATTTCTTCATTAAGAAGCAAAATTTGAAAAAAAAATCATGGAAATTGGCCTTACCTTTTTGGATTGCCGAGGCTGAGCAGAGAAGATAAACCTAAGAAGATACGGCACAGCATGAGGCCTTCCTAAAACATCCTCACACACATTAGGATCAGCAATCAAATATGCCAAAGCCCTTGCAGACTCAGCCTGGGTCCAACAATTCTCCCCTGACATCGCCACCGTCTCCAGAAGCCAATCCACCACCGAGCCACCGCCAGCAGCGACGAGCGCCGCCCTCCGACTCTCACTAGCGGCAGCAATGTCCGCTAGCAAAGCCGCAACCCTAAGCTCAAACCCGACCCGAACCTCATGATTCGCCGTAGACATAACTGACCTCAACGACTTCCATAATACAGAAGCTGCTGCCCCTGTCTTCTTCATCCTATCCACAATCCTCGTCAAAGACTCGTTCGATTTCCCCACCACATTCTCAATTTCATCATATATTCTAACACCTTCGCCCCTTCCCTCCCCTTTCTCCTCTTCTTCATCTCGTGTCAAAATTACAGCACAAGAAGAAACAATGGCGGTTAAAAGGGTCGCCGATACAGCAAAAACAGAGTACCGTGACAGAGAAGTGCGGTGTTGGGGTTGCCGAATAGGAGGGTATGTAGGGGAAGGGACAAGATTGGGTTCCTTGATATCGACGGAATCCTCGGGATTACGCGAAGAAGAAGAAGAAGAAGAAGACAGGGAACGACGGCGAGGCAAGCGCATACAACACCGGCGGCTTGTTCTGCAAAGAAGTCGAAGCATAATTCGGTTGACTTAATCCAAAAAATAATGTGCTAATTGCTTGTATAGAAGAAGAATTAAGAAGATAAATTTCTGGATTATGGATAAATGGGCAGTAAGCAAAAGCGAAAATGGTGGAAAATGAATTTGTAGTTGCGGGAAGGAAGAAAAAATTGGAGAAAATGAAGAGGGAATTTAAGAAGTAATATGCGGAATCTTGAATTAGTTAAATTTGTCAAGAATAGTCCTAATCAGATGACTTAAAAGGATATTAAATTTGTCAAGTTTCCTTTTTTTCGCTCTTGTTTATTTTTACTTATCATATTTAATTTGATACTTATTTTATAAGATAATAAATGCTATAACACAAAGATGTATTTTTTAATTAATATTTCTGTATCTTTTAACTACAGATTTGTATAAAATAAACACTATAAACTTGTATAAAGTTAAATATACTTTTCCTACGTAGCATAATTCACATAAAATGTAAATTGTCACATAGGACTTCATATAAGATACGCATGTCTATTTGATCAATTTTCTACCAGTGAAATATCTACTTGCGTATAGTCAAAGTTGAAGGATATTAATACTAATTAAGGGTGTGTATCGGCCAATTCCATTCAATTTTATGTATTATTAGTTTGATTTATTGATTTTCGATTTTTAAATATACTAAATCGCAAACCAATAAGATATTTTTTTATCAATTTTCGATTTACCCAATAAGAAAATACTCATAAAATAAATATATGACTTCTCTAACAGTTTGACGCAATACGATGAAATATAGTAAAACAAACAAATCAATTAAGCACCCAAACTTAATACTCCATCTATCCCATTTTAATTGAACTTGTGAAGTAATGCTCCTCAAGAAAACTTCATCTATTTGAACTCAATGAATACCTATCAACATGAGTTGTTATGGAATGAGTAAGATCTCTTCGCCCTTAACAAGAGGTCTCGAATTCAATTCGCGACAATAGAAAAATCTCATTTATGCTTCTTAAATTGACAATGCAATCTCCTTAATGGTAGGTTTCTAAACTCCCTTTTCTGGTCCTTTACAAATGAGTTTTTCATAATTTTGTATTAAAAATTAAGTTATGATGTAACTTACAACAATAAAAAAGAATGTTAAATTGCAAAATAGTACAAACATCAGGGATATAAAGTGCAAAGAAATTCATCAAAAATTATAATAAAAATATATGTTAATAAATATTGTCTGAAACTTGCAAATAAATTTGCAACTTTGCGAAGAACATTGAAATAACAGCAGTAGTATTAAATAGGTTAATCGATTAGGCTATAATTCAAGCAATATTATATTCCATATAAATTTATATATAACTTAGCGCGAGTATTGTTTAATATCGTTAATCAATAGATGTAAAATCTAAAACTCATATAAAGTGAAATCTTTTTATTCGTGCTTGATGATATCACCAGACAGAAATAAAGATTTCATTTATTGCATACAATCGTCTAAAAATAATAAAAGTAACATAAATTCTACTGAATCTTAGCTGACATAATTCTTCATATTGCTTCCTTCGATGACTTGGACTTACGATCTCAACATTGATGGTTGAGGACGTTTTTGTGGTGGACATGGATTCATGTCAGTCCTAAACATACACCCACAAAACGATTGATGATTTTCTTTCTCCACACACTGTGTTCCAACATATTTTGGTCCAAATCGAGTCTTACAATCACTAGTACAAAATGGATCTGACGTATTACAAGCTCCAGGAATTAATAGTTCACAAATATTCTCAGTATTTGTTGAAAGAATCTCAGTCATTACCAACATGGCTACAAATAAAACGATATAAAAAATGTTATAAAATTGTATAATATAAATCTAATTCAAATATTATAATTAGCAATTATAATTAAATACGTACCAAAAATATAAGCAATGAGGAAAATGGAATAGCGGGCGCTCAAATTTTCCATTGATGAAGAATTTGGTGAATTCTTCAATTATCTTTTTATACTACAATCAAAAATTAAGATATTGAGATAATAGAGATAATTTATAGATACTTCTTAATGAAAATTCATTATTCCTAGATTTACTTTCCAAATCAATATAAAAAAACATGGATTATATAAATTTTCCAAATTATTATTTTGACCAATATATGGTAACTAGAAGATTTGCTTGCCAGATCAATATGCA
>JAABOM020000084.1:26005063-26018739 GCA_011800125.2 Solanum clarkiae | reverse complement strand
CGTAAAATTAGGTGGCGACTCTGTGTCTTTTCGAATCTCAAGAGATTAGTTTTGCTCAAATTAATTGAGTTTTGAATTGATTCTCAATTTTCAACAATTTCAACTTTATTTTTAAAAGAGTCGGTCATTTTTCGGCATAACATATAACATAATATATTGTATTATTTTTTTATATTATATATTTAATGAGATGGGTGGATTCTTTATAAGGTTTGGGTAACCCTCCTCCCTTTGAACTAGTTTTTGGAGTGTGAGTTAAGCTCAAGACCTAATTTTACATGGTATCAGAGCAGGGCCCATCTTACTTAAAGTTGGACCCCCTAAAAAGTAAAATTGTCCATGCATCAGATGCTAAGCACGGGGTGTGAGGTGGGGTGTTGAAGAATGATAAAAGTCCAGATTGGTGGTTGATGAGATGGGTAGACTATTTATAAATACTTGAACAATCTTCCTCTCTTAAAGCTAGCTTTTGGGGTGCGAGTTAGGATCAAGTCCTAATTTTACATTACCTATCTATAACAACTTCTGATTTATAATTTTTTTTGTAAAGTTACTTGTGATGACTATCATAATTTTAATGATACAATAATTAATAATATTTTTTTTTAAAAAAAAAAACTTCTAAAACTACCAATCACATATCTAGAGATTTTGACCAAATATCTTCCATCAATCTTCAAAAGATTAATTTAATCTTTAAAATATATCGAACAAAAAGATCATATAAGAAACTAACTTGCAATTTTATCATATAGAAATAAATAAATTTATTTATTCGCGTAAAATCTTTTAGAAAGTGACAAAAGTAAGTAATGCAAATTCAATCAAATCTAATCTCTAAAGATAAAAATGACTCAAGCTCCTCATTTTGCTCCTTGATGATTTGAGCCCACAATCTTAAATTGGCGGTGGAAGATATTGTTTGTGGATGATGAACATGGTTGTTTAGTCGTGAAAATATATGCATAAAAAATTGTATGTACTCTATTCTCCACACATTCTATACGAAGTAATTTTGGTCCAAATTGAATCAGATAATTATCTTCGCAAAATGGATTATTTGGATCACACGGTCCAGCAAATAATTCTTGACACGTTTGAGTATTTGTTGAGAGAATCTAGTCATTATCAACATGACTACAAATAAAGCAATACAAAAAAGTGTTATATATGATAAATATTTATTATAATTCAAATATTATAAAAAATCAAAAATGCAAAAATCAATTTGTTTATAACAAAGAAATGCTTCAAAGGGGAAAAAATATTATATAAAAGCACAACAATAACAATAACATATTCAGTGAAATTCCACAAGTAAGGTCTGGAGAGGATAGAATGTACGTAAACGTTATTATTACCTTATAGAGATAGAGATGCCGTTTTTAAAAAAATATTATATAAAAATAAATGACAGTTATAATTTTATATGCACCACAAAAATAAACGACGACAAAAATGAAATATCGAAAAGTTGCATTAATATTTTAATTGATGAGGATTTCAATGAATGAAGCATACCTTCATTTATCTTTTATAATACAACTAAAAGTATAAGAGATAATTTAGAGGGATGTCTTGATGAAACTAAATCAAATCACTATATTAAACTTATTTGCCAAACAAATATGAAAAAATGGAAAACTTTTTATAAATTTTCCAAAATAAAGCTTCAGTCATGTTCCTGCTTTGATTAATCTTTTTTATGTCTTTTTTTTTCCCCAAAATAAAGCTTCATTTATCTTTTTTTTGACCTTTTTTTTTGACAATGTATTTGTTGCTCAAAATCTGTATAGCTATTAAAATTGAGCGTGGACTATTTATTATTTTTCTCCTTTTTTTTGACATTTTCGTTTAATTTTTTATTTGTTTTATTTCTTTTAAATATTTAGTATTTTTGTACCTCTCTACTTCTACGAGGTAGTGATAAGATCTGCGTACAATCTACCCTCCCTAAACCCCACTTGTGGAATCAAACTGGGTATGTTGTTATTGTTGTTGTATTTAGTATTTTTGTACTCCATTTGATTAAATATTTGAAAGGGTTTGAAACTTAAAGATATGAATTCAAGTAGGACTTTTAGGCTTCTGTTTGGCAAAATAATTTCCTTTGTTTAAAAAATATACTATATGGAGAATAAATAAGAGATTAATGGGATGTACGTTTTGTTTCGCAAATTAGTTGATTAGTTATTTATATATTTTTTGATTAATAAAATATATGAATGTGAACCAAATAGAGTCGTCAATATGAGCTAGACTCGTTGGGCAGACCTGATCTAATCTGTGATTTAGCAGGTTGAACTATAATTTTTAAAGCCTAATTAAAAAATGAGCTTTTTAGCCTGGCCTGAATAAGCTTGCTGATTTGTGAGGCTTTTGCAATATGAGTTAGGTCGGCCCTATGGGCCGAATTAAAAAATAATTAAAAATAAAAATATAATAGAGTAATAAGAGTCCAAACTCAAAGTTCATTTAAAATTTTTAAATATTAAAACTTAAATATAAATTATATTTTTATAATATGTACTCCTTTTGTCCATAGGGAGTAATAATAACACTAAAACTATGTAATATTGTCCTGTTACTATTTATTTTAATATTAAATTATAATTTAATTTTAAAAAATATAAGAATAAAAATATGGAGGCCTAACAAAGCCCGCGGCCCACATACAAATGAGTTGAGCTAGCTAGTTTCTAGCCCATAAAAAAGGGGGCTAGATCGGCCTAACCTGTCAAATTATAAAATCTTTAAAGACAAGCCCAAATTGAGTGGCCGACCCGTATTGACAGTTTTAAAATCAAATTATAGTTAATTGATTATTAATCCCACCAATGGTGAGTCATATATGACATTTTTAAAAAAAAAAATCAATATTAGAGCTGGAGATTTTGATGAATTACTATGTCTAGCATACTTAATGGTCGATAAAATCTTATATTTGCTAGTAACTTCATTTAGACATTTAAATTATAATGTGTTTCAATTAAGTATTTAAGTATATAATAAATTATTTTTATTAGATATTTTTTATTTAAAAATTTTTAAAAACTTTATACTTATTCTTAAATATTTATTATGTAGATAAATTAATCACATAAAATATGTACTTTTTTAGTTATACTTTTTAACCTTAATAAGGGGTAAAACCTTATGCAGGTTACAATTGATGATGATGAGTATAATTAAATGTCAAGGCATATTTTATGTGATTGATTTATATCGCTTTATTTATTTGTACTTAGCGCAGTTTATAGTTAAACACATATTCAGACCTTAAACTTATTTTTTTGACATACGATAAAATTCAATTATCTAAATAAATCATTTAAAACCCAAAGAATTCACCAAAATCCCACACCATTTTGCTTTGCCCCTCCAAATTTATTTCGTTTTTTTTTTTTTTTACAAGTCTTCTCTTCTTTCATATATAAATAAAAACCGCTTCCCCTTTGCAACCCTGTATTAAACTCGAACTATGGCTTCCTCAAGCAAAGAGCCGATCTCCAATCCCCCCATCCCCGACGACGACGACGACGAGGAAGACGATTTCGACGAAATCGATGAAGATGATGAAGAAGAGGAAGAAGAAGAGCGAGAGCGAAGGCCAGTGACTGAAGAATCTCGACTGCGTTCCGATAGGGCTAAAATGGAGAATTTATTCCGGCGGCTGTCATCTGAGAGAGTGCCTCTAAGAGTCCATGATGTGATTATCAAAGGGAATACTAAGACTAAGGATTCGCTTATTGAGGCTGAAATGGAAGCCCTAAAAAGTGCCACAACACTTCAGGAGTTGCTTAAGGCTGCCAGTTTTGCTAATGCGAGACTTCAACAGCTTGATATTTTCGATTCCGTTAACATCACTTTGGATTCTGGCCCACCGGAGCTGCCTGGTACTACTAATGTGGTTGTTGAGATTGTCGAGAGTGAAAATCCACTTACTGGAAGTGTTGGAGTTTTCTCCAAGCCTGAGGTAAACTATTAATTACTACTCTTTTCTTTTGAGTTTGATGTGTTATGTTTGATTATACTTTTAAATTAGCTCAAGCTCTTCTCAGTTGATTAATGTGTGAATGAGGAACGCTTGAAAATTAGGACATTTAATTGGCTGCACTAGGATGAATAGTTCAGGAAAAGATACAAGTTTTTAGTAGTATTTCCAATTCAATGTTTGCAAATTCGAATTGCCAAACTAACAATTCGCAAAGGTTTTGTCAGTCATGGATGTATGCAGCAGAATTATCCTCATGATTAGTGTCTCTATTCTATCTCTGATATCCCTATGTTCGATCAGAACTTGTTGGAAATTGTTTTGTGGTAATACATTATCTAGGTTCAGATTGCTACCTCTCCATTAGAAAACTGACATATATATTTTCCATCTAAAAGAAAAACCGACTTTTACATTTCTTTCTTCATTTTCTACATGCCCAAGTTTTAGTACATGTTGCCCAAGGTGTTTCCCGTCTGCACTAATGAAACCGACTTATACATGTCTTTTTCCATTTTCTACTTGCCCAAGTTTAGTACATGTCATCCAAGGTGTTTCCCGTCTGCACTAATGAACCCCTTAGCTTCTCTCTTTTCCATCTTATACTCTTGAAGACTTCCTAGGATGCTATGGGAATTACTATACCCTTTTTTGGCTTTTATAACTCTTTGCACCTCCTTATTACATCATCTTGATTATTATGGTTGAAATCCTAGGCATTTAGAAATCTCCAAGTGGATACCCTTGCTGCCATTCTTTGATCATATGAATAAACCCCTCTGTCTTTGGCATCTGGATTTTTGTTTCCAAGACACCTCTTCAGCTTTGGCAATTTCTTCTAGTTCAGCTTTCAAGTTCAAAAATCTGTCTTTCATCCAGTGTTGGTGTTCTGCCCTCAGTGATCTGCTTTGAGAATTTCAGCTCCTCTAATGCTTTGTTTCTTCTCATATCAAGCTTGCTGAAAACTTCTTTGTTCCACTTGGAAATGTCCTTCAAGTTTTTCAGCTTTTGACTAAGGATATAGTCTGGGGAACCTCCAACTGAATACCCTTGCCGCCACTCATTAATCATATTAATAAACCCCTCTTGCTGAAGCCACATGTGTACAAACTTGAAATAGGAATGAGTAGTATCCCAATCTCCACACTCTAGTAATAATGGTTTATGATCAGAGATAGGTCTAGGAAGGGAAATTTGTTTGATCGGCCTTAGTTTCATTCCATTCTGATGAAATCAAGAACCTATCGACGCCTGAATTGATTCTCACCTCTGGACCATTTATATTGTGCTCCATACAGTGGCAAATCAATCAACTGCCCATCTGAAATGGTATCAGAGAAGTCCCTCATTGCTATAGACCTTCTGGTGCAATTCAATCTTTCAGTAGTTGCCTCGAAATCCCCTCCACTCACCCGATCTATACTCCATATATCCCTTATAGCTCCTAGTTCCTGACACAGATCAGCACACTCTGTATTGGTGTGTGGACCATAAACTCCAGGAAAAGCCCATCTAAAGTTCTCCAGCTGACTTTCTTTCAAGTACACAGGTGACTGAATATATGCCTTGATGAGAGACTAGAATACCTAGAACTTCATTTTCTGTTTTTTCTAATGCATCTTGTCATTTCTTTCCTCAGGATGCCTACATTGGCTTCTAAGTGTCATCCTTCTTCATTCAACCTTGTCATGAATTTATTTGGTTTCTGAATTTTAGCTTCTCCTGCCAAACTTTTGGCTCCTTGTGGCTCTTCTGACTCTTTCGCTTTACATCTACGACCTTCAGGTGGCTAGGGTGTGGTCTCGTATGGTTTTCTATTCCTTATGTGCATCTAATTTCTTGTTTTGGTAAGGACGTAATCTACGACTATGTGCACCTTTGTTTTCAAATATTATCAATTGTGATTCTTTCTTCAAAATAAGTGCAAGTTAAACAAAATGATTAGTTAGAGCTCCTCTGAAATAGTCTTCTACTTTTTGATTTCTGGTACCACAAACTATATCCCCATGTGTTTGGTCAACGCTGTTACTATATTATGTTGTATATGTCCTCACAGATCTCCCCTGATAATGTTTGGTTGGTCACTCTTGCATTTCTGGTACCACAACTATATCTCCATGTGTTTGGTCGAATCTGTTACTACTCTAGTTAAATGTCCTCACAGATCTCTTCCAATAAAGTTCTGTTGGTCATTTGAATCCCCTGAACGAAGGTATACATATATTCCCATAGTTAAATCTCATCATCTAATCATATTTGCAGATCGTAGACACTATTGATATTGATTTTCTTCTTTCCCAGAGTAGTCTTAATGGGATTGCGAAAATAGAAGAGAATGGAACTTGTCGTGAGTTGGTTCTTGAAGCTTTCGTCTCTGGGTTTTCTCTTCTTTTATAGTCTTTTCATCTCCTTTGGCACCCTAAATACCGAGATTCCCAACTATGGAATAATTGGATGAACATTCCATTACTAACCTAAACTAGGATTATTCACTTATAAATAATGGCCTAAACTAGGATTTTATCTAGAGCAGTCTAGCTTATAACTACTTTAAATCTCTTGATTTTCATCGTATCCCCTCAATTCAAGTCAAGATAGGGGACAACTTTAGTTTGTAGAATTAAAAAAATATGAAGTCAAGAATTTCGGAAAAGGTCATTGATTGAAAAAACTATCATTTTCTTGATAAGGATGCTTAAAGGACAACATTTGCAGTATGCATAAAACCCTTTAAATAGTTTATCTGAAATAGTCTACCAACACCAACAAGAGAAGTGGTGTTGGAATTCTTTCTTTCAGAAATTTGGTGGTAACTGCAGAACGAAAGAATGTGCTGCTTGCCGCATATGGAAAATGTCTATTTCCCAATTTCTAGATATAAGTATCTACTAATATATCTCAAGGGCTTTATTATTATTTATGAGGTTAAAGAGTAATCAGAAGAATTGTTGAAACAAAGAGCAGGAATAAAACATTTAGAGGAGGGAGTAGGGAGTCATTGCACAAATTGTAATTTCGTGAAGCAAAATAAGGAAAGATATTTTAAAGGCGAGCTGTGAGTCTCTGACTGGATTGAAATTGAGATAAGGGCCTCAATAGCAAAGACTGATATTATGAATAGCAAAGAATAGAAGAAAGAGTTTCTCAGGATTTGCCAAAGACCTAATAGTTAAAGAAGAGTGTCAAATAACCAAACTTGGATACAATGGAGAAAGATAAGAAAAAAAACTCAATAGTAACTCTGATTCAATAAATATATGTAGAGAGAATTATTTTGAAACTGGAGAGAAGAAAGAATTATGAAAAATGTTTTCTATTGACATTCACGAAAAAATGGTCAGCTTGTGAATTGAAGAAAAACTTCAATCTTGGCAACGTTAAGGCCCCCCTGCGTGCACATAAATTACTTGGGTCTACCTAGTTTGTAAAGGTTTGTGTAAAAAAAAAAGAAGAAGAAGAGAGAACTTGACCTGAAATGTGTCTTGTAACTCTCTTCTCCTATGTGTTGCTTCCTCCTTTTTATTGCCTTTGTTTCTTAATCAGTATTTTAAATACTGAGATTCTAACATGATAGGATTTTTGAAACGAAATAACTTGACCTGAATTGTGTCTTTTAACTCTCTTCTCCTATGTGTTGCTTCCTCCTTTTTATTGCCTCTGTTTCTTATTCAGTATTCTAAATACTGAGATTCTAGCATCATAGGATTTTTGGAACTTAAAACATGATAGGATATTTGAAACTTAAAACATGATAGCATTTTTGAAACTGAAAACATGATTGGGTTATGAAGAATATTCTATACTATTAACTTAAGCACATAAAATGAATTAAGAGCACTCTAGCTTGTAAAGACAATTAATTTCCTTGACTTCCACTAGAGATAGTCCTACACCTATATATTTTTGAGAAAGAAAAGGCGAAGAAAATTTTTGGGATTTTACCGCTAGTCCTATCACCAATACAATTTGCATTTACTACTTTCTTCTTAAGCCTGGCTCTACAAAAATAAACCAGAGAAAAATATAAATGTAAATGTAAAAAGATTTAGTCACGATTTATATTTGTATTGCTAATCTCTAACCTTACCCTTTATCCACTTTGCTTCTTGGAGACGTGCAATATTTTCTCTCTTCCTCCTTAAGATATCTACTAATTTTATTGATTATCCCATCATCAAAACTATGTTTCAACTACTTATCCAAATTTGTCTGTTTGGTTTGTCTCTTTACTTTATTTGTCTGGTAATATGAGAGATCCTTCCCCTATTTAGTGCCAAAATTGGGCACTAGTGTAGTGGAACAAAATCCTTTGCTCACACCTGTCCATTGATGTTGTCGAAGGCCAAAGACATCATATGTGCCAAGTATTTGTTAAGACTAATTCCAAAATGCAATTAAGGCACACACTTTAGTGAAGGCACACAAAGCAAGATAATTACAGCGAGCAATAAATACAACCAACGATTATTTATTTATTTATTTTGATAAATGACAGTCAAAAAATTTATATGAACCAGGAAATGAAAAAAATTATTATAAGCAAAATATATGAAGTAAAAATCATGTCTATTTAGTTGAAAAACCATTTTAAATTTCAGATTGTAAAGCAAGTATACAATTTTAATGTTCTAATTCAGAGTAACAACTAGAGTTCAAAGTTCCTATTCCTAACCACTACAGATTCATCTCTACCATTTTATTGACAATTGACATATTGCTTGCTAGTTATTTTGGTTTCTTGATGCTACCCTATTTAAACAGTGCTAGTGCCAATGGATGGTTAGGCACATGACGTAGCATCTTGATCCATATAGTGAAACGCTAATTAAGCAAATGAAGTGTGTAATTGTATATTTTTCTCTCTTGATTTTTAAATTTCCTCAAAGCCATTTCATGACTTATTTTTACTGGTCAAGCAGTGTAAGATGTCAACTTGACTAGTTTATTTTTATAAACAACTTGATTTATATTATTTATAGTTGTGATAGTGATAAGAAAAGTGCAAGTAATAGTTGAAGAGTTAATATGTAGATAAAGCATCACATCAGAAGTTCAATACTTAAATGTTTAGTCAACTATTTTAGGACATCCAAAATGGGAAGTATGTCATTCAAAAAAAAGTAGAATAAAAAAGAATGAGAATCCCATAAGAATTGATTCATCCAGTATAGTGGTGTCACAGGAAAAACATTGCTAAATATCTAGAAGAAATTGCTGTGGAGAATAGTTAATCCATAGTTATATTACGTGGATTTACTATCCATTTAACAGTTAGAAAGGTAGCACATACTCCAAAGGGGTGAAGAAAATGCACAGCTAGTACTGAAGTTCACCTTGCACTGGCTAAATCAGGCAAACACACATGAATGTAGTGTTAAAATTTGATATTTGTTGTGAATTTTCATCTATATAGAAGTAAAAGTTGTTGCTTTAAGTTGGAAAAAGAGAATATGCCTGGATCCTTTAAGCTTGTCTTCAGTCGTGTTTAAAGATAAATTAGGAAAAGAAGAGAAGATTGGCAGTATTGCCATTGGAGCTGTAGAGATGATTAGCTAATTGCACAACTGTTGAGGATGTGCATACATAGTTGAGTGTGACACTACGTGCTATTTGAGGGAAAAATTCATTTGCATGTGCAACTATGAATTAGCATAGACAATGTTTTGTGACCCTGCTATTGGTGAACATATATTAGGTTCTGTCATGTGGTGCTGTAAACGTGCTTCGGATTTATAGAAGCAACATGCTTATGTATTTGCTGCTATTTTTTCCTTGGATTTTGATTAAAACTTCAATTTGCTTCTGTAGGCTAGAGCTTGGTCTCTTGAAGGTTCATTGAAGCTGAAAAACTTGTTTGGTTATGGGGATATATGGGATGGGTCGTTGGCCTATGGCTTGGACTTGACTTCAGAGGTTAGCGCTGGTGTGTCTCTGCCAAGATTCAAAAAATTGATCACTCCTGTGACAGCTCGAATATCTCTTCTTTCCCAAGATTGGCTGAAGTTCTCCTCGTATAAAGAACGAGCTTTGGGACTTTCTCTTGGCCTACTGTCATCCAGAAGCCATGATTTGTCTTACAGTCTTGCTTGGCGTACCTTGGCTGACCCATCACAAATGTCATCAAGAACAGTAAGGAGACAGCTTGGACATAGCTTAATTTCAGCTCTGAAGTATACATTCAAAATTGATAGGCGAAATTCTCCTTTGAGACCAACCCGAGGATATGCCTTTCTTTCGTCTTCTCAAATTGGTGGCCTCCTACCAGATCATCGGGCGTTACGCTTTCTCCGTCAGGTTCTTACAGTTCACTGTCTGTTATTTATGTCTTTCATCCATTTTTCTCCTTTTTCCTCCCAAAAGTAGATTTTTCTGTCTATGTGGCTGAAACCTCTTTAGGTTGTTTTTTGAACTTTTTTCTGTAGTGTGATATCTATGTTTATATTGATGTTGAGCAGCTAGATTTAACTGCAGTTTTCCTTCTACCTGTTCTGTTCTATTGTTTTAGATGTAATCTATATCTCATTCATTCTGGTTATCTTGCCTGGTATCTATTCATACCACAGCCATATATTTCCCGCCATTATGACCGTCTGATTCTGAACCTATATGTGCTTCTGAAATATCAAAATCACAATATAACAGAACTTATGTATTTCTGAACAGGAGTTGGACTTCCGCTATGCTTTACCTCTGGGATTTTTTAATGCTGCTTTCAACATTGGAATTTCCGCTGGAGTAACTATTCCATGGGGAAGTGGGTTCTTAAGTCTTCCCACCTATTTACCTGAGAAATTTTTCCTGGGTGGTAATTCTTCTCCAGTTTGTGCACTGGGTGGCCCATCATCTTTGTTGGGCTTTAAGACCAGGGGATTGGGCCCTGCTGAACCTAGAAGGCAAGTTAAAGAAAATTCCACTGATGAGAGCTCTGATGCATCTTCTGCAATCGATTTTGTGGGAGGGGATCTTGCGGTTAGCGCTTTTGCAGATCTTTCTTTTGATCTACCATTGCGGGTATTGAGAGAAGCTGGGATTCATGGCCATGCTTTTGCTTGTACCGGAAGCCTGAATAAATTGACGGAAAATGCATATAAAGATATATCTTTACAGAAATTCAAAGAATCATTCCGAGCTTCAGCGGGATTTGGTGTCATTGTACCGACCAAGCTCTTCCGAATGGAGGTAAGTAATCCATGTTAAAGGTCTGCCTGTGGATATTTCTTCTTCGCTATAAAATTTGTTCTCAGATGCAAAAATTTCTACTTCACCATATACACTACCGAACTTTCTTGTAATTCTTTACCATGCAATAAAAGCACTTTTCCCTGTATCTCATTCACATATATGCTATTTATTTGTTCATTTGTGCCTTTCTTCATTAAAGCATGCCCTTCAAAAGCGCTTTTGCAATAAGCCTGACATGTTTTGGTGCTTTTTTATGCTTTTTTTCTTTGGCAATACGTATGTCTCAATGATTCTTCTAAATCTGCAACTGGTTTCAGGTGTTCAGACACATAAATGTAGTTTGATAGGAGTCAAAATTACAGGATGATAGTGGACATAAGTTTTTTTGATAAGTGCATACTAGATTCCCGGGCATTTCTAACTATACGATTCCATCATCAGGTTAATTACTGCTATATACTGAAGCAGCAAGAGCATGACAGAGGGAAGACTGGTGTGCAGTTCAGCTTCTCATCGGCTTTCTAGAAGCTCAACATTGCAATGGTTCTATTTGCAGTCCTGGTAAAATTAACATAGTTTTATCCCCCGTTTCTCTGTTTTGTCTGAGATGCGAATGTAGCCCCCACCCCATGAAGTGCACTTCAGTTACAAACCCTGGACAATTTTTCAATCCACTCTTGCAGGCAAATAATTGGCGGCAAGTATTAGTATACATGCGATACGTTGGTGAAAAGATTTGCTGCCCCAAAATCTTCGGTTTATTATTGCTGATTCACTTCCTATTCTGGGAATTCATTTTTCAAATTGATGTTTTTGATGTGCTATGCCCTTGTATCAAGAGAGTCACTCAGTACGGAGGACCATTACAATTTCCTTAACCTTACGATTTGTTTGTAGGAGTTCTTAAAGAGAGTTTTGCTCCTTCTGCATCAGTTTCATTCAAAGTTTGTTCCTGAAGCTTTTGGAAATGATTTATCTGCATAATCCCTTTGAATTTAGAGAGTGTACTAACAAAGGAAAATGTCCTCTTGGGAAACAAGTGATTTTTCTGACGTAATTTTTAGTGTTTCGTAAGCAAGCAAGAAAATATTATCCCAAAAGCATTTATGTGTAATCCAGCATAGCCCTATGGGCGTGAGGAGTGGTGGATGGGTAGGGAGGAGATAAAGAACTTGGAATGTCGTGTATGAAATTTGTTTATCCTGCTTTTATCATTTTGAAATTTTCTTCCTTATTTTCCTCTTACTTTCATTCATGTGCAGCTTCATTATTACGGTACTAGGTATAGGGATGGTAATGGGGCAGGGCGGGGCTGGTATAGGACAGGGTTAGAGCTATGTGGGGCAGGGTAGGTTTAAAGTTATGCGGTGTGGGTTGAATTGAAGTAACTATTTTTAAAACTAATGCGAGGTGTGGTGGGTTGCAGGTTTAAAGAACTGAATAGGAATTTAAAGAAAATTAAAATCTTTGTAATTAGTAAAAATTAAAGATATTGACTTTTTATATTAAACATTGACTTTAATTTTATTTTTTTTCTAAAAGGTTAAACTAGACATGTTCGTAAATTGTTAGTTGTTGAAATATTAATTAGAGGATTTTAATTAATGATTAAGAAATAATTGTTGAAATGTCAACTAAAAATAGTTAATTAGTTGTTGAGATGTTAAGTTAACGATTTTTTTTTTAAAAAATTACGAATTTTCACATTAAATTTAATTAAAAAATAAAAAAATTTTAAAAATTTAAGCGACGCAGGTTTATGTGGGGCAGCACGGGACGAGTCGAAAATGATAAATATTATCATGCGAGATAAAAAATTTATGAGTTCAGCTCAATCCACCTCATTTTCACCCGTTCCGCCCCATTGCCATCTCCGTCTCATGATGTATGATGGTTTGTGGTGACACTCATAATTGATAATTTTAGCAAAAGTTGTAAATTCTAATGTGGTTCAATACAGGGAAGTAAAAAAGCATCTTTTACTCTTTTATTACTTTGACGGACAATATTTTGTTTTCGACGTTGAATTGTAAACTTATTTTTGCGACGTCGTATGGTAAAATTATGTCAAACTTCTATTCTACCAATTAGATAATACTAAAAAATTCAGCTCCAATGATAAGCGTGGAAGAGAAAAAATTTGAATTTGACTGTTTCTCTCAATTCACCTCATTTCTTTCACGACAAGAAATAGTATTAATAAACTCTCACCTAAACTCACAAGGTCGAATCAAATATTAAAATGATCTCCATAGTTAGATAGATGTGGCCCACCGTGGATTTAAGATTTTTTTAAAAAAATTATGGGTTATGAAGTTTAATTATAATAACAATTAGTGTAGTTTCACAAATACGATATGGGAGGAGAAGTAAAGATTGAAAACAAAAATTAATTACAATAAAATAATATAATAGTAGAAACACAAAAAACAATAAAGAATTTATACATATTAAATAATTTTAAAATAAATTTAAAATGTGTCAGAAGTTATTAAATTCT
>JAABOM020000084.1:25992922-26004963 GCA_011800125.2 Solanum clarkiae | reverse complement strand
TATAATTTTTTAAATAAGTTAATACTCTGTTAATATATTAATTTTATAAAATTTAATGTATTCAATTCCATCTGTTCATTTATCGACGATGTATATATATTTATATATATTGTTTTTTGGATGCTGATATTAGTAAAAAAAACCATGAGCACAGCCAACTCTGGTGGCCATCAGCATGACATCAACAACTATTTTTTATTATTCCAAACTTTTTATTTAATCAATTAAATAATCTTGAAAAGTTCATCTCCAATGATAGGTGTACCATACATTAGTTCCCTTGTTGTATGCAAGAATTAATATATATATATATATATATATATATATATACATTTTTTTAAATTAAATTTGACCATTTCTCTCACTTTAACTCACTTTCTTTCACGATAAGAAACGTATTAATTAACTCTCAAGTAATTAATAATATCACTAGGTTGAGATCAAATCTAACAAAGTGCTCCATAGTTAGATAAAGAAAGATGTGATTCATTTCCTCAAAGGCGGCAGATTCAAGATTTGATGTTTATAAGTTTTAAATTTTAATTTTTCAAAGTTATCGAATCCTAGTTAAATTTATATATACATTTATTTTATTTTAATTTATTTGTCTACTTTTGAAGTGATACAAAATTAAAAGAAATTATTAAAAAGCTTTTAAATTAATCTTGTCCCTAAACGAAGATTTAAAAAATTTACTAAAATATTTTATAATTTTATGATCTTATATATGTTATGTGAAAAGTTAGAACTAAAGAATAAGAAAAAAAAGATTAGAATATTTTTTTGAATTAAATTAAAAAAAAAGACAAACTGAAATAGAGAAAGTAATACATAT
This sequence comes from Solanum clarkiae, assembly GCA_011800125.2. Classification (NCBI taxonomy): domain Eukaryota; kingdom Viridiplantae; phylum Streptophyta; class Magnoliopsida; order Solanales; family Solanaceae; genus Solanum; species Solanum clarkiae. Next base: position 26,004,128 of record JAABOM020000084.1, on the reverse strand, counting down.
CTTTTAAAAAATAACTTTTTGAACTAGACCATTTCTCTATTAACTCATTTCTTTCACGATAAGTAAAGTAATATTAATCGACTTTGAAATAATCTCACAAGGTAGAAATCAAATCTACCAAAGTTCTCCCAAGTTTTAGATAGATGTGAATCACTTTATTTGGGACGATTCAAGATTTGATGTTTATGATTTTTTTATCGTAGTCTTTTAAAGTTATTAAATTCTTAAATTATAATTCATATAATATTATTTTTAAATAAATATAAAATTTGAATCAAAGTTATTTGATTTTGCCAAATCTATACATTACCATAAAGTATTAGTAGAATTTGCGTGCTGAACATGAAATATTTACGGAGTAAGAAAATTGAAATGTTTATTGTGGTATTCTAGGTCTAAGTTTTGTTTAATTCTACTATCAAAATGATTCTTTTTTTATTTATTTCGAGAAATTCTCACCTTTTCGTTCTTTCGATGACTTGAACTCTCAATAGAGCAGGAAATGAGTAAGTAGTGCTTACCATCCTACTATCCGAGTTACTCCCTCTTGTCTTATTAAAGAATTGTTTAATTTTCTAGCTTGTTAATTTTCACTTCATTACATTTAGTCTTTTCATTATATATGAATTTAGTAGTTCAATTAATTCAGTACAATCTTGTTGATGAGAGTTTGATTCTCCGTAACCCCATTTTCCTTCCCCAATCCCCCATTTTTTTGGTGAAAAAATGTCCTTGCTACACGTTTCCCAGAATAATTTGTTTAAATTTTTTATTGAAATTTTCTTCATTTGATAAGTCAATCATTGACTCTCCAAGTGACCAAGTCTCTCGAGAGCAAGTCCTATAAATACATTTTAACTAGTTCAATAAACTATATCATAAGATTATTATTGATTTAGAAGCATTTTTCTTGATTAAGTAATGGAAAGAAAAACATCTCAAATCCAACCTCCAACTTATGGAGATTTCATCACTATTCTTAGCATTGATGGAGGTGGCATTAGAGGAATTATTCCAGCTACCATCCTCAGTTTTCTTGAATCCCAACTTCAGGTCAATTTTCTTTTATATACACAAATTAAATATTACTCATACGACTTTGGTAAATGAAATTATCTGGCTAATAGTTATTATCAATTTTTCAGGAATTAGATGGAAAAGATGCAAGAATTGCAGATTATTTTGACGTGATTGCTGGAACGAGCACAGGTGGCATAGTAACAGCCATGCTAACCACTCCTGACGAAAATAATCGTCCACTTTATGCTGCCAAAGATATTACCCCGTTCTATTTGGAGCATTGTCCAAAGATTTTTCCACAAAAGAATTGGTATACATACATATTTCATTAATTTTGTTCGCTCTATATGTATAGTCGATATATAATTCATTTATAGTATGGCTAACCAAATTTCATATTTTTTTCGAATTCACAAACATGCAGTGGTTTGTTTACTCCAATTGTGAAGATGGTGCAAGCTCTAAAAGGTCCAAAATATGATGGGAAATACCTACATGAAGTCATCAAGGAAAAATTGAAAGATACAAGACTTAGTAATACTCTTACTAACGTTGTTATTCCAACTTTTGATATCAAGAAGTTGCAGCCAACCATTTTCTCCACTTATGAGGTATAGATTTTCCGACAACAATAATAACAAGATATTCCATATAATTTTACTAGTGAGGTTACAGGGAGGATGACCAGTGTATAAGTAGATCTTACCAGTTGTCTATACCTCATGAAGATAGTAATAATATTATTTCTAATAGATCTTCTGCTCAAGTAAAACATACATATTAAAAAAGGTTTGAAATAAGAATACAGTAACCAAAGAAGTTATTTTGAAGTAATTGAGAAAGAGTAATATAGTAGTATATAAATTATACGATAACCATCACATGAAACAATAATGATGTGGAAAATTAAAACACTGCTCGACAACTTACTAACCTTTCATTCTAATCCTTAATTTCAATAATCTTCTATCTAAAATCATGTCCTCCATAAGCTACAAATAACCTTAATATATATTTAAGGCGTCAAACTAAAATGTTAAGTTTATAAATTAATCATATCACATTAATAAGGTTAATAAATATCTTGTTTCTAACCAAATGGCATATTCTTGATTAATATTTGGTTGCAGACAAAAAGATCTTCACGTTTTGATGCAAAATTGTTAGATATTTGTATTAGTACATCAGCAGCACCAACTTATCTTCCTGCTCATTATTTCAAAGTTGAAGACGACAATGGCCACGTTAGAGAGCATAATCTCATTGATGGTGGCGTTGCCGCAAATAATCCGGTACTTAATACAACACTTTATTAATGAATCATCGTTTTGTACACTTTATTAAAAATAATTGTATATAAGTAACTGATATATATGTATAATATATATAAGCGAACTATATATGTATATCTGTTGAATTGAATATGTATCTTTGTCAAATAATTGTATATATGCAACTGGTATATATATGTATTCGTGTGTCTAGAATGGAATGGAAAGAGAGGGGAGAGAGGTGAGAGAGATTAAGAGAAGAGATAGAAAATAGCAATAAAACTCTAACTATAGCTATAAATTATAATATTTTCTAACTGTAGTGGTATAATATAAATACATATCATATGTTTGCCTAGTTACGTTTAAAGAATATGTTTGGCATGTGTGTCTTTTTCAGTGTTTGGTTGCAATATCCGAAGTAAGCAAAGAAATTTTGAAGGATAATCCAGATTTCTTCCCAATAAAACCGATGGATTATGGTCGGTTCCTTGTAATATCAATAGGGACAGGAGCTGCAAAATTTGAACAAGAATATAATTCATCAATGGCAGCCAAATGGGGTATTATCGATTGGTTATTTTACCAAGGTTCCACACCATTAGTCGACATATTCACACAATCAAGTGCTGATATGATTGATTACCATAATTGTGTTGTTTTCCAAGCTCTTCATAGTGAAGATAGTTACCTCCGAATTCAAGTAAGTATCGTCATTTTTTAGTAACTATTATGTTTTACAGGGTTTGTAAACGAGTCACACACATAAAATTATATTAAATATGTTGTTATATTTTGTCAGATAATTTTTGATTAATAATATTTTGGTTGTTGAAACTAATCAACAGGAGGATGGACTGAGTGGAACAGAAGCCTCAGTGGATGTAGCTACAAAAGAAAATTTGGAAAGATTAGTGGAAATTGGGGAAAATTTATTGAAAAAAACACTTTCAAGGGTAAATTTGGAAACAGGTTGCACAGAACCAATTTCTGAAGGAGGCACTAATGAAGAAGCCCTTAAAAGGTTATATAAAAGAAAAAAAAATACTCCCCTCTGTTTCAAATTATACGTAGTGTTTCTCTTTTACACGTTCTTTAAGTAAATATTAATTATTCTTTCCATTTCATTTTGTGTGACATCGTTTAACTTGATTTTTTGGGACAGACTAAATAAAAAAGAGTGTCAAGTGAAATGGAACGAAGGGGATATAAGTTTTTGATTATTTTATTCTTATTAATTTATGTCTTAAGATAAAATTTCTCTTCATAAAATATTATTAATTCTACTGATTTTATTTGAAGATTTCCAAAACAATTACCACTAAAAATATAACGAAAAAATAGTTAATTTTATGTTAAATTTTACCATACATACATTAATAATTTAAAATATTTTTGTACTATGAATGTATGTTTGCTAGTCTTTATTATTACAATTGTTATATCATAAGTTTAAGTTATTAAAAATTTGGTTTTTTGACAGGTTTGCAAAATTATTGGTTGATGAAAGAAGAGTGCGTGAGTCAAGGTCACCACTTACTAAGAATGTCTAATATAATCATCAAGAAAATCCTACAAATGTAAATTAAGTATAATTTAAATAATACATATTGTTAGTGAAATAATTTATGTAAATTGGTAGTATATATTGTCTATTCTTCGTATAAAATCCGCCGTATTATAATTGAATTATTTATCACGGATATTAATACGAATTGTTTATCATGGAAAAATACTTTCCATGAGAAAGTTTCTGTAATAGTCCATAAGTACCTTAATTTAAGATTGGATTAAAATGTGACATCCCAATTTATTTAAGTCAAGACTGAGTTAGAATATCAAAAAAGGTTCAAAAATTATCTCGATAGAATTTTTGGCCAGAAACTTCGAAAGATATATCTTTGGGAACAAAATTGCTTAACCAGAGAAGAGTACGCGATCAGTCTGCAATTAGCAAGTCTTAATAAGAAACTAAAATGCCATCTAATTGTTAGAATATATGTGATAATGATAATACTATGGAGTCAATAGAATTTACTTGCTCAGAGTGCACATTAAAATATTTCTTGAAAACAACTGAAGTCAATTTTCCATAAGCAAATAAAAAAATAGTTATGATCTATCATCGAAATTCAATTAAGTCACACAACATGTGTCATTTGATCAAAAACGTTGTTCACATTTTCTTGAATTTGTGATTTTGCTTTCTAGTCAATGTCTCACAATATGTATTGTCAAGGAAAATGTGTTTTATTCTTCTTCCTTTTTTTTACAAAAAAAAAAAAAAAAAAAATTATCTATAGGATAAAAGTTCTTCTAACATAGTAAAAACTTTCAGTAAAAACTTTCATCAAATAACATTTATTAATAAGTCCACACGAAACATTTATTATAATTTCACACAAAATTAAGAAGATAAATGTATCTTTCAAAAAAACCTAAAATTGTATGGACTAAATGAAATGACACTAATGGGGGTCACATTTATTCAATCTAAAAATCATAAGAAATCGTATGAAATCATTGGTGAAATAAAACTATTGATATTGAAATTAAAAATATTGAAATATATTTAAAAATCAACACATCGAACTTTAAGTTTTTTGAGTTTTCAATTTTTTTTTGAATTTTTCCGCTAAAGTATTCATATAAACATTCAATTAATTTCTGCTTCAAATAGTTTTAAGTTAAATCAAATCAATCCAAGTATGAAAAAAAATTTAACATCGAATCCAATCAAATTAAATCACTAATATTTTTTTTCCGATTTTAATTTGATATAATTTTCAATTCAATTTCGTTCATCCGTGAACACAAATAATTTAGCTTACAAGTTTGTTCTTTTCTTTTTTTTGGTTCAGACTGCTTTATTGGTGTCTATTTTTTTTTTTTTGGTAGGTGTAGGTGATGCCACCATCAATAAAATGAGGGCATATCCCATTGAGGTCCACCCTAGAAAACAAAATATCAACCTTTCACGTGATTCAGGTTGTGTTTGATATGAGAAAAATATTTTTCTTGAAAAATATTTGCTTTTTGGAATGTTTGATATGGAGAAAAAAAATTTAAGAAAAATATTTTTTAAAGAATATTTGATTTTGAAAATAAGTTAATTTTTAATTTATTTTTTAATATTTAGTTGGTGAATCAAAGATATTTTTCGCAATATATTTTTTGTTATTTGGTAAGTGAATGAAAATATTTTTTAGAAAATATTTTTTAATTTTTGCTAAAGAGTAGAAAATATATTTTAGGAAATAGTTTTTTTTGACATGAAATTATTTCATAATTTAGAATATTTTTTAAAAGTAAATATTTAAAAAAAATCTTGGGAGCTGGGGGAGGGGGGTTTTTAATTTTATTTTAAAAATTTATTTTTCTTTAAAATAATGATACTTTAATTTTTAGCTATTTAATAAGGGTGTGCATCAGTTGACTTGATTTTATGTATTATAGGAATCAACCAATAACATATATTTTTTTTAATTTTTTATTTATTGATTTTTGCCCATTAATAGTTTGATTTTCAGTTTACCCAATAAATAAATACTCATAAACTATATATATATGACTTTTTAAATATTTTTGGCGCACAAGACAATAATGTAATTTTATAGAGTGCTCATATAATAGAGGCAATAATAACTAACATAAAAAGAATAACTATATACAAGTGCAACACAAATAAAAGAGAAACAACTCAAGCTCTCAAAGTCATTGCAAAGAGTGAATTGAAAAACTAAAGGGCAAAGATAGTAATTAGTAAGATAAGGATAGTAGTATTTAGTATTTATATAAGGATAACGTGGTAAATAATTGTTACAATTTTAATAAATTATCGATTTACCCGATATTAAAAACTCAACATGGTAAGGCATTATATTGAGGTCTATAAATAGATGATTTAACCTTGCTGAAAATCAATTATTGAAGAGGGCAATAATGTCATCATTAGGTTCATTCAAGTTGCAGCCACCAATTAATGGTAAACTCATCACCATTCTCAGCATTGATGGAGGTGGCATTAGGGGATTAATTCCTGCAACTATTCTTGAATTTCTTGAATCTCAACTCCAGGTAAAACTCAAATTTTTCTATCAGTATAATATCAGATTACGTGTCATTCACTTAGATGTGAAAATAGATCTAGTGATAAAATTTTAAACGTTGAATTCACTATATTAAATTCAAATTTGTGAGAACAGGAATTGGATGGTGAGGATGCTCGACTGGCAGATTACTTTGATATAATTGCAGGAACAAGCACGGGTGGTCTTGTCACGTCTATGCTAACAGCTCCAAACAAAGACAAACGTCCTCTATATGCTGCTAAAGACATAAAGCCCTTCTATCTTGAGCATGGCCCTAAGATATTCCCACAAAATAATTTGTAAATTTTCTAATTGATTTTTTTCATGTGGAATTCTTGTAAAAGATTAAGCACTAGTATTATACTATATCTTAATCTAATTTGTTTTTTTATCATATATATGTAGGCTTCTGATTGGATCAATAATGAAGGGATGGAAATCTATTAGAGGACCAAAGTATGATGGGAAGTATCTTCACCAACTCGTAGAGGAGAAATTAGGGGAGACTCATTTGCATGAGACTTTGACTAATGTGGTTATTCCAACTTTTGATATCAAGAATATGCAACCTACAATTTTCACCACTTTTCAGGTCCTTTTCTCCGCAATTTTTCCTATTTTTATGATGTTATAATTTAATACGCTCTTCTATTTTATATCTTTTGAGGCCTGATATTTTTGAGACGAATAAAGTCTTTCGAAAAGAGCTCCTCTGTTTTTATGAGGCAGTGGTAAGGTCTGCGTACATTCATCCTCCCCAAACACTATTTGTGAAATTCCACTGAGTATGTTATTGTTGTTTTATTAATCTGACCCATTTAACCCGTTCAACAGGCTAAAGAATGTCCATTAATGGATGCTAAGCTTTCAGATATATGCATTGGCACATCTGCTGCTCCAACGTATTTTCCTGCACATTACTTTCAGACCCAAGATAAAGATGACAAATTTCATGACTTCAATCTTATTGACGGTGGTATCGCAGCTAACAATCCAGTACGTATAAGTTATAAATACATAATTTAACCTATTTTTCTAGTTTATATGGAGGCCTATACTCTATAGAAACTATGTATCTGAAACTATTCCTTATCCCGTAGATCCTATATATCCTTTTATTTTTTATTTTTTATTTTTTCTCACATTTGACTGAACTTTATCTACAAATAACACCGCGAATGATTTTTACGTCATATTAAAATAATCAAATTTTACTCATTACATAAAAATGATAGAACTCGTAAACTTTACCTATTGAGTGCTATTTTTGTTTTACATTAAAAGTAACTGAAAATTCATTATAACAATTAAGTTACTAAATGAGACTAAATCTTACATCCATCAAGGTGATCTTACCATTATACTTTAACTACTTTAGTATGACAAAAATGTTGAATATTTGTTCCGAGTCCTTTTTCTTTTAATAAAATATTTGTAACTCTGTGAATATATAGAGACTCATTCCTTCTAACTCAATTAAAAGTATTCACAATGTAGTCCTAGCAAGTTTGAGAGTTTTGTAGGAGGGAGAGAATTCGTAAGTCACGATAAGTGTTACGTTAACACTTGTGTGGATCTCTTTTTATTCAGAGTAAATGATGTGAGGCTATTTTTCTCGATATTGTGTATTCAACTCTTTTATATAGTGTGGATGTAGTTCGATTGACCATTAAATGGTTGGTTTTTGCAGACCTATATTGCTACAAGTGAAGTGACCAAACAAATACACAGAGAAAATCCAGATTTCCCCCAGATGAAGACCAATGATTTTTGTGGAAAATTGTTGGTGATCTCCATAGGGACTGGATCAGCAAAACAGGAACATAAATATGATGCTGAAATTGCCTCAAAATGGGGTTTATTTGGATGGCTAACAGGAGGAGGCTCAAATCCAATTATTGATGTATTTGCTGATGGCAGTGATGATATGGTTGATTACCATCTTTCTGTTATGTTCCAATCTTGTTGTTCTCAAGAGAATTACCTTCGTATTCAGGTAGTATATACAGTATTCCTTTCGTTTAAAAAAGCATGATCTACTCTCGTTTTTGGCCTGCTTAAAAAAAGAATGACTCGTTTCCCATATGTTTTGGCAAAATTTTGATTTCAACTTTTCACGTGATGTGTTTAAGCTACAAGATTGAAAGAACTTCTTTATTTTTTTAAACTTCGTGCCAAGTCAAACTAGGTCATCCTTTCTGAAACGGAGGGCATATATGTTATATTTCACTCCTAAATAGCACTCCCTCTGTTCATTTTTACTTGTCACTATTTCACTTTTTGATGTCAACTTGACTAAACTTCAAAGCTAAATTTAGATAGTTGAAAACTATACAAAAATATTATAAATTGCAAATTTTCGCATATTAGTATGATAAAGAAAATACATCTTAAAATATTGATCAAAGTTCATGTAGTTTGACCTCGATAAGTGAAATAGTGACAAGTAAAAATGAACGAAGGGAGTATTACTTAATCTATTTTAAAAATTAACAGTCAAGAGTTATTGAAGTATACATTGGATAAATTTCAAATATCGTGACTTATTATATCTTGAATTAGATAGGAATATTTAATTATGTTGCTCAATATTGTTGATTAGGATGACACATTAAGTGGAACAGAGTCCTCTGTTGACACAACAACTAAAGAGAACATGGACAAATTGGTTGAAATTGGAAAAACCTTATTGAAGAAACCGATTTCAAGGGTAAATTTGGAGACAGGTATATTTGAACAATGCAAAACATGTGACACAAATGAAGAAGCTTTGAAAAAGTAATATTATTCAACTCTAGATCTTGTGAATATTATTAATTAGTTTATTATTTTCTATTAATTATTAAATTGAACATATTATTTTTGTCAGGTTTGCGAAGTTGCTCTCCGAAGAAAAAAAAATCAGAAACTCCTAAGTATAAATTGTAGAAGCGGAATCATGATTTGAAACATATGAATTTAAGATTTTGATTATTTTTGAATTATAAGACTTGATATTAATAGTTTATGCATATTAAATAAGTTTGAAGCAAAATTACTGAATTATTCAGAATCTGCTTCATGCACTCATTTGTTTGGAGCACACAAGAATACTTGTCCATTTGTTCATGGTAGTTGTAATTCAATTTGTGTATTCTAGCTTTTGATTGTTGAACCAGTGTACTAATATATAAAGATTTATCATATTGTTTTGAGTAATAAAGCTTTTTATTTCATAAAAGATTCTTCCAACAAATTTTTAATGAGGATTTGTTTAATTACGATTATTCAGTTGAAGAATATATGTTAATGATTGATTCCAGGATAACTTATCACTACTTTAAAAGTTAATTACTTAGATTTATGTTATTTTGCAATTATTATGTTCATTATCATATTATAAATCTTGTATGCTTCTCTCTTTGATACATATATCTGAGATACACACATCAATTAATGTGTCTAATTAAGAAATATAATTTAATGTGCCTAATTAAGGAATATAATTTAATGTGTATAATATTAAGGAATATAGTGTGTGTATTAACTAATACAACTGAAAGTCATTAAATAAGGGGAAATTAAATCACGCTTGTAACTACCTTAAAGAATATGAAATATCAAAACTGCTTAAAAAAATTCAAAATTCTTCTCTTTTTGTTGGCAACGCAACAACATTCATATTACTAAAAATAAGAAATTAGTGGTGGAAAAATTATTTCATAATTAAAAAATAAAAATATCATGTTAATTTAATTTAGTTATTGATATTTAAAAAATTCAATCAGCTAGAAGCTATTTATGTTAGCTAATGATTATAATCGAAAAATTCGGTAATCAATTTCATGATTTTCGTTAGAAAGAATTTTTCAAATTACTTGTAAACTGTTTAAAAATATGAAACTTTTAATTTTATAAATAAGATTATTTGTACACTATAACGAACAAAAGTAACGTGAAATTGCAACAAGTAAAAATGAGTTGATATTGTAATGATTATATATATCAACTCCTGCCGCTACACAAAATTAATTTTTTATTAGTAGAACATATCTTGATTATTCTTGACTCGTTATTTTTTTATTCAGCAAGGAAACCTGAAGGAATCGTTTGGATTGGGGAAGAAGGCAAGAGATTGAATTGTTAGGGTTGAGAGAATTTGGGGAAAGTAAAACTCTTTCTCATATCTGAATTGATTGTACACATCACAGCACTATAGCAGTGCTTATATAGGTGTATTTCTAACTGTGTATGGTATCTATACAAGTGTGTATGTACACTTATACTATACCCTGTAATTAAACCCCCAATAACCAATTTACTGCCCTTCTAACTACCTCTAACCAATTAACCAACTCAACCAGCTAATACACCCTAATAATATCTATCAACTAAAACTAACTAATCTTCAATACTCCCCCTCAAGCTTGAGCTATTGAAGACATTCAATAGTCCAAGCTTGCCTTGTAAGTAGTCATGCTGTAACCTGTTGAGAGCCTTCGTGAGGATGTCTGCCTGTTGGTCCTTCGTATGAACATAAACTGTTCTGATCAGCCCCTTTTGGATTTTCTCCCGAATGAAGTGGCAATCGATCTCTATATGCTTGGTACGCTCGTGAAAGACTGGATTAGCAGCAATTTGCAGAGCGGATTTGCTGTCACAATGTATGATGGCTGGTTCATTCAAATGTACTCCCAGCTCCTTGAATAAATTGGTAACCCATACAACCTCTGCTGTCAAGGCTGCTAAGCTCCTATATTCTGCTTCCGTGGAACTCCTTGAGACTGTGGGTTGCTTCTTAGACTTCCAAGAAATAGGAGAATCACCAAACTTCAAGATGAAACC
>JAABOM020000084.1:25980184-25992822 GCA_011800125.2 Solanum clarkiae | reverse complement strand
CCTCATCTCTGCGACATGCATCTTCTGGACATGAATATTTTTAATCGGCCAGCACACCACCCCATACAATAGTGCTGCTCTAAATTTATATAATTTATATATTGATCAAAATTTATATAATTTAATTTTTGAAAAGTGGAACGTAACGAATAAAAGTAAAAGAAAGGAACGCTAGCTGAGAATTAATATGAAAGCAACATATATTGAAAATTGAACATCTTTGAACGTTACTATAGTACTTTTTTGGATACTTTTCTGCACTTAATAAATGAATCTTTGACTTTGACTTGTTTTGATAAATAAAATGCCAAGAGTTAAAAAGAATTTGTGCCCCGTCAAAGTAACAATATTTTAAATTAAAATAACTGAAATAATCAAAAAATCCATTCAACCCAATAGTAATTCTAAAAATTAAAATAATAATGGCGGAGCACATTATCTATATATGTCATTTGCTTGTAAGAATAGAATTAATTAGAATGTACTTAGTTTTCAAGAACAGAATTATATGAAAATTATTAATTTGTTTATAGAAGTTTAACTCTTGCAAGATATATAACGTTATAAAGTTTCGTCCAATATATCAAAATTTTCCAGACATGAGGAAAATAATTAAAATAATATTGATAAATCATTCCAATAAATTATCTCAAAAATTTTCTTGTAACGTGAAAGTTTTTGGTACCTGTTTACCTTAATAATGGGTCATTTTTGACTAATTCTAGATATAATAATATTCGTGGTCATCACTCTTTATTTTTTCTTTTAATTAAATAAAAAGTATATCTTTCCAAAACATATCCACGATTTACAAGTTGTATGTACTAGTGAGGACTATAAATAGATGGTTTGGCATTTGTTGAATATATCGATAAAAAGTTTTAAGTATTTATCTGAAATTTACTTATTTCATAAACTCGTTGCGATATTAATATATATTCATAAGATTATATATCCATCAAATTAAACCAAATTAATGAAGAAGGCAATGTCATCAAGTGGTTCATTCAAGTTGCAGCCTCCAACTTATGGTAAACTTATTACAATTTTAAGCATTGATGGAGGTGGCATTAGGGGAATTATTCCTGCAACTATTCTTGAATATCTTGAATCTCAACTCCAGGTGAATTAAACTAATTCCATTTTGTGACATACTTTTCGTTCTGCTTATGGGGCTTGATTTTCTAGACGAGGATTTTTCGAAAACAACCTTGCTATCTCTATGAGGTAGTGGGTAAGGTCTGAGTACATTTTACCCTCCTCAGATCCAACTTGTGAGATTCGACTATGTATATTGTTGTTGTTCTTGTTGTTGACATACTTTTCGTTTTAGTTTGTCCAAAAGAAGTGATGATACCATTATAACATTTAAAAATAATTCAACTTTTAAATTTTTTATGTTACGCTCAATTACATTATTTTGTAAAGCCAAAAACATATCTTTGCCATATACCACAAAAATGTCTTTGCCATATAACCACAAATTTCAAGAGTTTGGAATTTTAGTAGTTTATTTGATTGGCTGTCTGAACTTTTACTTTATTGGTGAAATTTCGATTCAATTTCCGCCTTGTAATCTCCTGCCCCAATTTTTGAAGGAATTTTTTTTCCCATAAAATTTGTGGATAGTCAACTACGATTCTATCAAGAATATAAATTGGAGTTGCTTTTGACTTTCTGTGTGTAATTTCCAGTGAAAAAGGTGAGAAACTTCTTTTATTTTTTCAAATTTCTGAAAATCCTGAAATTCAACTTCAAATTGAATTCTGAAATTTTATGACTAAACACATTTTCCAGAGCTAAACTCCGAAAAAGACGAATTTTTTCATGGCCAAAAGCCTTATTAAGTTGGCAGCTGGCTTATCTTTTTGATTACAAATATATTAATCTTGATTATTATCGGTGATTAACTTTTATAGTTATCTTTTATTTGACTTAATGAAGAAAATATCTTCTTTTGCATCACCACCATGCATATAGAACTTATGTGAACAACCATATATTTGTGTAACTAGCAAATACGTATACTATATATTAATTATGTACTTTGGACTTGTACTTAACGAGTTTAATTAATACAGGAATTGGATGGTAAAGATGCGAGACTCGCAGATTACTTTGATATAATTGCAGGAACAAGTACTGGTGGCCTTGTCACAGCGATGTTAACAGCTCCAAACAAAGACAAACGTCCTCTATTTGCTGCTAAAGACATAAAGCCCTTTTATCTTGAGCATGGCCCTCAGATATTCCCACAGAAAAGGTAATTGTTATTGAAATATTCTTGTTTAAATACTAATTATATATTATCTTAAGGCTAATAACTCTAATTAAACATGACTTTCACAGGATGATACTGTTTGGATCAATAATGAAGACATTGAAATCTCTAATTGGACCAAAGTATAATGGGAAGTATCTTCATCAAGTCATACAAGAGAAATTAGGGGAGACTCATTTGCATGAGACTTTGACTAATGTGGTTATTCCAACTTTTGATATCAAGAATCTACAGCCAACAATTTTCTCCACTTTTGAGGTTTTTTCAATTCTTTTTTAAGTTTAATTATGTGAATTAATAATAATACTTTTGCCTAGAATTTTAGTTTATGTAAATAATAATATTTTTGCGTAGAATTTTGATTTCTTCAAAAGAACCAATTTCCCTTCTTCCATGACAATAATAATAACAAATAGTAATAATAACTATGACTTATTCAACATATAGACAGACAAACAGACAGATCACAGATAGATTTAATGTATACTTTACATAAATTTATCGAATTTTATTAAAACATCAAATTTCAGACCATGAAAATATTGACTTAAGAGTTATTTTGAGCATATATAGCAAATAACATATCACAAAATTGGGACAATATAGTGTCATATGGACCAAATTGACCAAAAAAGAAGTTACCAAAACTTGGGAAAAAGAGTTTTTTTTTTTGTTTTGATTGATTTGTTTGATATAGTGATGATGGAAAATAAAAGTTAATAATATTTTAATATAATAAAATAAATTATAGAAGAACATAAAATCAAATTGGATGATGGTTTCATTGTTTATTCAAATTGACACGCTCATCTTAACAAATTAGATATTGATATCAAGGTACATGTTTATTAACTCAACCCTTTTAATCCATCCAAACAGACGAACCAAAAACCATTAATGGATGCTAAGCTTTCAGATATATGCATAAGCACATCTGCTGCTCCAACGTATCTTCCTGCGCATTATTTCAAGACTCATGATAAAGATGACAATTTCCACGAGTTCAATCTTGTTGATGGTGGAGTCGCAGCTAATAATCCAGTACGTTATTGTTGTTATATATATTTTGATTATATTCTAGTTATATGGGTAAATATAGTTTCTAAAAATATTTTCAAGAAAATAAGTTCTTTTTTTAATTATATATCAACTATTGAACATTATTAACAACCTTATATATTCAATATTTTATCAAAACATCTCATTGGTTAATATTACAATTGATCTTTAATTTGATATTTTTCACTCTTCAATCGAACATTGACTTGGTAATTGCTTTTGCAGGCTCTTGTTGCAATAAGCCAAGTGACCAAACAAATTATGAGTGGAAATCCAGATTTTTTCCCCATCAAACCCATTGATTATGGGAGATTTTTAGTGATTTCTATAGGCACTGGATCTGCAAAAGTGCAACAAAAATATAATGCTAAAATTGCATCAAAATGGGGTATCTTAGGATGGCTAATTAATGGAGGTTCAACTCCAATCGTTGATGTTTTTACTCAAGCCAGTGGTGATATGGTTGATTTTCATATTTCTGTTGTTTTCCAAGCTCTTCATTCTGAAGAAAATTACCTTCGTATTCAGGTACAAGTTTTATATACTGACATCGTAAAGAAAAGACTTACACTAATTATTTGTGAGAAGTCACTTATCATGTTGCATGTTATGTCATTATATGCTTATGTAACAGCCCAACTTGCTAGTGATATTATTCGCTTTGGGCCTAAATTTGCATATTTTAAAATGTGTCACTAGCTAGTAGATAAGATCTGTTTGCTAATACTCTCCCGTGTTTTTACTAACGTGAGACTTCTATCTAAAGATGAGTTGTTACATACGCCCTTTTATCGACTTAGCGATGCAACGTTTGCCCCACCATATGAAATTCGCCTAGACTCTATACTGAGGTTTGTCGCGCCTCATCGGGATCCGCCTAAACTCAGTTGAACTCTAACCCACGTCGACAAGGCTGACAGAGGAGTGACTCTGATACCATCTGTAACGGCCTAACCTGCTAGTGATATTGTCCGCTTTCGGACTAGGCCCGCATGATTTTTTAAAATGTGTCACTAGTAGGTAAAGGTTGTTTACTTATACACCTATCAACTTTGCTGTGTTTTTACTGATGTGGAACTTCTATCTAAAAATGGATTGTTACAGCTTACTATAAAAGTTCGTTTAAAACCCTAAAATAATTTTTTTGTTTATCGATCAATTGTAGGATGACACATTAAGTGGAACAGACTCTTCTGTTGACATAGCAACCAAAGAAAACATGGACAAATTGGTTGAAATAGGGACAACTTTATTGAAGAAACCAGTTTCAAGAATAAATCTACAGACAGGTCTATTTGAACAATGCAAAGAAGGTGGCACAAATGAAGAAACTTTGAAAAGGTGATATTATTCAACTCATTATAATTAATAAACACTAATTAGAAATTATCTCTAATTTTTCTATTTAACGATAAATTATCAACAACATAAAAAATTAGCTACGAAGTATTTAGCGATAGAATCGCGATAACTACTTGTTAAAATTGAATTAATCATGTATATTTTTGACAGGTTTGCAAAGTTACTTTCAGAAGAAAAAAGACTCAGGGACTCCATTTCACCTCATACAAAGAAAGCCTCAGAGTAGCACATAATATATATAATTTGTTTAGAGCACCCAACAAATTATTTAATACATGTATATAATTAACTTAATATTTAATCTGTAATAGATGAAGTGTGACATTCAGTTCGTGTATGAGGTACAGTGTAATTAAATTCGTGTTTTATGAAAAATAAATAAAAATATTACAACTAATAAAATTCTTAAGTTATAGTTCGTAAGGGCATACGTACTAATACGTCGATCATCATTAATGTTAAACTTTATTCTATATTTTTAAAGTTATGGTTTCAGACATATGATTTGTTGTAGTCTCAATCATTTTTTGTATATAACTTTGTGTTCCGCGTTGAAAATATTTGATTCGGATGAATTTAATGCTTGTTTTCTCCTTTGGAATAAGGCACCCAGTCTTGTGCTCCATTTTCATCTCGATATAATTTATATAATTTTCGTTTAGTCATAGATTTTGGAAGTAAATTTTCTTAGCTGTCCATCTCTATATAATCCTTACACAACTTACATGATTGTCTAAGGTCGTGTTCGATATAGAGAAAAATATTTTTTAAATTTTTAATTTTTATATTTGATTGATCAAAATTTTTTAAGAATATTATTTTCTATATATTATATAAATTATATGTATATCAATTTTAAAAAAAAAAGTAAGAAATCAATTTATTTTTTAAAAAAAATATTTTCCTTCATGCATGACACACCTTAAAACATGTGTATCACATTTGAGCAGCCTCTTTACCCCACCCCTTTTGAGTTATCCTCTCCATTATTGGCTTTCTATTTAGTTAGTTAGGTAAAAACTAAATAATCGAAGAGGGTTCAACATTTATTATATTATTAATAGAGTTTTGAATGAAATCAATCGGATCGCTCTACCTCTAGTGTTTATAACTAGAGAATGACATAGCACTTCGATCCCAATAAAGTTGTTTGTATATTCAAGATTAATTCGAGATGTCTGCTTAAGAAATAAAATTGTCCCACTATCGCAAACCATTTATGTTGACGTTAGAAATACTTTACTATAAACTTATTATAGATTGCAATTATTATAACGATAGTATTTGCTCCCTCAGTTTGTTGGCGTTTCTTTTTCTACATTTAATTATTCAATATAACATGATTGTCAATTTATAATTGACGACCTGTGAAAGAATAGCCGGACCCCTTTAATTGTCTGACAATTATTAATGACCAGCATTTATACTTTTCCTTTTGGAATCGTTTAACGTGTGATATAGGTATATAACAATATCCAGATAAAATATAGATGAATTGAGGTATTAGGTAATTTTTGAATTATTTATCTTATTATATTTATCTCAGTAATGAAATAATTTATCCTAAAATAATTATCAGAATAACATGTTCTCAATTAGACGATCCCTCGAAATCTGTGCAATATATAGTTATGTTAATTTGTTTTAACCTTAAATGGCTTAATAATTATTTGAAACCCCATTTATAAAATATGTCATTCAATTGATTATGCAATATTGAGAACTATGCTATTATGTGATATGACAATTGACATAACCTACAATAATTTTAACCCTAAATAATTTAGCTTTTAAGTTATTGTTTTTTTTCGTGTTTACTTGTGAAAAAACGTGGAACAATGTATTTTACTAGTCAAGAATATATATATTCAAAGTGGCCATCAGCAACTAGTCCCTCCAAAACAAAATTAGGACCTATCTATACAGCTTGCACCCTACAAAACAAAATAGTAATATTTAAATTCAACGAACTAGGGATAACAATGAGACGAAGCATATGTGAGAAAACACTTCAATAGAAGGATGAGGGGGTGGGGTTGGGGGTAGGGGTTGAAACTCGGTTCAATTTTACGTAATTTTTAACAAAAGACATAACATAAATAACTTTTAAATGAGTTACTTATTTTCTCCTTCAAATCATTACTTATGCTTATTATGAATAATTATGTATTAAGGGATCTAATAACAACATCAGTGTACGAAAGTTAATCATGTAACCCTCCGTTTCAAACTAATTTAATATTTGAGACTTTTTTCAATGTTCAAAATAGTTTAATTGTTTAAAGTTTAAGATGAATATTTGAAACTTTTTTTATATTTACCCTTTTATTTATTGAAGTTTTATATTTTCTAAGAGATAAATAACACTATTTATTATGACTTTACAACAACAACAACAACAACAACAACATACCCTAATGCCTCAAAAGGCTCCCGCTCCTTGCGGGGTGAGGGGAGGTCGGATGTACGCAGCCTAACCCCTATGTTTAAAGACATAAAACGGTTGTTTCCAAATGACCTATGAAGAGCGTCGAAAGTTGCATTGACTAACACTATTTATTATGACTTAACAAACGGCAATTATAGGAAGTATGATTTAAATTTTATTTTTAAATATTTTTCTTAATACGTATATATTGTCACTAAATAACTAGCTAAAAAATACCCTAGAATTGAGAAAAATAATTAAATGATATTCAATTTGTGGTGTGAAGGGCTCCTTGGCTGCCAAATGTATATTTTGGGACCCATAATTTATCTTCCTATCATCTTCTTATTTTTTGCTCATTTATTTTTAACCTTTCCTTCTACTTTTTTTTCCCCTCCACACAACATTTCCTTTCACTTTTTTTTCTTTATGCTTGTTGATTTTTAAGGTAATTTTATTTTTGAAATCATAAAGAGTTTTGGAGATTCGCATACTGTGTTTAATATATGTGTTTTTTATTTAATTGAAAAAAATAAATTAGTTATATTGAAAATTATTTTTAAAAAAAATAATGAGACTCAAAATTCACTTGACAAAGCATGAAAGGACCTCACACAAGTATTGTCTACCACCTTAAATGTGTGCCTCTCGTAATAAAGTTTTTCAGGACATTTATGTATGGTACTAAATATTTTCCTTCTCACATCCATTGACTTTTCAAAAAAATAAAATAAAATATATTAAATTCCCAAAAATATCTTGGATTGCAAGTTGAAGCAATTATTAGACTGTCTTTTATCTTGATAGATATGTCCTTATAAGTGACTACGCCATTGAAGTTTCTCTAAATAATATATACGACCATTCAACCTTGGAATTTAAATATTTCCTTCACAAAACTAGCAATACATTTATATTTATTCCTCCATTATAATATTTCAAAGAATTAAATTAAAGAGAGGGCAATAATGTCATCATCTGGTTCATTCAAGTTGCAGCCACCAATTAATGGTAAACTCATCACCATTCTCAGCATTGATGGAGGTGGCATTAGGGGATTAATTCCTGCAACTATTCTTGAATTTCTTGAATCTCAACTCCAGGTAAAATTCAAAATTTTCTATCAGTATAATATCAGATTACGTGTCATTCACTTAGATATGAAAATAGATCTACTTTGATAAAGTTTTAAACATTGAACTCACAATTAAATTCAAATTTGTGAGAACAGAAATTGGATGGTGAAGATGTACGACTCGCAGATTACTTCGACATAATTGCAGGAACAAGCACGGGTGGTCTTGTCACATCTATGCTAACGGCTCCAAACAAAGAGAAACGTCCGCTGTTTGCTGCTAAAGACATAAAGCCCTTCTATCTTGAGCATGGCCCTAAGATATTCCCACAAAGTAATTGGTAAATTTCCTAACTAATTTTTTCATGTGGAATTCTTGGAAAAAAACTATAGCACTCATATTATTGACACACTATTTTGTTTTTCATCATATATAGGGTAGTGAAGACCTGGAAATCTGTAACAGGACCAAAGTATGATGGGAAGTATCTTCACCAAGTCATACAGGAGAAACTAGGAGACACTCGTTTGGATGAAACAGTGACTAATGTGGTTATTCCAACTTTTGATATCAGGAATTTGCAACCTGCAATTTTCACCACTTTTGAGGTTGCTTTTTCTCCATATTTTTTTCGCTAGAGGTGTAAAATTTAATCCATGAATATGTCCAGAAACAGTGGTAAGGTCTGCATACATTTTACCCTCCTCAGATCCCACTTGTGAAATTCAACTTGTATGTTATTGTTGTTGAAGATATTAGTTGACTTGCAAAAATACTATACAACAGACTCAACTTCTTTTAACACACCCATCTTAACTCAAAGAAATATTGTATCATGTTGTAATTTAGTATGTTTATTGACTTGACCCGTTTTACCCGTCCAACAGGCAAAAGAACATCCATTAATGAATGCTAAGCTTTCCAATATATGCATTGGCACATCTGCTGCTCCAACGTATCTTCCTGCACATCAGTTTCAGACCCAAGACAAAGATGGCAATGTTCGTGACTTCAATCTTATTGATGGTGCCATTGCAGCTAACAATCCAGTATGTATAGATAAGTGTCAAAAACACATTTGAACTATTTTTTTTTTTTTTGGTTTCATATCTAAACTATCACTTATTGCAAAATTTATATGATTTGCTTGGTTTTTTGCAGACCTTTATTGCTACGAGTGAAATGACCAAACAAATATACAATGAAAATCCAGATTTCCCCCAAATGAGGCCTACTGATTATGGAAAATTTTTGGTGATCTCCATAGGGACTGGAGCAGCAAAAGAGGAACATAAATATGATGCTAAAATTGCCTCAAAATGGGGTATATTGGGATGGCTAACAGGAGGAGACTCAAATCCAATTATTGATGTATTTGCTGATGGTAGTGATGATATGGTTGATTACCATCTTTCTGTTATTTTCCAATCTTCTCGTTCTCAAGAAAATTACCTTCGTATTCAGGTACATACTATCATAAATACTATTTTTTTGTCCCATTTTATGTGACGTTCTTTCCTTTTCTGATTTGTCCCAAAAAAATTTCATCTTACTCTAACTGAAAATAGTTTAATTAGGAATGACAATGAGGCCGATGCAGGGTGGGAGCGGGGCAGGGCGAGCTCAATCCGCAAATTTATTAAACCGTCCCACCCCGCTTAAATTTTTAAATTTTTTAAATTTTTTAATTGAATTTAGTTTTTTTTTGCTAATTAACGTCTCAACAACTAATTAACTATTTAGTTGACATTTTAACAATTATTTTTTAATCGTGAACTAAAAGTTTCTAATTAATATTTTAACAACTAGCAATTTATCGAATATGTCTAGTCTAAATATTAGAAAGAAATAAAATTAAAGTTAATGTTTAATATAAAAATTTTATATTTTTTATATTTACTAATTACAAAGATTAAATTTCTTCGAATTCCTATTTATTTTTTTTAAACCCACAACTTGCCCCGCCATGCACCGCATTAGAGTGTCACAGAGACAGTATTAATTATCTTGACTAAGATAGGAGTGTTAATTATGTTGCTCAATATTATTAATTAGGAGGACAAGTTAGGTGGATCAGAGTCCTCTGTTGACATTTCAACAAAAGAGAACATGAACAAGTTGGTCAAAATTGGAGAAGCTTTATTGAAGAAACCAGTTTCAAGGGTAAATCTGAAGACAGGTCTATTTGAACAACATGAAAGTGGTCGCACAAATGAAGAAGCTTTGAAAAGGTAAGAATATTATTAATCGATGTATTATTCTTTATTAACTATTAAATTGAACATATTATTTTTGTCAGGTTTGCAGAGTTGCTTTCTGAAGAAAAAAGATTCAGGGATTCCAAGTAACCTCCTATGGACAAATTGTAGAGGCAAAGCCATGATTTGAAACATATCGGTTCAAATAAATATAAAGTTTGAAGCAAAATTACTGAATTCTTCAAAATCTACTTTCTACATTTTAGCTGCGCTCGTCATCCTCGTCCATTTGTTCATGGCAGTTGTAATTCAGTTTCTGTATTTTAGCTTTTGATTGTTGAACCAGTGTAATAACATTTAGTGTGTTGTGAAAAATATATATACTTACTAGTATATAATAGATGAAAAATGTAAAGTTATTATTACATGCTTGGTTATAGAGAACAATTTATAATGGCAAAAAGTATTAAAGTTTTTTTTTTTAACTTTTATATAGAGTATCGCGAAAGATTTCGAGTAAGGGCGACTCAAAAATATTAGACGCTAAAGTCAAATATTAGACATTAAAGTTCCCAACCTATAATCGGATTTCCAACAACACACCAATACTTCACGGGGTCTTATTACCCTCCTAAACTATTTTAAAGTAAATTATTTACTTCCTAAATGCTGAGGTGGCAAAAAAGGTGTAGTTCACTCTCTCAAAGAAAATGAAAGGCAACAAAAGCAATTAAAACATTAATTATATAAATAATTTCTTTTATTTTATATTACTTTTCTATTTTTTTAGATTTTTATGTTTCTTTTTATTCTTATTTATTTATTTATTTACCTCCTTTTTCTTCTTTCTTTTCCTCTTCAAGAGGGAAACGCTCATGCCTCCACCATCACTAAGCCAAGTATCATTCTTAAACCACACACTTTTAACTGTAGCTTCATTTTTTCACTAATTTGAAAATTTATTGGTAATTTAAAATCAAAATTAAAAATCAAGAAAATGGAACTTTAATATCTAAAATGGAGAAGAATTTATTGAATAACAAATTCATTAATGGAGAAAATTTTATTTTCCAAATCATTAGGTAAAAAGACCCATTAATGGAGAAACCCACTTATTATAATGGTTATTAGCACCAATCGAACTTCTTATATCAACATTGTTAAATTAAAAATCTTAAATCAAAATCAATATTAACAACTAAAGCAAATGTGATTTTGACAAATTTTCTTGTCATTATTTCGACGAAAAATATTTTCGATCCAATACTGAAAAACAAAATTGAAGCTTTAATTGGGAAAAAAACTTTTTGATTATAAAGATTGAAAGTGGATATTAGAATTTGAGATTTGGCAAGGAAAAACAACATCTTGAGATCCATCAAGAAGGGCAGGTAAGATACCATAATAGAAAGATTCAACTAGATGAGTAAAATGATGGAGAAAAAAAGAAAATGTTTCAAAATTGATGAATTTTGATGAAGAACTTTTAAAATTTTTATTTTTATTTAATTCTGAAAAATGGGTCAGACGCGTGCATTACACTAAGCCACAAAGATTTGATGGTGACGTTTTGGGGATGTCAATATTCTAGTTTAAAATACTTCAGGGGATAATAGGATCTCGTGTAATTTAAGTGTGTAATTGAAAATATGAGTATAGGTTGAAATTTTTTTTGACTATTTTCTCTAAAATATTTTTTTTTTTTTAAAGTTGGTGACTTAACAAGAAGGAAAAATAACAACATATAAAATATAAATTTTATAATCAGAAAAAAAGGAGAAGAATATGATTAGAATGTAAACCAACCACATGTTATCATCATCTAATTAGCTAAATAATTCTCATTTATTTTTCAATAAATATCAATACATTTTTATCATGAATATTCAAAATCTTTAAGAATTTTATTATGGTATTAATTTTGGGAAAATGCACAAATATTCTCTCAAATTATAACTAAATCTCAGAAATACACTTAAACTTTAACTTGATCCTACTACCCTCCTTAACTTATTTTTTTCGTAAATAAATGCCCCTTATTTGTCTACTTAACACGTCTAACCAGCTAAATTATATTGTGTGTAGTATACATGCGGACCCCACATGCCATGTAGGCAAAGAAGGGGGATTAAATTACGAAAAAAATAAGTTCAGGGGGTAATAGGACCAAGTAAAAGTTTAAGTGTGTCTTTGAAATTTTTTGTTATTAATGTTAACAAATTAATATTTTAAAT